>VWZO01018188.1:512120-524080 GCA_013396975.1 Bucco capensis | reverse complement strand
ATCCCAGCTCCCTCAGCCTGTCTTCATACCATGTTTAAATGTGCTCTGCTGTGGTAGTGAATTAAATCTGTTCCTACTGGAGTTGTTTCAGAAAGTTTTTGAAGAATTCTTCATGCCATTTTTAAGGAAAATGTGACTGTATAATATATAATTCAGTTCAATATTTTACACAAAATCTTGAAGCATCTATAACCATGTTGATTTTTTTTTTCCTTGCTATCAACAAATGAGAAAGGAAAGGCCAAAATAAGGGAAATTTTGTAGACTTAAGAATTCTTTTCAATATAAGCTGTTGCTAATAATGAGGAATTCATTAGCTATATGGGAATGGTCAGTTAACATCCTTACCAAGCATGCTCCAGGAGACCTGAAATTGAAGAATTTCTATCAGTTTCTATCCAGGCAATTAAAAATGCTTATGTTAAAACAAAAAAGAGTTAATATGAAAAGTTAAAGCTCTCTGGACCCATTGCAAGCATCTTTCTGACTTCTGTTAAATTCTACAGAACTCTAATGTTTCTATAGGGTTAAAGGAAAGAAATTTAACTTGAGAATGGCTGAAAATTTACCATTAATGAGTAAAAAAAACCCCTAAAACCTCTAATGTAAATGTATGTGTCCTAAATGAGTGTTCATAAAATGAAGCTGCTTGCAAAAAAAAAAAAAATATTATTAAGGCATTAAACCAAAGGGGAAAAAAAAGTATAGGAAAGAGAGCTGCTGAAGGATGTAAAAGGTCACATAATCAATCTCTCTACCTGAAGGAAGAATAGAAGAATAATACCTTTAGAGCAAACCTTAAGGTGGTATGCTTCACATCTTTACTGAAGCTAGTTGGGTAGATAAAAAATTAAACCTGATTGAAGCAAGCAAGACTTTCCACTCCTTTCTAAGCTTTTTGACTCTGATGGTGGGTTGTTTTCTCATCTGTGCTAGCAGGCAGCTAAACAGGAGAACAAGGGAGATAAGGGAGCCATGGTATCTGGTCACAGACAAAGAGATTTTTACACTCTAGCTTCAGTGGCAGAAGAAGAGGCAAGTTTATCCCTTCTGCATAGCAAATCAGTCACTGTGTTAGTCCTCTTCAAAAGAGTCCTCAGTAATTATATATTGTACCTCAGTTCTTGCAAGACATTAATATATCTGGATATTATTCAGGGTCATCTCCAGTTATTTTCTAATTTACTTTTCTACTAGATATTGAGAGTTTCTCTATGGCCTTGCATTGGTGCCTCTTGTGGTCTCCCTTTAAGCAGCCTGGAGAGGATGGCAGAAATGTCTTTCAAATATGCCACAGTTGCACACAGTTCTTTTCTTGCCATTGTTTTCTCAGGACAGGTATTTAGGTAATATATTTTTCTCCTGCTTTTCACATTTTGCTCTTTAGAAATGTCATTGGTGAGAGTGTCTAATGCAATTCTATGCAAATATAAGGGGAAAGAAATTACATTTTTGCACTTGGAGATTTCCTGGGAGCAGCAGAAGTAGTGAGGAGGATACTTGGCAGACCAAGATAAAACAGCAGCTATTTCCCAGCCAGAGGATCCCAGCTTAGCTAGTAACAGAGACAAAAGTCAAGATATGCTTCTATTGAGGCCACGATTAATTTACCATAATTACTTTACCTTACAGTAATGTTAATTCATCATCATGGCACTGCTATAAATAGAATATAATCACTTTACATTCTCCAATAAATTCACTACATTCTGAAATTAAATAAGGTAGTAACATTTGTGATTTCACACAGTAAGACTTAGCAATTGCTATTTACCACAGAAACTCCTGTCAATTAATGCAGTATTAGGAGTTAGTGCTGATTTTAATTTCAGAAGAGATTGAATTTTCTCCTGAAATGATAATTTACATATTTACAGTATGTGTATGTCAGTGCAGTTGTTTAGTGTATGTGGAAAATTGGCTCCTGTGTGTGTTATGGTATGATGAAAGAAAAAACCCACTGTTGTAACTTCTCCCATCAGGCAACTTTACAAAGCCAAACTTGCGCAGAAAGCAATGCATTTTTTCCACTTAAATGATTTCACTAGGGCCAAAAGGAAGGTTCAGAAAGCCTTTGCTTAGGCAGTGATAGGAATTTATTTGAGAAGGATATAAATGTCTGAACTTTTTGAGTATTTCTGGAATTCCAGTTAAGGTCCATGAGTTCAAATCTTGTGTTTTACATTTGTAGTAAAAGATTAGGTTTTCCTCCAGGTTGTTACAGCCTGTGTCTAGTGGTTTTAAGAGCAATCTGCAAATGTTTACAGAGCTGTGAGACTGAAGTAAGGGTTTGCTTTATTTGCACTGTTTGTTTTCAACTCATTCTCTTCAGCTTCTCTGATTCCACTCATGAGATCATGAAAAAATGGCCTATGTGGGCCAAAAATGACAATGTTCAAAGACAGCAGAAGAACTGGGTGGCATAGATCAGCTTTTTCTTAAAAGAAACAAAAGACAAATGAAAAGAGTAGCCTACCATTATAGACAGAAGCCTTGTAAGGTTAAAAAATATGGTAGGGAGAAAAAGGTCCATTTCCTCTTCTCAGGGTGAGGTAAGGTCCTTATTCAGATAGGAGAAGCTGGTGCAGCACAGGTACAGCAACTTCTGTTAGTCACTGCCCTCACACAGATACATTTAGGAAGGTGAATCAGATTGACTTTGCAAGTAATTTGGAAACGTGTGGGGCTGCAAGTTTTGGCTATATTCATCAGCTGAAGACAAACAGTTGTATGGGTGGTGGTGATACACTGGTAGCATAAACAATGGCAAATTTGTGTGTACAAGAAATAAAGTATTCCCCCAAGAAAAAACATTTCCCATAGTTACTGCAGCTTCCTTGAATATCTGACTGAAGAAATTCTCCAGGTTCTTAGTAACACCTGTGTGATGTAAAAGCCATCTCCAAGGGTTTCTCATTCCAGGACCCCTTTGATCCTGAGCTCTCCTAGATCTTTCAGAGAACTACATAGCTGGAAACCTATTTAAACTTTTTCTTTGGAACAGCAGTGTTCAGCTGATCTGACATCAAAGTAAATTGGCAAATTAGCTATGCATTTGTATGCAGTGCTCTCACACCTGAGTCACGCAGGGAAATAATGTGGCCTTGCTCAGCAGGCTCCAAGAAGCTACCAGTCCACTATGCTGTGCTGAAAGGTAATTTAGATGTATTGTGCTTTTGGGTTCTCCTTGTTCCCAAAAGGCATCATTGGAGGTGGAAAAATATTCAAAACTAGTATTTTTGAAGGTGACTTGAGATTTCAAAAAGCTATTCATTGGCAAACCTGTGAGAAGCTTGCTTCTCTAAGGAAGACAGCAGAAAGCAGTGCTATAGTATGAATAACAGCTTAGTATAGACATTACCTGAAAGAGATGGTATGCAGGCAACAGAAATGCTTAGGCTTGTAAGTAATAAAATCCTACAACTCAAACTGGAAATCAATAAAAACAAACAGAATGGTAAAAAGGGAACAATGCACAAATGCAGAAGTGAAAAGATGGATCCTGATAGTAATTTCTGACTCTTTAATGTGGGTTATTTATCACTTACTATAAATGTACATGCTTTATATGTTCCCAGTGCATTGTACTTAAGTAATCTTTTGAACTGTATTGCATAAATGATGTCCCCATTATGGCTCTACTGTATCACAGTAACAAATTCACTCTTTTAGCATTCCTGTGCTGATTTCACATTGAAGTTCATCAGCTGTGTGACTTTCTTCCTTCATGTGTTTTATCATCAGTGAAAGTTATTTTCCTTATATTCTGCCTTTCTTATAATTTTTGGACAAGCAGGAACCTTCAGCTGAGTAGTGACTCACTAAAGGAAATGAAGATTCCTTCTTAATGCAAGATGATATTAATGACAATAAGTCCTCCCATGAACTTCTTTATCTATCATTTACTAGTCAATTCACAGTTATGTGTGAAGAGCAGCTGAGATATATCCTAGGATTATCTAAAAGCAGGTTAGAAAACACTGAGAAAAAAGTGTTTGTTGTTTTTCAAGGCTTCTCCTGTCCGTGTGAAAGTTGCTGGGGACCTATTCCATATTTTTCAGAATTAGTTCTGGATTTAGACAAGCTATTTAAACCAACATGTTAAAATTAGGCTTCTTTTAAAAAAGTGGGTAGGTTTTCAAAAATTCTGGAACTCCACAGCTCTCATTGAGGTCAATAAAACTTTGGGGTACCAGACTTTTCAAAAAGATGACAAATGTCTTCAGGCTGTAGCAAAAATAGGCTCCAGAGACTTAAAAGGTGTAGACATTACACATCTACCAGAGCAATTACTAACAGAAAAAAGTCTGTGCCAGAAGATCCTGTTCTATTTTATATATATATAAAATTTGCATTATAGATTATATTCAATTTAAATATAAAAATTATTCAGACTATATGAGAGCAGTGGCTAGTGGAGTAAGTCATTCTTGCACTGAAGCTGCAAACCTCCTGTTGGATAAGACATGATGGAAATATATTTGAGAGTTAAGGGGTGCTGTCAGAACACATTAACAAACCCAGTTTTGTGTTTCTATCATCATATTAAGATATTTTTGTCTCACACTCTTTGGAAAGACAGAGTGTTTCAAAATCCTGGGTCTGGAAAATCTCAGTAGCCTCCATATTTTCACAGCTATATTTTAAGAGCAGTCAGGATAGTCTACAAATGCAACAGCTTTGATTTTTAATGAGTAGTAATGCTATCAAAGATTAATGACAACAGCCAGTTGTTTGCCTGGTGTCATAAAGTAGACAAACTGTGGGGAGGGGATTTAAAACAAACAAGCAAAAAAAATGTTTAAAAGTAGATCCATTTTGGTTTTAGTCCATAATGTGAGGAAACTGCGTGAGGTTTGCAAAAGGCAAAATTACTTCTCTGTTGTCCTTGTCTTCAAAAGAATCGGATCCAGAGGCTGCACTGGGGAGAAAGAGCTTTTTCTGCGTTACTATGGATGCATCTCCAAGAAGCAAGTAAAACTCAGAGCATTTCTTTAAGTAAGCTCAATCTTCAAAATGGCATTGTGCACATAGCCAAGCTGTGAAAAGACTCCAAAACCTTCAGAATCTTAAATGTGGTTTTAAAATGAAGAAGGTGAGTTAAAACATAATCTGATGTTATTTGTACAAGTCATATTTGTGTGACAAAGTGAATATGAAAGAACTGGTAAAATATGACTGGAAAGTAGTGATAAGGGTTACTGTATTAGAGTAGTTATTTTAAGTATTTAATTTCTTTGCAAATATTAGATTTTTGTTGATTTTATTTAGCTCAACATTATCCTTGATATTTAGTTAATCCAAAAAGTCAATGGAAAGCCTTACAGTGTCTCAACTGCTGGTCA
The DNA here is from genome assembly GCA_013396975.1 of Bucco capensis. NCBI lineage: Eukaryota > Metazoa > Chordata > Aves > Piciformes > Bucconidae > Bucco > Bucco capensis. The sequence goes on along the minus strand of VWZO01018188.1, from coordinate 518,735 downwards.
AACAGCCTTATGACTTTAATTAAATTCAGATTTTAAGAGTCAGCTAACTGTTAAAGCCACTGTTTTTACCTCTGGGAAATAACATTGGGAGGTAATAATTGGAGGATGTGTTCATTTGTAGATAACTCCCCATTATCTCTGATAGTTCAAAAGCATCTTGTTTACTAAGGCTTCTATATAGCACAAGAAATGATAGAATTTTTAACAAAAGAATATCCCAAAGAACTTCAGAAAACAGAGAGGGACTGATTACTGGAATGACATGGAAAGGGATTTGGAATGGAAATACACATATTTGAAATCTACCTTAAAGATCAGGGACCTTAAATTCTGTGCCAAAGGTCATGCAAAACTGAGACTGATGCAAGCTGCTGGTTTGTTGCATTGTTTTTATTCAAGATGCATAAANTCTTCATTCGCGAAGCCTAGCCATACATAAATGTGTGTTATGTATTCATTAAATAAGTCTTGTGTTCCTTTAATATTGCTTTAGCATAATACATGTTTAGTTCAGAGTTAGTGTAGAAAAGTGTGGATTTAGTGCAGTGCAACTAGTGCAAACCAAGCCCACTCCTCGTGTTTTTCCATAGCTAGCACTGAGTTCAGAGAAGACATAGACTGACACACAAACACAGCCACTCAGGCACCTGGGTGTGTGGGCATGCTTTTCTGTGCCCGTATTTGTGATACTTAGCCAGCAGAGAAGGGAAGGAGTTTTTGAGGGAAAAGAGTTTTTTTTTAAAAAATAAAGATATTTAAAAAAATACATCCTTTCTGAGGTTGTACTTAGTGTTTGCACATCCATCTGACTGGTAATCATGCCTAACTGTTTTCTTGTTGAAAGGTTTTGTTATTGAAAATGACATAGTTCTTTCAGAGCACATAGAAAATGTTTTTGAGACAGCTGTTTAAAAGGCATGTGTGATCTGGATTTCCCAATTACTTAGTTACTAAAAAGCTGCCAGTAATGTACATCAATTCAAACTGTGCAGATGTAACACATTATATTGCAGAACCTTTTAGGCTGAGATATTCGTTGCTGCATTTGATATTTAAAAGAGTGCAGCAATGGGCAGTGGGAGTGGAAAAGTACATTCCTCCTTCATTTATTTACTAAAAATTCTGAAAGTATTGAACCTAGAGAAGAAATGCAGCTGTTTAGCTTATTTTTACCTTAAACATACAATTGCCTCATGTTGCTGTTGGTCCTTAAATACATTAAGAACATTTCAAAGCCAATGGGTATCTCTCCCCTTACCTGTCACCAGTCCTGTTTAGGAAGAGCTTGATCAGACCTAAACTGTTTGTCACTATCCCAACATTACAGGGCTCAGCTGTTAGTAGAAGTATTGGAATATATGCTAAAGGAAGCATATGGCTTTGGAAATAGGGAAGGAATTTATTTAGCAATAGAAATTTATTTAGAGGTTGCTCATTAATTCTTTAAGTCAGCATTTGCTTACAAGTATTTGCTTAAGTTTATGCAACATAAAATGCATACAAATACAGCTCAAATTATTTCTTATGAATAATGTATTTGAACAAATATAGGCTTTTAATGTATTTGCAGTTGATTTGTAGTCAGTTCATAATTTTTGTCTGAGCTCTTTCGTTCAGGTTGTTTATTCATTTAGGTTAGAAGTGGGATTTCACATTTCTCCAACTATTTACTATGCAGTTTTCAGGGTGTACGATTTTTTGCTTGAGGTGCTCTCCTTGAATGTCTCTGGGAGTCCACCTGCCTAACAGACTCCTGAAACATTTACTGTGTTTGAGTTTACTGTGCAGATAATGGAACAAGAAGTGTAAACTGATGAAAAACATCTCTGCTTCTTGTGCAAATGTTAATTTATGCCATGGTTGTGGTATCACCTAATATTTTACATTCCTTCTATATGACAATGCTATGTCCAAATATTCATGACTAAATTATAGTATGCATAGATTGGCTGTTTCAGATTAAAGTAGTAGAATAAACCATGAGAAATATTCCAGGAGGAAATAATTTCATTGTAAAATCATGTTTTCTGAAACAGGAATGTTTCTTTCAGGTCGATTTCTGAGAAACTACTAAAAATGCTGCTGTTTCAGGCCCCAGATACCTTAGTGCAGCCCTGCTCACCCTCACCCTGGCCCTTTTGATTTGGGATGGACTCAGGTACTTCTCTTGTTTCTTCTAATTGATCAATCCTGGTTACTTTGTGGTAGCTTAAATTTCTGCTCACCACTCAACCTGTTGCTCATCATTCAGTTGTCCAGTCATACATGTCTTTTGAGAGAGTCAGCTCAGGGACAACAAACCCATGAAAAAGAAGTGGCTGTTTTCTGTTTCTTTGCTTTACCCAGGTGACAGCATATCAAGGCACCAAATGTAGGCTGGGTGGGCACCACTTGTTCTGTGGCCAAAAGGCTGTTTGTCCCCTACATGAAGGAAAGTTGATCTCCCTGAAGCCCCTCTCCTGGCATGAGAGCCCCGTGGCTGGGACCAAGTGAAGCTTACCTTGTGGAATACTTCAGACATTTCCAAAAGGTGTTGAGGCAAAATATGCTTGGGCCTCTCAGAGGTGGGAATATAAGGGAAAAAGGGAACAGCAAGCTTTGGCTGGGAAGTGAGGCTTCATATGTAGTGCTCTTGTATGTGATGTGTGTGTGCAAATGGTGCCAAAAAGGAGGTATTTTGACTTGTGTTTCTATCCCTCTCAGTCAGTGACAGCTAGGTATATGCTGTACAGGCAAAGGAACAGCAATCAATATAGCCTGTGCTTTGTCCCAAACTTGCAGTAAGGTCATTTTAGCAGAAAGCAATCAAGTCATAGCAGGCAGTCAGGGAGAGCTGAACATGGGAACACTGTCCCAGGCAAAAAGACCACCAGTTGAGGTCCTTATTACGAGCCTTACGCTTCATTTAGGTCTAGATCTGGGGCTGTGCAGTTACAAGGACAGCACAGACTTTCTGGAGTAGTGCTAGCCCTGAGAAGCACCTGTGTCAGTCTCCAAGTAAGATAAGAAATCAAGCTTCAAAGCTTTCACATTGTCTTTTGAAAAGCCACTCAGACTGAAATGTCCTATGCCTTTTTTATCTGTGCTCTGCTTAGTACTGTTATGGCTGTGTTGACTCATTCTGATGGGATTTTTCCAGTGTAATTTTCCTTTCCTGGTGGAGAGCCAGTCCTTAGAATGACTAGGTAAAAAAAAAAAGGTGTCTGTAAGGATGCTGTCTGTAATTAGTACATCCTGGATCTACATTCAGGAGGCAGAATTTTAGTTAACCTCTGTGGCTGCTGGTCCATGCACTCTGTCAGTGCATGCAAGGGGAGAAAACCAGATGGGGGAGGCTCTGCAGGTTTATTCCCTAGCCCCTCTAGTCTCTGGAAAAAAATGACTCATGAATCAGTTTTCATGGATCAGTGGCCATCATCCTCTGCAAGGAGATTTAGTTGCTAGGGACAACTGTTGCCAAGACAGATTCGTTTTCCTTGGGAACAATTTCAGTGTGTTGTTTCTGTACAGCAAGCCATCTCCTGTGTCTATTTTTAGACCCATGTGAGAAGCTATTGGAGTTTTAGCTCCAGGTGGAAATTAGGAAACAATAGGAAGGGAAAATAAGTCTCATTATTAAAAGGGCATTCACAGCCTTACTTGGATCTACACAAAGCTGCAGTCTCTCAGACTGCACAGGCACCTTGCAAACACTGGCTCCAGAACCTGGTGATGGAAGACACTTGAAGCCATGAGAACAAAATGAATTCCCAAGCTTACAATTCTCTTTAAAAACACTTAGTTGGGAATAGAGTAAGGTCTTTGGGGATTTTTGGTATATATAACTGTGTAAGTTCTTATGATTTGGTACAGTGGCTGTGATCAAACAGCCTGCATGTGCTGGAGGCAACAGATTCTACTACCTCACCTGGGAAATGCTGGTGTTTTTTGGAATGACTGACATGCCCTCAAAGGACCACTCTGTCCTTTTTGAAATCACTTGTGAATTTTATACCACCTGAAACATTGCCTTAGCTTCACTTTGTTCATGGTATAGTCTTAATTGTATATATGCAACAGTCAAGAATCCCTTGTTACAGAGTCTTTTAAAGTTTGATTCAAAACTTTACCATTCCTGTATTAGTTTTCAATTTTTTGCATGAAATATTTCGGCTTCAAGTGGAAAATATCTTTGAATGTTGTGTAATATTCAACTGAATGGATTTAAAATAGTTTAATGGATAAACTACTCTCCTGAGAAACACAAAGCAAATGAATTTAACAATATTCTTGTTGTCCACCAGAGGTCACTTACAGGCCACTTTATTAATTATTGGCTGTGCTTTCACTTGGCTAGTTAACATCTGTTGTTTCCCATAGGAAGCACTACTGGATCAGCTGGGTAAATGCTGGTTCTGAAGACCCTACTAGTGGCTTTGAATCTGTTCTAGAATAATTTGCATTAAGAAAAGAAATGCAAAATCCTGCTGAAAACATAAGAAAAAAAAAATCAAAGTGCAGGGACTTCAATGATCCCTTAATCTCAGTAACTGCACCATGCTTCACAAGCTTTGCTGTGCATCTTGAAGACTTTTCAGTGTGGACAGACTCTACCTTTTATTACTAAATCAATGTGCAATTCTTATCTGCTGAGTTTTCCCAAAATATTTCTCAATGTGCACTTAAATTGAAAAGCAAAACATGTTTATTTTCTGATGCTTCAGCTGTGTTGCATGTTTGTAGACACCTTTGCTTCACAAATTTTTATTACAACATGAAGAAAACCATTGAGAAGTTGGCTGATAAGTTGTTGTATGTGAACAACTCCTCTTAACTTTGGCAAAAGATGCCATTCTGCATCTTCTACTGTGGCTAGAGTGAAAACCTGGAAATCAGGCATGGTGTTTTATGAGCCTTTCAGCATCAAGAAAAGGCCTGTGTTTGAAGCAGGCTGAAGAGAAAATAACCCCATTCTGTTCATCTTTCATTCACAGCAGATGAAAGAAAAGCACAGAAAAAGAATGAGGAAGTTCTTGTTCCTTCAAGATGAATGAAGGGCAGGAGTTCCTCAGTCTACAGATCTCATTAGTCCAACAGTTAGATTATGTGCTCTGAACTTTGTACAAATGGCATTTATTTTTGTTTTATTACTCTTTGATGGCAAGATTTAACCATTTCTTACACAGTTCAGCCCCATATACCCATGTACCTACCATTTACCCATCAGCATATTTTATCTGATTCAATTAAGTAAATATCAAGGTGTAAACTGTGGTTTTATCATGAAGCTCTGTAGCTTATGTTTGTATGTAGGTATGCTGAAGCACAGGATAAAAACCCTGTAAAATCAATCCTCTGTCTCTCTAGCTCCCTTAACCTGAATGATTCTATAGCTGCTCTCAAATATAAACGAGTTGTAAATATGTAATGATTTCACACTGTGCTTAGTTTTCTAGTTACACTAAGCAATGCATTCTTTACAAAAGCAAAAAAAAAAAGCTAGTGAAAAGTGGCCTTGATGGCTGCATAAAAACACTTCTGAGTAATGGCTACATTACAAAGGTATAAGGTATGTTCCCTTAAATCTCTATGAAGGTGAAGACAGAAGTTGACTTTTTACTTAAACTTTTACAATGTAAGTAAAGCAGAACAGCTGACTAGGGACAGTAAGAATAGCATCTTGATATCATCTTTTCTGAATCTCATGCTTTTGAAGCTCAGATCTCTTTATGCTCAGGTGACAGGAAGCTCATTCAGCAAATTTTCAAAAGAGGAGGAGAAACTTGGTACATGTGTTCCTAATAGTTGATACCCTGAGTGAGGGACCCTGTGTGAATTGTGTCCAGCTATATAAATTCCCTCATCTCTCACAAGTAGTTGATATTTTTACCTTGCCTTAATATACAGAGTGGATACAGGACATCCAAAGATTTTATCATTAATGAGGGTTGACTTAGGCTATTAGCCCAAATCAGGAAGCAGCTGTTCATCTGCATAGGCTAAAGCACAGCTAGAAATCAACTTAGCAGAGGATGCAAAGAATAACAAGAAGGGATTCTACAAGTACATCAATGAATAAAGGAAGGTTAAAGAAAACATTCCCCCCCTGAAGAGCAAGAATGGAGAACTAATAACAACAGATGAAGAGAAGGCTGAGCTTCTCAACAACTTTTTTTCTTCTGTCTTCACTGGCAACCTCTCTCCCAACTCCTCCCAAGTTAAAAAAACAGAAGATTGGGACCAGGGCAGTGAAGTCCCTCCCACTGTATGTGAAAGGCAGGTTCATGACCTCCTGAGGAACCTTAATATACATAAGTCTATGGGACCTGATGAGATGCACCCCAGAATCCTAAAAGAATTGGCTCATGTAGTCACCAAGCCACTCTCAATAATATCTGAGAAATCCTGGCAGTTAAGTGAAGTTCCTAGTGATTGGAAGAAGGGGCATGTTACACCCATTTTCAAAAAGGGTGTAAAGGAGGACCCTGGGAACTACCAACCTGTTAGCCTCACCTCTGTGCCTGGGAAAATCATGGAGCAGATTCTCCTAGAAGGTCTGATAAGGCACATGGAGGAGAGGGAGGTGATCAGAGACAGTCAGCATGGCTTCACTAAAGGTAGATCCTGTCTGACAAA
>VWZO01018188.1:496767-511816 GCA_013396975.1 Bucco capensis | reverse complement strand
GAGCAGGTCCAGAGGAGGGCCATGAGAATGATCAGGGGGCTGGAACACCTCTCCTACAAGGACAGGCTGAGGGAGCTGGGATTGTTCAGCCTGGAGAAGAGAAGACTTCGAGAGGACCTACTAGTGGCTTTTCAGTACCTAAAGGGAGCTTACAAGAAGGCTGGAGAGGGCCTGTTTGCAAAGACCTGGAGTGAAAGGACAAGGGCCAATGGTTTTAAATTGGAGAAGAGTAGATTTAATTTGGACATTAGAAAGAAGTTCCTCACCACGAGGGTGGTGGAATACTGGAACAGGTTGCCCAGGGAGGTGGTTGAGGCCCCATCCCTGGAGGCATTCAAGGTGAGGCTTGCCAGGGCTCTGGGCAACCTGATCTAGTTGGGGATGTTCCTGCCCACTGCAGGGGGGTTGGACTGGATGACTTCCAGAGGTCCCTTCCAACCCAAACCATTCTATCATTCTATAGTCTCTGTGGCAGGCAGACAAATGAAAAGAAATAGGTGAAAGGCTTCAACTCTGCTCTATCCTTCTTACTGTGCAGAAGTACAGAAGCATGGTAGGTTACACAAGCAAGGGATAAATCACTACTAATTCAGAGGAAAAAGATCCTGCACAGGACAGCTTGCTCATTATATCTTTTTTAAGAGCTCTAATTAAACTCACTGTATGAGCACCTATGAAGAATAGTGCTCCATAATGCCTGATCTGAGGGTTTTCTGAAACAAGGTTATTCTTGGGGGTTTTATTCTTCAAAAGTCTTTAATCCTGACTTTAGTGGTCTCAATGAAGTTTGAAATACTTTGTAAACTCCTGGTTTGGGGATAAGAACATTCTTTTAGGTCTGACATCAAAGCGAATCAACAAACTAGCTGTGCATTTCTATCCACTGCTGTAGCCATATATTCTTTTGCATGTGTCTAGAAGCTGTCACTCTGCTATGCTGTGATGAAAATAATTGGATGTAGTTCCACTTCTGTTATTCCCATATGATATTGCTGCTGGTGTAGAATACTCAAAACTGATGGCTCCAAAAGCAAGTTTGAAACTTCAAAAGCCTAGTGTTCTCATGTGCTGAGCTGCTTGCTACTTGAAGGAAATCTGCAGAGAGCTGCACCTTGTATCACAGAACAGCCATACATACAACCATTCCCCAAATGAATGATATTCAGAAAGAAGGTACATTCAAAGATCTAAACAGTGGGGAACTCAGTATTAAAAGTGGGAATCGGGAGAACCAAATAATTCTGGAGGAATAGGAGGCTGTATAGAAGAAATAAGGAGATTGAAAATGAGATTACAAATCCAGTGAAGACAGGCATTTGAAATTTGTGAATACTAAACCATCTGCCCTTATGACTGTTATCTGTCATTTGATAAATGAATTTACAATAGTCCTGTAGATTTGGATACTGCATATAAACATCATGAGTTTGCCACAGCTTAGTAAAATTTCTACTGTGATAAACTGTGTTTCAGTAGGATGATGTTCTGACCTGGCCAGAACCTAGAGGTAGTGCAATTGCTGATAAACCTATCTGCCTCGTATTTCTGCTTTTGCAGGCAAGCAGCCTTCAGGGAACATCAACAGACAATCAACAAATCAGCTGGTTTTGTGGGTTACCAGATGATCCCTGGATGCCATGTATTGGCAGCATATAGATACCACATTTGGTCTTTGGCCAAAATGGCAAAGGTCAGTGTGGAAATTCCAGCTTCCTAGTTAAAAAAATACATCTCTAATTCCATATCTATGTTTCATGATGTTGGGTTCACAATATTTTTAGCAAATCACAGCTGAATAGCACTGCTCTGAAGTGATGTTTTCTTTTTATTTTTACAAAGACCATATTTATTCTAGGTCCTGATCAGGAAAGATACAAAGGCAGCCTGACAGCCTACAACATCTCTACCTAATGCCACCATATCAGAGAACAACAGTCCCAGAAAGGGGATCTTAGGAATAAAATCACTCCTGATACTGCTGCAGGGATGGAGAGTTTGAATTGTTTTTTGTAGCTGGAGATGCCTAACAGACCTTCCTCTGAGCAAGAAAGTTTCTGCAGGCAGAATTGCCCACAGTGCCTCTTCTTCAGCATTATGTTTTATGCTACTAATTTTGCAGAGCTACAAGTAAACATTCCAGAGAGTATTCTTACTACTGTACTCTTCCTGCCCACACAATGGTATCATAGCCAGCTGGACAGTGTAAGCTCTGTAGAGAAGTTTAGTCTAATCACTACCACTGAAGGAAGATTAGTAGTAAGTGATTTCCTTAAAAGTTTAAAGATATATTACTTCATGTTATTTTTTCAAATTCCACATCCCACTTTTAAACATAAATGGGTATGTTTGAGTTGGTCAAGTATTTTCCAGGGATAATTCAGAGTACATTGCAGGAAAGGCAGTCACTGCAGTCAAGCAAGCCTCAAATACCTTTCCCTCTTCTAGGTTATTCAAAAATGAATCCATTGACTGAGTAAAGGGGAAAAAAACCTTACAGTCAAAGCTTTCAGTGCCTGCAGCTGTTCAGATTTTTTGGTTGTTCATTTGTACTGTAACACAGCCAATGTCTACCCAAGGCCAGGTAAATAGCAAAGGGCTCACTCCCAGAATGTCATATGCAGTACCTGTAAACAGGGGTGGTAAGATTGAGGTAGGCAATCGTTAAGATTGTGCAAGACAGAGATAAGCTAGCAAGCCACCTCTTCTCAAAATGAAGCATGAAATTACAGCTTTTAGTAGAAATGTAGGGGACTTTTTTTTCCTCTTGGCAGGCTCATAGACAGGGCAAAAATCCAGCAGGTTTCTGTTCCTTTCTTCTCTACTGCATTCTGTTGTGGTGGCTGTCAGGGAAGCCAGTGCTATGATAAGAATTCCACTGTGTACTGACCGAGTAAACGTGTTGGAAAGTAAAGATATCTTTGGTTTGATAAATATTTGTCCATAGTGAGGCCATGCCACCTTTTCAGGTGTAGACATGCAGGTTAGAAAGGACATCTGATGGCTGCCCTACTAGAGAACGGCAAGCTGATGAGGATGAATCTTAGTGGGATGCAATCTATCCATTTAACAGCATTCTGTCCCTAAATATTCTCTAACTGTAATTTCTGCTTTTGAGGAGCAGTTTCCTTAGTACATGATTTCATTAGGCTTTCCTGTGCTGTCAGACTCTAAGGTTTCAGGCTAATAACTCAGAGCTGTCATTTCTAAGACCAGCACTGGATCAAGGACTCCCTGCTCTCTTTCAAGATCCCTTTGCTGCTGTTACCTACATTGGGTGAATCATGTCCTAAAGCACTTTTTATGGGGGAATAAAAGAGTTACCCAAGATCTATGTCTTTAAATAAAACCTCTGGAACTAGCTACCTCCTAAATGTAGAAGTTTCATGGTGTCTTTCAAGGCCTAATTCTGATCTTTATTAAGAAATTTTGCAACTGTTGAAGCCTTGGGACCTCAGGACCGTTAGAACATCCACACTTAGTGTGATTCTCCATGTGGGATTCCTCATCTTCTCTAAACAAAAATATGGATTGGAAAACCATTTTTTTTTTCTATTTCAGCTTCCTAAGGTTTACTCCATTTTTGTGAGAAATTTGGAACAGTTTGCATTTTATCTAAACCATTGTTGGGGCAAATCATTAGTCTCTTTGAGAAGTGATTTCATTGCTAAGAAAACCTGCCACCAATTTCCAAAGGTAAACAGGCACTTTGGCTCTAATAGAAGAAAGGATTGGGGTGCTCAACATGGAAGACTTGGGAGCCAAACTGATCCTGGCAGGCAAAACCAACACAGGTTTGTGTGAAGTTGAAACTCTGAGCTTAACATTTTGTTTTCAACTTTTTTTTCATTGTGCCATTATTTTGAGCTTTATCTTCTTGCTTTCATTGGAGATACCAGCAATGTCAACTTCCCTGGTACTTGATAATTAAGATAGTATAAAAATTCAGCAGAAGGAAATCCTTAGAGGTTTCTTAAGAACTGGCTTGAATCCATGAAGCTGGATGAGAAAAATAAACCAGGACTCAAGTTTTGTTATACTAGTTAGCTAAATACTTTTTCTTATTTTATTTCGATGGGGTGCATCTTAAACTCTGCTTTTTATCCTAATGATAATATTCTCACAGTAATATGCTAGTGGTCACACTTTATATTGCACTTCATCAGATGAAACATGACAGGGGAAGCTGATGCCTGTGAGTAATCCTTTTCTAAAGCTTAAAATAAACAAAAATAATTGAAGTGGCTAGCAAAACTAATGCTGGATTTGGTTTTCTGTCAATCAAATGGTGCTTCCTTAGGCTTGGTTTTCATTTTTATGGGTAGAACTGGGAGAAAAATAAGGCCAATTGACTTTAATGTGGGGCTTACTATAAAAAGTTTGTCAGTTCATGTTTATGGTAGTTTCATTTTACCTTTTTTTTCCTAATTAAACTCAGAACATACAGGACATGATTACCTCACATTTGACCCTCATGTTAAAATTGAGGACAACTACTGTGGTTCAACTTGTCAGAATGTCACACAAAGCTTTACCTTATGATGTTACTGCCTGTTCCTGTTCTGCTCAGAGAGGGCAGCAAAGTACTGCAGATCTGGGATCCGAGAGGACTGTTGCTCTAAGTTGTAGTGTGAGGAAGATATGTAGCTTCTTAATATACAAAGTCTGAAAGGAGAAACTGGGAGGCAATCAGATCCTTAAATGCACTTAAAACTTTTGCCCTCTAAGCTATGGGTGTTTGCTACTAGTGGAGATGTTATCAAGAGAAACAGCTTAATCACTTGAGGCTTAGACATACAGCAGTCCTGATAGCTGTGGAAAGAACAGTCCTGGCAGAAACAAAATAGCTGGAGAGTTCAGGAAAGTGAAATACTGTATGACTCATTTGGCAAGAAGAAAAATGCTTTCAATTTAGCCATACAATGAACAGAGCATTGAAATGAATTTGTAGTACTTTGAAAATGATGACTGTTGCTATATTAGGTATTTTCATTACACTTAGAGATTTCTCAGATTCTTATAGGCTTGGTTGTTTCTTTTCTGGTTTCCATACACAGAGATAAAATCAGAGGATAGATGAAATGGTTTGGATGCTATCCCTTATTCTTGGTCTTTTGTCTGAAGATGGGAGTATATTTCCTAGGCAGTGTAGACAACTCTTTCCTAGGCAACCCTTTAAAATAATGTAAGCAGAGAAATTTAAGGAACGACTCTGCTGATTTGTCACAGATCTGTGGACCTAGAAATGGCTCTTCTTCAGCCTTTCAGTGCCTTGGTACTTTGGCTTTCACTGTTGATGGTAACAAGTTCAGTTGGCACAGACAAACCTGAAGAGAAAATTTATTCCTGCCCAGTAAATCAGTGCAGTGCTCCTGCAGTCAAAGGCCTGCCTGGCAGAGATGGAAGAGGTGGTCTCAAAGGTGAAAAGGGAGAACTAGGTACAGAGCTATGACCATTTAGCATATTGTATTGTATTTTTGAGACTCCTTGTCATCCCTTTAGTCCTGTTTCATGCCTCCTTCATTTTGTCTGTTTGCTTCTCTCCTTCTCTTCTGCCCCATTAACCTTTCGAAGGTTCTGCACAGTTTCACAAAGCTGAAAACACTTTCTGCATTTATAATGCTACTGTAGATACTTAGCTTTTAATAAATAAGAAAACACATTTTCACAGCACTCTATAAACCAGATCTAATGAGATTTTAATCTGATTACATCCTTTGTACTCTGAAGCACTTAGAGAGTTTCCTACAATACTTTACTAAATGATTATTGCTTTTTCCTTCCAGGGCCAGTTCTCAAAACCAGAAATCATGCCTGCTAGAGTTGGCTATTAATCTGATGGTCATAACTTGATTGCTTCATACTCACTAAGTCCCAAGAACAGAATTCCCCTAAGGCACAATTTGTCAGTTATGTAACTTTTTCATGCACTGTTGCAGAGAGTACATAGATCAGTAAGTGCTTTCTGTTCTGTGGTAGAACCAAGTCACCTGTTCTCCCAAGTGGCCAAATCATAATTTCTGTCCAAACACTTAGTAAGTACATAGGGAATTGTATACTTTCTTACCATATCCTGTCTGTGTTATCATGTGTATACCACACCTCTTGGAATTATATAACTGCTTTTTCAACCTCCAAGAAAACTCCCATCATTATCAACACCAATATGAACTGTGACACAAAATTTCAGTGGCATATACTAATATTCTGTATAGACATTTTCTGGTTCACATACCCTCAGTATGCCCTCTGCAATTTCATGGTTGAAATAAGTAAAGCCAGTACTCTTTCAACAAACTGCTTCACAGCTATCCTTAATCTTATGATTTAGCTAATTTTCTAGATCATATACTACCATGTGTGATTGGATTACAGCTGAAATATATTGGCTTTCTGGTTTTAGGCCATGTGTACCCGTGCAATCACATGATACAGCATTTATTTCATGGGCTTTTCAATGCCCTAAGTAAAGAATTTTTTGTCAAAGTAATGCCTTTCCTATTAAATGAAGCTTACCACAGGAACAATTCCATTTTCTGGGACTGGGGAACGACACACATACGGACCAAAACAAGTCAGTGTTTGGTACTCTCTCTATGCATTAAGAAAACATAGCAGGAGAAAAACATTAAACAATTTTATACTAAAGCAAACTCTAGGAGAAGAATTGAGAGGTCTACAGGGTTTCCCTGGAAAAGCAGGACCTCCAGGAATAAAAGGAGATTTAGGGCCACAAGGAGAGAAAAAAGGAAAATAGGGAGGTAAGAAATAAATTTCTCATGTTTCTATAATCTGGTTTTCAGCCTTTTAGTAAATTTAAAATATATATATATTTATGCTAATATCTGGTATTTTTATAAGATCTTTTGAGGAAAGGTGTGATTTCCAGAAGTGTGAGGAGCAGAAAGATAAACCATCTGTTACATAGAAGATGAACTGACGAGCGTAACTGGGGGAAAATATTGTCTGAAATGAGGCACTACTTTGTTGTCTGTGAGTGACATAAAAACTCTATCTCAGATTATAAACAGCAATTTTTCTTTCATTCTTTGCCTGTTCATGTGCTTTATATGTAAGCTTTAATTACAGAATCAGAGAATCATTACAGTTGGAAGAGAACTCTAAGATCATCAAGTCCAACCATCTACCTATCACCACCATGCCACTAAAATTAATTCATTTTGAAATGTTTATGTGTGTGTTTTGCCTTTGAGAACTGGGCTTTTCCATCTGAACAGAAGATGACGATGACTTTAGCGACACTGAGAATTCAAAACCCAACCAAGTATTCATCCCAGTCAGGGATAGAGCTTTTCAACTGGAACGATTCCCGTGGAACAAATCTTTAGCTTGGTCTGTAGTTTCTGCTCTGGAAACCAACCAGCTTTCTCTCATGGCATCCTGTTACAGGAGAGCTAAGCATCTCGGAGACAGTTGTTCTGAGTCATGTTAATATAAATTAGTGATTAACACTCTTTAACTCCTAGTTGTAGTAAACAACGACCTGCAGAGGCAAGTAACTGCTTTGGAAACAAAAGTAGAGGTTTTTGAGGATGAACTATAGATAGATAGATAGATAGAGATAGATAGATACAAAAAAGGTAAGGTCCAGTCATTGACTAGGTTTCTTTTTGGCCTGGTAAAATGATAGACATGCCTGTGCTGAAGTGGTAACTGAAAACAGTAGCTTGAAACACACTACAGTTTTCTCTTGTGTTGCTCCTGGGAGATGGCCATTGATTAAAGGCTGTCACACTGACTACGTCCTTCCTGCACTCACCTGCCAACCTTTGAGGGTCACTTTGCTATCATATAGAGCAGGGGCTTTGTTACATGGACTGCAGGATCAGCTACTATTCTCTGAGTGCTTGTGTTTTAAGCATTTCATTATGTCTGTCTTACTGACTTAGTTCTAGATAACTTTCTGTAAGTAGACATGGATTGGTCTGCTGCCTGCCTGGGCCTGGCTGCAAGAAATTTCTTAAGAGACACAGTGTGAAAGCTTTCAGGAAATCTCATCAGTGCACTGCTAGCTCTGGTACAAACACTGCATTAGGAAAAGCAAAAGGCCCATGGTTGTTCTTCAATTAATTTGGGAGGAAATGACACAGGCTGTGATTTACCACAGTTTAAGTACCAGCAGAATAAAGTCATATAGCTCCATATCACCCTCTGGCCATCCTTCCAAAGAGATGCCTTCCTTGGAGAAAGCACAACCTTAAAGCTATAGTTGTGTGTGGAGCCTGAAAGTTAACCTAAAATTGGAGCAAGAAATTGAAGAGCATGGAGAGGCTGAACAGCTGGCAGCAGTACTCTCTTCAGCCATCTCCCTTTTCTGCACCTATGCTTATGTATCACCATCCTAGAAAAGGATGTCTGAAACCATTGTGGAGGTTTTACCTGGCAGAAAAGGGTAGCAGAGCTTCCCTGCCTGCAAGAACATTGTGTTGGTTCCAATCCCCCAACATCAGGGGAAAATTTAATTTTGCACACGGCTCAGGTTTTGCATCTTTGTTACAAGGTGGTAGACACACTTCACACAGAAACCTGTTAAAGGCAATAAATAAGATAAAATAACTTGCCTATTAAAGATAATTGCCTTTCAGAAGAATTGCTGCTACAGTTTTACCTGTTAAATGAGCAAGAGCTTTACTTTCCACTGGCTATTCATGAAAGCCTGTCAAGCATGTGAGCTATGTGTTCCTTCTCTTCCTAAGATAATTTGTGTTTTCTGGAGAAACACTCAGTTTCCCAGGCTTACTAAAGCTGTCACTGTCTCTCTTCTTCCTGCTCTGTTACTTTAAATCCTGAATTCCATTACAGTCCCTCAGCTTTGGTTTCTGAGATAAAGCTGATGGATACATAAGATCTCCTAATTGCAGCTCAGTTCCTTTGTATGATGTTAATTGAGCTGTGTTTTTGCATGGAAACCTGGTAAGCTATTTTATCATGCTTGCAATTTGAGTATGAGTTCTTTCAGATCCTGGTTCAAAAGCTGTAAATACTATATGAGCTGGAAATGAAAACCTTAAAACAAGACTTGTGATCCAGTTTCTGGTGAAATTTTAGTTTTCTTGACTTGTGGGCTTGATATTTCCCAGTGTCTTTTTTGTTTGTCTTCTACTTCAACAAATTGTCTTTTTATAGCTGGTATCTGCTACTTCTGCAGTACAGTTGTGATATGGATAAAGATCTACAGCATGGTGGATTTTTGGTGTAACACCATTATGTTCACTTTTGTGTCTAGCTTTGATTTTAAAGAACATCAGGAGTATTGGTAAAAAAATTGTCTCAACTGCAAAAGAAGATACTTTTGACAATGGAAAATCCCTGTGTGCAGAAGTTGGGAGTGCACTTTCTTCTGCTAGGAATGCAGCTGAGAATACAGCTTTAAAAGACTTAACACCTTCAAAGCAGGCTTATATGGGGATATCTGATGAACAGACTGAAGGTAGGTTCACCTATTGGAATGGAGGGGCTGTAACTTACAGGAAATGGAATGTTGGAGAAACAAATCATCTAAAATATGAAGACTATTCACTAACAGAAGACTCTGGAAAATGGAATAACATTAATTACTCAAATACATGTGCCTTAATTATTTGTGAATTCTTGAGCTGATGTACCTAAGATAATCTAAAGCTTTTGCTCTCAGTTATGTGGGTTGATAATGAAGTTTGTTCCCATAAAGGTGGCCTAGAGCAACCAGAACAAGAGTGTATTTGTAATTGTTTTGTCTTTGACATTCAGTTTTGAATCTCCTAATAAAGCACAGGTTTCTTTTTTTTCAATCATTATGAATTAAATTGTGTTCATCATAGTGGTAGTAAGGCTAATAAGTTTTGATATGCAGAGCAGGCTGGTTGTTAAACCTTCCTATGAGTTTCTCATTAATGCAGCATGAGGGAAGCATTTTTTAATAACCTTGAAAGTAATGAAATTTTTTGTATATTCTGCCTTTGAGCTGAGCTGTAAAACTGGAGAGATTACTATCCACATGTTGCTTCTGATATATGTTTTTATCATGTAAACCATGAACAGTGCACACAGTCCCTGTGTTACTTCAGTATGTACTGATGGCTTTGCTCCTGCTGTGCTTTTACCTTAGTTCTAAAATTGACTGCTAATGATCACTTAGAGACTAGAGAGCTATTTGTCATCTGGCTACAGAGATCCATTGCACACAACTGATTACTGATGTGCAAATAATTTCTTTTTTGAAGTTTCAGCTATTTTCATACTGATTTTTTTTTCACTTGATAGGAAAATGAAATGTGCTGCAACTACAAAGAGGAATAAAATGCACAGCCAGGTTGCTTTGTGTGCAGCAGAAGAATCACAAGAGAAAGAGATGATCTTTTTTGGCAATCTATAGGCATAATTTGAAGTAGAGGAGATATAGATTAAGATTTAAATGCAATAGAAAGCAGAAAAAATGTCTTAAACACAAGAGCCTACTGGTAAAATGTACTCCAAGTGGAATTCAGCTCATGCAGAAAAACAGCAAAAGGCCTTATTTATGTAAATAGGTCCTGAATGTGAGAGAAGTGGTACCATAGCTTTTATTATTTTCTTGATGGGAGCTTCTTTCACCTCAAGTGAACTACAGACTAGATTAACTAGGAATAGGTGAATACCATGACAATAAGCTTGATGTGAAGTCTTTATCTGCAAGCTTTAAGTTTTTGACCATGGAAGAACAGAAGTTTTTCAGACTTCTCTTCCACTTAGTTTAAGACATGTAAGCTAAGTACCTACAGAGAAGTACTGTGTCTATGCTGGCAAGATATGTGAATCCATGAGAACATATCTGTACAGAGGAGCATTTGGTGCCCAACTCATCTGTTTTATAGCTGTTATTTTCATTGCTTAATTCCATGTTTACCTTGGTAAGTAATGACATTTCTTTTCTCTGCACCAGGTTATAGACGTACAGCAAAAAAGAAATCAATGAAGTTAGTGAAGGGTTTGAATATTCTAGAGTATGATTTATCTGCTGATTTGCATCATCTTCTCCTCATTACTTGCAATGTGTTTTGGTAGTTCTCAACTGCATTCCTTTTCTTCATTAATTGGTGTCCAGCAGCAATGAAAAAAAGAACTTTTTGAATTTTGCCCAGGAGTTCTTAATCAATATTTATTATATGAAAATGCAGGACATGGTGCTATAGTTAAGATAGATTTGAGTTAATTTAGGACAAGAAAGAGACATTGTAGAGAGTAGTACAATCTTGTTGTGCTTCCAAGTTTAAGGATTAGTGCTAATTTAGCCTCCAGTGCATTTATTTGGAATGATTATGCAAGTCTACTTTGAGATCATATCCAAAAAACACTGTCATAAGTTCTGTGACCTGGAGAGTTCTCTGGAGCTTGACTCAGAGCAATGATGTATTGCTCTTAGTGTGTCAGTTACAATGACTCAACTGTTGATTGGAAAAAGATTTGGAGTAGGATATTGCAGATGTCCATGGTTGTGTTCATTCAGCTGATTTTTTT
Organism: Bucco capensis; assembly: GCA_013396975.1. Lineage (NCBI taxonomy): Eukaryota > Metazoa > Chordata > Aves > Piciformes > Bucconidae > Bucco > Bucco capensis. Next base: position 500,323 of record VWZO01018188.1, on the reverse strand, counting down.
TTTTTAGAAATACTGTTCCAAATTGCCATGTCAGTCACTCTCTCAAAAGTCCAGCTCTGAAACAACTTTTCGACTAATTTTTACACGATTTTGCCCAGCAAATTGCCAATATATCTGTTAGAAATTTAAGCTTCTTGCATCTTATATTAAGATTGATTCTGTTCAGAGAGCACTACACATTCAAGTGGCATCTATACAAACTGAAAAACTGTTTGCAGGTAAGTGCAAGGAATATTCTTATGCTAAAAACATTAGGAAGTCACAAAAGTAGAATGGGACAACATTCATATTGTAAGCTCAGTTTCAGTCCCAAGCTATTAGATAACTAACTTTTTTACCAGGCTATATACATGAAAGTTGTATTTGGCCCCAGCAAGAACGGTGTATGTAGCAAATCTGTGCTGCATTTCTTGAATCTGCATGAACTAAATACTTGGTCAGCTCATCTCTTGGGTCCTTAAGCTCTCAGGCTTCAGTCTGGAATCATTTCTCCTGTTTCCAGCATTTTCTGTCCTGTAGGTTTACTCTGGTGTAAACTGTCTCAAGAGAAATGATTCCCCAGCTTAAATACAACCTGTGCAGAAGGGAAGTTGCTAGCTTCAATTGCTTTCTAGAAAACCAAACTCTTCTCCATATTGCACAGATGAAAATCCATTTCTGGTGGAGTTGGCCTAGAGATGCAGCTGTGAAAGTGAAAGTATAGCTCTTTTACTCTGGTCTTACCCAGTAAATTGTCCTATCTTGAACCATTGCTCAGAGGAGCAGAATAGCAGTGCTGACATCTGTGATATTTGGCAGGCCATTGCGTGGGAGCATGATTATCTTCTCAGGCTAGACAGAAGTCCACGGGACAGGAACAGGATGTGGAAATAGAAAATGAGCTTTTATTAAACCGTATTACTGGAAACTTTCAAACTCAGCAAGGTACTGCCCTAAGTTTCTGGCTTTTCTCACCATGCATATTAGGGACACTTTCTTTAGGGACATCTTTCTTTAGTAGGTGATGAAAAGAGAGAAAGAGTTTGAAACTGTGTGCTATTATCTTCCAAGAGGCTTAAATCAGCATCCCTGATGATCACTTAATTTTGCATTAATTATAAACTAATCTGTATTGGCTCTTATACCTCTGATTAGAATCATCTCATTTGGTGCTAATATGACCTCCACAGAGCTTCTGACTAATTCAGGATGAGAGCAGCATTTGTTAATCAGCTGCTGGGTTTATCGTTCTAAAACACAATTTCAGGTTAAATACAGGCTTAGGAAGAGCTATCCTGTCACATGTGAAAAAATCCTCAGTCTCTGAAAAGCTCTTTTCCTTCTCTTTATTTTTCAAGTGGCAATTTTCAGTGGGAACTACAAGGTGGAAACAGGAAGCTACTTCAATTATTTGCAGCTTGTACTTACTGCTTTATTTTTAAATTATAACACATAAATACAGGGGGATGGGTGGTTAATTTCTGCTCAGAGCAGAGAAGAAATGTTCCCTTTGCTCTGGCTTGTTTCCTGTTGTAAAGGCCTCACTTGTGTGTGAAACATGAAGAGGGGAAGTGTTACACAGTGAAGTCTGTGGCTTTAGCGCTACCAAAGTGGCTGGATTGTTGTTTGGTCAATAATGCCACAGAGAAGAAATAATGCAGGAGAGCCTGGAAACCTAGATGCAGTCTCATAAGTCTCATATCTCTTTTAAGCATTCTGCCAAACCTCTCACCACTAGCAGCATGACTGGATCCTCTGTGTTATCTCTAGGGAATGAATTTATCCTGAGCACCTACAGTTAACATTTCTTTTTATGGTCTGTGACCTTAGTGATGTTTCAGGTGTTGGTAGCTTGAGCTGTTTAGATCAGTGCTTCAGGGTGGACAGTTGTGAGAGCTTTTTCCTGGCTGTCTGCGTGCTCTGGTTTGTTTATGTTTTCAACTAGCAGAACAGTTTGTTCCATAGAACTGAGCTTGTGCATTAATCCTACCAGAAGCTTCTGGCAGCTTTGCAGTGGGAAGAAGACACTACGGTGTCTTACTGGTTGACATCCTCCTCCAAGGTGTTTAAATACAGATAAAACTTCAAGCAGCTGGACTAAGTATACAGAATACGAGAGCAGTAGTCAACCCACATTTAGGTGTCTGATTTCAGAGAGCCTGAGTTTGCTAATACTGGGTTTAGTGGAAATGGGCCAGTTTCAGCTCAGCAGACCAGCAGACTCAATCTCAGTGTTTCATTGCAGCCTTAACAGAAAATATTACTACAGAGCTGCAAAAAATGTGTATGTATACTGTCTCAAAATATTCAAAACCCCAAAGATGCCCTGTGTTCCTGTGTTGCTTTGCCTTAGTTTGGTCTCCAACTGACCCTGCTGTTTGGATACTCACAGCAAGTGTATTATGATGAGTTCCAGTTCTTTACATCCCTAACTGTCCTACTCCATCTCATACCTTGTACTTGAACACATTCCAGAGGTTCATCAAAGGCAGTGAGAAGGGGAAGGAGGGATTAAACCATCCGGTCCTGCTACCATGTTGCAGCTTTCCCTGTCAGGCTTTCTATGATCTCTTGGGAAACCTCCAGACAGTATCTCTTCCTCATTCTCTCATCTGCACTTTTGGGCTAGAGCTCTTGGCCACCTTTGCCTTGTGCTTGAGATATGTGCAAAATAAGGCTCTGTGCAAACTTTCCCTCTGTCCTAAGAATTATTTCCAAACATGTTTTTGATTCAAACTTTTGCTTTGATACAAGAGAAGCTAAACTACTGCAAGCTGCTCTAGCAGAAATGGATACAGCCCTTCAAATTTAGTTCGGAAACCTGAAACTTCTTAGGCAACATCATAGTGAACAAACAGTTTACTCTCCTGATCATCTCCTACTTTGTACTTTGTGGATCCAGTGATACCTGTGTAAGGGTGTCCCACTCAAAGTGATTTGATCAATGCTACTTCGCTTGCAGATCACAAACTTCGGACTCCTCTATCCCTTTATGTTCTCTCCACCTTTTGCTTTTGTGCATTCACAAAAGCAAGGTGAAGAGGGTAAAGACAGATGTACAAGGTGAAGTATTTTTAAACTTTTTTACCTCTTTACCTAGAGCTACAGCTAAACTGAAAAATGCGGTGTATGAATGGTACTTTCAAAGTCTACTAAGTAGATCTTTTATTTGTGCATCAAAAACTAGTAGACCTTGAAACCTCAGATTGTCCTCTATGTGCTCTTATTTTCTAGTAGCTGGTATTTAACATACAACTGCAGTTGCCAGCACCTGGAGAATCTCAGCTTCCATTTTCAAGACTAAAGTGCAGTTCTATCTTTCATGACAAATGGTGGGAAAAAAGGTTAAAAGCCTTTCAACTGGGAAGTTCTACAAAGTGAAAATATTTATCTCCTTTTAAGTTCATGTTTTAAAGACTATCCTAAAGCAGAACCTGTATTTTTAACAGATGGAGATTAAGGTGGGGAACAGTACTGCAGGACTCTGTATGGCAAGAAGAGCTGTGAGCTCATTGCACAATAGCCATTGTAAAAGCTATTTAAGAAATCATAGAATCATAGAATCATCTACAATGCT
>VWZO01018188.1:456165-488901 GCA_013396975.1 Bucco capensis | reverse complement strand
AGACCCCAAGTGATTTTCAGACTGTGCCTGGAATGAAGCTTATTATCCTACTTAATGACTGAAAGAAGAATACAGTACCTGGGGCCCACTGAAACCATTCTTGTTCCCTGGCTTAGTTTTATGCATGTTACCCAACTAAAGATCTTCAGTCATTACCACGCAGGTTTACCTGTAAGTTTCAGAATACTGAGCCTCATAGCTATTCCACAGAGATGCCAGGTTGCAGAAAAAATATTTACTTTCTTTCTTCCTTATTCTAGTATAATTGTGTTCCCTGGTTCTCTGCCATATAACTAAGGAAAGTAAATTTAATGACTAAGTAATCTCTCACACTGGATTATGGTTTGGATTTCTTGTCAGCTTCCATTGTGTAAGTATAATCTAACTCATGGGAGAAGAACTGTTATCAAATGTATGTTTCTTCGAAAGTTTTGGTAAAAGATTACAGTCTCTGAAGGTTTTCTACATCTTAAGCCATTTCAAGCCATGTCTTGCTTATAACCATATTTTCTTGAATGAGCAGAAATTGTGTACCTGGTGGGACTTTATGAATCTTCCTGATTAATATTTCCAATTATTTCTTTTTCTTATTTTTTTTCTTCTAAGTATAAACTGTACTAGGTGGAAGAAACAGTACAATTCTGCAAAGTTTTATCATACTGTTTATGTAGTAAATTTACATGTATATATGTGGGGAGAATGTATATGGGAAATGATACCACAGAACAGTGTTAACAAGTGTTGCAGCTTTGCCTAGAAACTGCATCCATATGAGATTGTCTATGGGTAAGTTATATTCCCAAGAACATGGGTACCTAAGAATTTAAAACAGTACTTCCCAAAATCTGGATCTAGTAAATTTCATCTTATCTTGAAACTGCAGACATTTCTTAGAGCTGTAGGTACCCCAGAGGTCTGCTGCCATTCAGAAACAGAATTACCTGTTCTGAATCACTGTTCTGAATTGGTGTCTATTTGGGAACTGGTGCTATTCCCAAACCACTGCAGGATTCAGAAACAAGGAATTCACCTACTGAGTACAATCTAATCCACTTTTTATACACTTAACAACAGTTCTTTTTACCTAGCTCCCTTGGACTACAGAAGGAAATAGTTTCAACTGATGGGATTAGAGGTTTTGTAAAATGACTTAACCTCTATTCAAAGCTTTGCTGTAGAGCAGGTAGAGGAAGGTCTTGAAGATAGATTGTTTCTATCATGCATTTGTGAGTGTTAACTGATCATGTGCTAAAAAGGACACCAATATCTCCTCAGTTTGGGTTTTGGTTTGGTGCTTTGCTTTGGTTTGGTTTGCCTTGTTTGGCCGTGTTGAGAACTTTACCTGCGGGACAAGGCTCACAGTTGTGAACGGAAGTGGATTTAAGTGACTAAGTTACATCTAAAGGTAATCCTAAATGTGTCTCCCCTTGTGGTATTCTGTCTTAGCTAGGTCAGCCAGTTGATATTAGACATCTCTTTATTTGTTGAACAAGAAGCCTAAAGAGGTTAGCTTGCAGTTGTGAATTCTGCTGGGTAGAAATTTAGGGATCATGAAAAAACTTAAGTATTTTTAGTAAAATGTAAATTAAAAGAAAGCATCCATAAGAGACCACAGCGTAAATTAGCAAAACAGTTGAGGGACTGATGCATTGGCTTGCTGAGGTTCCTAAAACAAATCTCAGCTAGCATGAAGCCATAGAAGGCATCAGAACCAGAAGGAAGTTACTCATGAGATCCCAGTCTTTATTGCTGGGAAACTAGAGAACCAAAGCCTCTAGTTTCTTTTTTACCTGAAAATGTTGTCCATTTGAGGATTTCTATAAATATTTTTCCAGGGTCAATCTCTGATCAGGTTAGGATCAGGTGTACTCTACATGCAAAAGAGATCAGACGCTCACAGAAACATTGAGTATATACACAGCTAGAGAATGGTATTAAGGTAAGGTAAGCACATGAGATACAGAGAGGAGAAGCAAAGTTTACAAGTCTGAGTATCAGGTCAGGCTGTATCTGGAAGGTATTGTGCTACCCTAATTAACAAGAGTACCTTTCTTGTATGAAAGCCATTTTTGCTTTTCTTAAAACAAGAAAAAAAATCTAAATGTTTCTTTAAATTTTTATCCTCATCATATTTGTCTATAAATCTGGAGTTGGCTTGTAGTTCAATAAGGTTTTTTCTCCAACTTTGGCTTCCTATTCTCATAAAAGAAATTTCTCAACCCTTAAAATTGTTGTCAGCTTTTGCATAACAAGTGTGTAAGCAAAACCAAAAAGGCTCATTCCTGCCTTCATTATCCAGTCTCCACTTCAGTGGTGTCATTTAACAAACACAGCACTATATAAAGGGGACTTGTGCAAACTGCTCTTTCATTTCACTTTGAAGCAGAAGGGTAAGTTGAATTTGCTTTTAATAAATCACAAGGAATTTCAGCTAGAAGGAAAACCTGTTTCTTTTCATTTCTGTGGTCATATTTACATTTTAAAATTAAATTTTCCTTTATTAGTATTTTTTTACTTTGCTTATATTAGCAATTTTAGTAGATGAGGAGATGCCTGAAGGATACCAGATTGTAATGACTGATGGAGGTCATAAAAGCAGGATTAAAACTGAAGAGCTGGTTTTTTCCATTTTGCTGATCAGGACTCTGACTCTTCATCATAATCCAATTATGAGCTGGATGCAGTAGTCCATTCAAATGTAATTCACTGAGTGATCAGCACCAGATGAAGCATACCTGTTGTAATTGCATTTCCTTATCTCTCAGGGATGTAAGTATTCCTAGCCAGCTATGGTAGCTTTCTGTTAGAGACTTTAGTAATCTGCTCTCTGAGTCATTGCCCAGCATTGTCAGAATTGCCTACTAGCCTTCAATATAGTAAAGGGTAAACAACTTCAGACACTTCAGAGTCAACACACAGAACTCAACAGCACCTTTGGTACAGCATGTGTGTTCTCAGGTGGACTTGAAATTTCTGCTTGTTAAGTGGAAATTCTTGGCTATGAGTAATAGACACAGACTCTATATGCAATGAAATGCTGAAATGTCTGATGTAATTGAATATTCTTATATTCAAGGGTATGTCCCACTGAACTGATTGTGATAAGACACTCCTCTAAAAAAAAAAAAAAAGTGAACCTTGACCTTAAAAATAATTGGTATTGATGCAGATTTAGAATAATGTCAAAATCCTTCTATAGTGTAAGAGTCAGTTTGGAAGATGCAAACAATACATTTTAAAAAATCAAGCTCAGTTCAGTTTTAGTGCATCCATTTAGTAAATGGCAATAATAATTAAAAAAATTGCAATTTTGAGTCTTCTTTCATATATGCTTTGAAATAAATACCTTGTTTGAACTGGTGAACCCAGCTGTAAATAATTTAACAGCGTTCAAGCCAACCAAGATTCTTCTCCCAACTTTAATTGGAGCTAGATTTAGAACTTACTGTGTGTCAACTAAAATGATCTTGTCAATTCTGATTTTTTTTTTTAAGGATGGAAGTTTTTAAGAGAGTGTAGTACATGATCCTCTCTAATCCATACCAAAACAAAAGTGAAGCTGTGGGTATTGTCATATGTTTTGCATGAAAGTCAACCCCTCGGGGCAATCTTATTAGAAAGGGATACCTATTCTGGCATCTTGAACCTTTCTTTTTCTCTTTTAATATTTTAACTGAATTATGCCACCAACTGGGTGTCTGTGCCATAGTATCTTATATCCATCAGTTGTTGAGGTTCTATAACCACACAGCACTGCCAGCAATGCTGCATATCCACTAGCTGCATTATGAACTAAATCTGTGGTCTCAGAGTGCTTTTTACATCCCATGGCATCTCAGCACTGAGATTGTAACACTACTTAATGTTATATCTGAAAAGATAAAATAAGATGAATAGGCCTATTGACAGCCAGCAAAAAAAAAAATCATTTTCTATGAGACTAACTCTGACATTTTCAAGCTTGTGGATTCAAAATGAGATAGGAATGTCAACTGAGCTATAAAATTTTGCCCGTATGTAAAACACTCTATCAGTCTGCTTATTTCTAATGAATGTGCATAAATAGTAGTGTGCTTAAAAAGATTGCTAACTAGCTCCAAACCATCACAACAACCACCAAAACAGATTGTTTCAAGAGGAGACCTATGGGGACAGGAAGAAAGAAGTTCTAAATTATGTAAGCCAGTGCCTACAATGTCTTAGAGAATCATTGTCTGACAAATACACGGGTTTTCTTACAGTTGGCCTGAGCAGTCATGTTGTCTTACTCATCCTACATGCTCACAACAGTGGCTGCTTTGCTAGTGACCTGCTCTGCACTGCCTACACAGCTAAAAATTACTGGGCTGCCTGACACCCCTGGACTGCCTGGAAGAGATGGTCTGAAAGGGCAGTTGTGTCTGCCAGGTAAGTAAACTTCCCTTTTTTTGCAATAAATCCTTGTCATGAAGGCTGCATTAATCAAAGGAGTTAACACAGAAGGACCTGTGCCCTTGAGGAAGTAGCTGCATTAAGCAGAGGAAGGAAAGCTGAATGGAGGAAATTGTCATTTTAATTTATTTTTTTTTTGTAAAAAATAGGCATCCTCTCTCTTCTGGGAGAAGTGGGGAAATGAACAGGTTATGAATATCTTATAACGTACATATATATCTCTGTAGTTCTTTTCCATTCCAATTGTGCAGTAAAACTTGCAGCATTGCAACTTGGAGAGAGGAAGATGCAGCAATATTTTGTGCTTCAACATTACCATTTCAGTTGTGAATAATGGGAACATGATCATGGGAGCACACTAGTAACTTAGTCCTACATGTAGGACATTTTCATACAAATTTCCATGGACAGAAGAAAGTATCTACCTTTACAGTGAGTTCCCATCTGTAGCAAGCATTGCTGGATGGACTGCATTGCACACAATCTGTGCAGAAACACTCCTATACCAGTGTTGGTGATTTCCATTAAAGTAAGATTCCACTGTAAAAAACACAAAGCATTCACCCAGTAGATTAAAAAATAAAATGGTATGGTGCCATAGGAACTATTCACTCCTCAAAATCTCCTTTGTGCCTGTTTACATTATGAGAATGCCACAAAATCTCTTTGGCACTTTCACAGACATGATGAACATAAGGCTTAAACCTAGAAAAATCCATTGTCCTTTATGCAGAGGGGAATGATCAGCACTTAAGAGGGCTGGAGGTTTTTGTTTGTTTGCTTTAGGATAGGTTAACAGTGTGAAAAAATACAGGGAAAGCATTTATTTTATGCCAGATGATAAAACTGAAGGAGGGGAAATTTAGATTGGAGGTTATGAGGAAGTTCTTTACCCAGAGAGTGGTTAGGCACTGGAACAGGTTGCCCAGAGAGGTTGTGGATGCCCCATCCCTGGCAGTGTTCAAGGCCAGGCTGGATGTGGCCCTGGGTGACCTGGTCTAGTGATTGGCATCCCTGCTCAGTGCGGGGAGGTTGGAACTAGATGATCTTTAGGGTCCCTTCCAACCTGGCCAGTCTATGATTCTATGATTCTATGATGTTAAAAAAATACGTTGTGTGCTAGTCAGTTTTGGAAAATGATTAGTTTTACCCAAGCAATTGTTCCTGTCAGCAGAGCTATTTTCACTTGATTGTATAACTTTTATTTTTATCTGTGTAGCTGAATCTCTGGACATTGAAACCCACAGTGTTTTGCTAAACTTGAAACAGCGACTTTCCAGACTTGAAGGAGGTAATTTTTCCCATTTTTACTTTTTCAACTCACAATTAGTTTTAAGTACAATAGGCAAAATTAATTAGAGAATCACAATTTGCATGGAAGATATCACACTTAAAAATGATACCACATCCCCAAACTCCATTTTCTCATCCAAAACAGAGGAGATCAGGACTTATTTTCCCTAAAGAAGCAGGTTTTTCCTCAGGAAAACTAATGCACATTTATTCAAATTTGATTTATTAAAAAAATACTCCAGTGGATGTTGCACTCTCGACGTGGGTTCATGGAAACTCCTCAGCCTTGTACCATACTGCTAGCATTTTTATTTATCAGCAACCAGACTGTTAAAGGTGGTAAATCATTTTGTACTGAGAAGAAATTCATGATAATCATCATTTCTATATTTCACATGCTCCAATTTGAAGTCAGTTGATCTGCTTTAGAGAGTACACATACTATAATAGGGCTGATAGAGTAAGTAGCAACATGTCAGTGGGGCAACCTTGTCTTAGGGAAGACTGACAAAGGGTCACAAGCAGCACAACAATATACTTAGTGAACTGCTAAAATTCTGTAGATTGCTATTGCTCTTCATCCCTTATTCTCATTCATGCCCTCCTCTATTCCCTCCTCTGTTGTTCTTACCACTTTTAATTTTCCCTTCATCTCTTGATTTCTTTCTTTGCTTTCCAACCTATATGCCATAGGAAATTAAAAAATCTAACTAGATTTTTTTTCTTTGTGTTTTAGTGCTTGCTTTGAATAAGAAAATCAGAAAAGTAGGAGAGAAGATATTTGCCAGTAATGGGAAGAAAGTTGATTTTGTATCTATACTAGAATCCTGTGAAGAGGCTGGAGGAACTCTTGCAACTCCCATGAACGAAGAGGAGAATAAAGCTATTTTGAGTATTGTGAAACAGTATAACCAATATGCTTACTTGGGCATTAAAGAGGGTGAGATTTCAGGTCAATTTAAGTATATAAATGGCATGCCTCTGAATTATACCAAGTGGCATAATTATGAGCCTAATGGCAAAAGTAGAGAAAAATGTGTAGAAATGTACACTGATGGGAGCTGGAAAGACAGAAAATGCAACCTGGATCGCCTCACAATCTGTCAACTTTAAAGAAAGGCCTTTAAGCCACCTCTACGTAAAGAGACAATGGAATATTCTGTGTCTCAGGTTTATGCAATTTTTGCAATAATTCTATGCCAGCAAATCTAAAATTAATCATGTGATGGTATTTTGTATCCTTAGGAAAATGCCAAACGTGGTAGGTGATTAACTTAATTAAAAAGTGCCTAATCTGATATGTCTATGTCTTTTGGAGGGTTGGGAATAGCTCAGAAATCATTTTTTCATGGCAGACTGTCTCTGTACACTGTGCCTTTGTGAAGATTAGAGGAAAAGTCTAAGGTTAGACTTGTGATACTGGAAAATTCTGAAGTTTAAATTGCCTGTGGCTTCATAGTGGAAGCTTTTCCAAGTGCTTAATTTTACCTCCCTTATAAGAGATGCAGAGAGGTTGACTTCACTGGAGCAATTATGGTCTCAGGCTTTGCACATCTCTTTGAACTCTAAGGTTTTTGTTGTGTCATGTTGAAGCATGCAATGATTCATTCAGCACCCATATTTTACTTTAGTCCTATAAAAATTTTAACAGTACCACTTGACATTAGTTTTCTTAGTTTCAGAAGCTACTCTCTATAAAACATTAAGATAAACATTGCATTAGGTCCATGTAGACATAGAAATATGCATATAAAAGAATAAAGATTGCATTTTGTTGGTAAAACATCACATTTCCTCCTAAAACTATGACCAACTGCAGTGGTAGAAGACCACCTGACTTCTCCTAAATCACTGAATAACCACGTACTATTTTGAGGGAGCACATAAGATTGGAAGTTCAATCAGTTCAAACACAAGTCTTTCTCTGCTGATGTCATGCCAAGCAACCACACAGTCAGACCATGACTCAAATCTGCTACAACCAAGAAGCATCTTTTCTCAAAATATTGTGACCACTCTTCAGTTTGGGTAGCTGGTGAGCAGTGGGAGCTCAGTGAAGCACCACAAGTAGAAAATCCTCACACACTTACTTTGCAGGTGGAAGTCCTGGGCTCATCCATTATCATTTTCACACCACCTAAGAGGAAAAACTGGAGTTTAAATCCATGCATAAACACATTTATGTCCACCTTCTCCTTCTCGCCCACTTTTGGCTCTATGCAGGGAGCCCACAGGAACCTGGCCTCAACTCTGGGTAGCATTGTTCCTTGTCCCTAGGCTGCACTGAGCAAGGTAGGGGATCTATTCACATGGTCATTTCAAATGCTGTCAAGAGAAAAGCTCTAGTGTCTTCAGACACAGGAGATGAGGGGATACTTTTGGCAGCGGAGGATTCATGTCCAGCATTGCATACAGCTGATCTGAGAGTGGACAGGAACTTTGAAATGGGAAAAGTACACCCAGTACCATGCTGGATAGATTTCAAAGTGTGAACTTGCTTTACAAAATAGCTTCCTTTGAGACCTTTGACCATGATACCATTCTGGCCAAAAATTTCAAATAGGAGAGGAATAGATCATAGCATGAAAAAATTCTGACTCTCGGCTTACTTTGAGAAAAAATAAAGCTAAAGTAATACCTTTTAATTTTCCTAGGCTTAGCTCTGACCAGCTGCACTAAATCTGCTAGAAAGAGGTGAAAGTTTACTTTAAAACTATCTCTATCTTTTGCATTTTAATTATTAGTATTTTAATGAGTAAACATTGTTAGCAGATTTTGAGTCAGAACCATATGAATTCTTTATTGGAGCAAGATGATTACCTGGCATCATGGTGAAGAAAGAGACAAAAAAAAAAAATCAGATAATAAAAGTTTTTCAGTGAAGAGAACTAAATTTTCATATTGATTTGGATAGATCTACATCTAGGTTCAGGGTATACTGTTCCTTTAGTTAGCTTTTACCACATTTGTGTTTACAAAATGACTATATAAATCCTTATCATGCAAAATCTTACAAATGGTTTAGCCCAACACCACTTGGGGTTTTTTTATCCAGTTACAAAAAGTATTTCAGTCAAAAGCTAATTTGTATCACACCAATAAGCAAAGCATCTAGGCTAGGGCTCAGAATAATCTCTTTTGCCTTAAGGCATTACTATCAGGAAAAAAAGAAAAAATCAAACACACATGCTGCTTAAACTTAAAAAGTCCTCAGATCAGGTCAAAGAACTGCTAGGCAGCACTTTCCCCTCTATGGTTCACACTGAAATCTGTAACATTTCAGGTAATTAAATTAAATTCTTCAGGTATTTTCATAAATTTTCTCTATATAACCTCACCCTTGGCTCTCCTGCTACTCTCTAACTTCTCTTCTATCATTCTGAAGCAGCGCCCCTTGTTCCAAAACCTTGACTATGCCTCATGTAAAACTGAGATTAGGATATCAAAGGGATGCCTGACAGTTTCCTGCCTTCTTTATTAAAAAAATAAAATAATAAAAAAATAGAATGTGTCCATATTCTTTTGCATGGACTTTTCTAGCCTAACTTTGATGAACTTCAGGGGTGGAATGGAAGTCCTGTGTCAACCAGCATATGTGAAAGAATGAAAATTCCTTAATAAAAGCACTCTTCTACATAGATTCATATGTGGTAAATAAAATCCTGGTGAAGTTACACATTTAGTAGAATGTTATTTGATTATTCTTCACAGTTCCACAGAGGAACAAAAGAGTATGCAGAAGCAGTTATTTTGGGCTTTTTATGGCTTTTTTTATGTCTTATAACCTATCAGTTTAAACCCATAAATGCTGTTTAAAACAATTGTAAGCATTTTAGTCTTTTGTGATTCAAATTCTATATTATGTTAAATGAGGGCTTTTTTAAAAAAAAAGGACAAAGAGGTGAAAACCAAGAAGAAACAGACTGAATTGTTTCTCTGTTCTGTTACTGTAGGATAAATAATTTTGATAAAAGTCTTTTCCTAAAAATGCAATGAGCAAAAGTAATTGCTGGTGCATAATGACCAGACCAGGAAAAATCCAGAATAGTCTTTTTTTCTTAGTTCATAGTGATTTGCTACAGCAAAGCAATCTAACAATACGATCCTTAATTCAGAAAATAACTTATTCATTTCTTAAATGCTATAAAAGCAAATTTTGTGAATGAAGATCATAGTACAGCTTAAAAGGCCACAAAAATTCAGTCCCTTCTGGAGCAAATGGATTGCGTATTTAATACAATTGTTATTATGGTATATTTAACAGTGAGAGCTTTGGCCACAAAAATGATGGATATTGATTTCAGAAAAAATTTTCTCTGGTCTGGAGTGATATCTTCTTTTATAACTGTATAATTTAATTAGGTGTTTTAGCTTAGAAATACTATCAGCAATTTCACTCACTGGAAAAACCTCTCCCCTATGCCCATCAATCCCTACAACACATAAAGAAATTGACCTTCAGTTGCACCAAAGGAGTGTTTCTCTGTGGCTTCCTGTTTTTTGTGGAAATTTGATTAAAAAAAAAAGCCCAAGCCCTTAGATTTCCCCCAAGGTTCTTGGGAAAATTGAGTTCAAATTCAACCTTATGTGAACATAGTAACTTGCAGGATGAGACCCAGGCTGGGAAGGCTACCTTCTCTTGTATAAGTTGTGACCAGCACCTCCTTTATTTCTTTTTTAATTTTGAAGCCAAATTTTAAAGAAGAATAATTATATTATTTCTCTGTTATTTTCCAGAAAAAAGAACATATATGGTGGAAAAATACCAGTACTTGCTGCCACAGTGTCCCGGCAGGGCTGCAAATACAAAGTCAGGTAAAGATTAATCATACATTTTACATTTATTTGCAGCTTTTCTCTAGTAGAACAATAAGCGCAAAGAGGACAAGAAGTATTTGCCACCAGGAAATTTGTTAACTGGTTTTGAAACCACACTAAGAAGTGGTAGAATGACTAATGGCCCTATTACCACTCCTATGAACCAGAGGAAAACAATGTTCTTGGGAGCATTGTGTAATGGTAAAACAGACATGATTGTTTGGACCTCAAAGAGTGTCAGTTTGCAAGTGATTTTCAGTATCAGAAGTTGAAATGTACTGTTATAAAATCATATTAACCTAAACTTATGCAAACATACCCGACTTTAAAGAACAATCAATACAGGATGCCTGGAAATTAGAGTAGCACATTTAAAAACCGAGCAGTCTTAGATTTGATTTGAAGTCCTTGTCAGGAGACCAGGGTTTGGCAGAATTTGGCTCAAGGCTGATGTCAAGGGTTAGGGCTAGGTCAGCTACTAATCAATCCAGTGACAGGTGCTCTCTATTACTAACAAAAAGTAAAATCACTGAACAGAATTAGTTCTGTTTCAGGATAGATGACAAGCTAGGTGTGATGCCAGCTGCAACTTTTAGCCATCTCTGCCCTTGTGGCACAGAAGCCAATGGAACTGTACAGGAAGGCTACCTTAACACTTGAGGAGCCTGTAGCAATGGCAGTTATGGTCATAAGACATAACTGAACAATTTAACTTTCTTCTGCAGATGATGGAGGACAACTGCAGACTATATGGAATAATAATTTCCTCTGGTCAATAAACATGAGGGTTTTTTTTCTCTCTCCTATTAGAATGTTATTTTGCTATTAACTGTTGAAGAGATAAGATATTGTCTTGCTTCCTATTTGTTATCAACACAATACTCTGTGTTTTTCAGCTAAGCTACACCAAGGGACATATCAGATACATCTAGTGACCTCCACTTGGATCCTTCACACAACTTAGATGGTAGAAGCATTTACAAGCACTGATCACACTGTCTACAGGTGAAATTAAAACTTTCTGCTCTAAAATGGTGCTCATAATTAAAAAAAAAATAGAAAAAAGCCATGCTGAAGTTTGCCATCCCAGGAGTCCACAACTTGATGAATTCTTTGCTTCCTGTTTTTAAAGCTCAGCAAAAATTGCCTCATCCCTTCTCTGAGAAGGGGAGGCACTAGGTCTTATATGCTCTGTGCTCTTCCTGATATTCCCAGGCATAAAGGAGCTGCTGGAGACAGGGTGACAATGATTTGGAAGAGAAAAGGAAATGCAAAAAGCACAGGACAAGGTGGTAGCAAAGTAGGATGGAAACAACAGCAGAACAGTACAAAATCGATGTAAACAAAAAATATATGTGTGGTGTTGGGCCCATTTAAATGCAAATTGAAAGAATCAGAAAAGAATTTTCAGGGTTATCTGAGGTGTGACTAGCACTATGAAAGAAAATACAACTTTCAGTAGGTTGAGTATACAAAGCAAAGCTAACAACAATTAGGCTTACAGAAGAAACACACACCTGCTTTCAGAAACTGAAATTCAATTCTAGTGTCTGTTTCTTAAAGCAGCTAAGAAAGCAGTGTTGATTGATGTTTGTCCTTAGCATGTACTGCATTTACCTACCCAGCTTGTGCAATACAACCTACTCTTAGATATCCTTCATTTGCTTCACTAGCACTGAAATTATAAAACTTCTTAATGACAGATGTGGAAACAGAAGAAAATTTGCTTCAATACTCAAAAATTGTTCTTTATAAGATCCTTGAATCTTGCTGAGTTTCTGTGATATGCAGCTCAAAGCAAGATCAGAAAATTGTTTACAAGTTATGTTATGTAGAATATTCTATTAGGCAATCATAAATAAGCATAGTAGAAATGTAAGTATGTTTAAATATCTATTTTATGTTGCTCTATCTTATCAGTATGCTAATGAAAATCAAGGGAAGAAAAGTTTAGAATTTATAAAAATCTACGTTGATTCTTCTCAGGACTATCACACAAGAAAACTTTCTCTCTCAAGTTTCCCAGGCCATCAGTCAGCACATGAAACCCACTAACAGAGGCCAAGCCTCATCCTCTTCTCACACTTGCCTAACCTGCAGTTTCCTGCAGATGCAGTTCATGTGCTAACAGTTGTTCTCACCACAGATGCAAAGGCCCAGGTTCTGCCAGTGACCTTTTCTAGGGCTCGTCTCATGTTCTTTTTTCTCCTTCCCATAAAACAATTAGGAAACCTCAGCTAAAAGAATGTTAAAAGCATTAAGTCAAACACTCAAAACCTAAGAAACTTGAAATTTAACAAGAAACTTTAAGCAAGGATTACTCAAGTAAATTTAAAACAGCCCTCTTCTGTCAAGGTACATACAACTGAGTATTGCTTATTTATTTTTCACAGGACTAGTGCCTTTTCCAGAGCACTCAATAAACAATGCTGCAGGAATTAATCAGGCTTCTGTGGGCACAACACTGAAGACAAAAGGACTCAATGTCAGTTGTTGAGGTAAGCATGGAAGTGCAGGTGCAGAGTGCCTGTGGAGATGATCTAGGCTTGCTTAGATCTAGTAGCAACTTAGACTAATATGGATATTGCTCATGTTCCCCATCTAATCTAAAAGCACCTATTCCTGAACTGACTCGGCTGTTAGCCTTGCTGCAACATCAGAATGCTGGCCTGAAATCACAAGGATGATGTGCCCATGTCTTGTTTGAACTGGTGCACAGCTTCAAACTCCTAGAAGTCTCCATTAGATAGAAACAATCCTCAACTGAGAATAACTCAAAAATGCATGGCAGTGCATTTCCATTTCAGCGATGCTCTGCTTCTTGAGGACTCTGTACAGGTTTAGAGCAGCTTTTTCCTTCACTTAAAGGTCATTGTTCTGTTGGGTTAAACTTAGTATTTATGATATACAAACTTTTCCTGGAGTTTTCTGTAAGTTATTTAAGTGTGTGCTTCTGTGGCTCTTACCTCTACATATGCTGCAGATGGGCCATTGTCTTTTTTCCTAGCTGCTATATTGTAAGATTCTATTTAGTTACAAGACTTTAGTTACAAGTAAATATCACTGATAAGTCATCAGTCTGTAATGAAAATGATGGTGGTGTTCTTGGTGCATATTATATTTCAAGTGAACTTGTTTTGGCTTATCTTCAGTGACATTTACAATTCAACATTTGCACAGCTGTTCTGTGGAAACATTAGATATTTCAAATATGTATTGAGAAATTGCTTTGTTCTGCCCTAGGGTTTTTGGTACTTTTTAATGTGTGAAAGGGTTTCTACAAATCAGGAATGTACCTTCAAATATTTTCTTTATATTTTAAGTGTATTTACCTCTTGAAAAATACAAACCCCCCTCTTGTTCAAGTTTAAGTTCGTTATATTTCTATCCATATGCCAATTCATATCATGTTACATGTCTTTTGTATTTCCTGTAGGTAATGAGATGAATCTCAAGTTACCTGCCCTATAAATTAAACCATTTAATGAGTCTTATTTCATATTGGAGCTGCTAGGTAAGTTGAACATCTTTAAATAGGTTTGTTTAAATTATGTTGGATTCTATTAAGCTGTATCACAAACTTCTCCATTTTAGATTTTTTTCTGTGTGTCTCATTTTTATTACAACTTTCACCTGCTTTTACAGAGGATATCACTTGAGGTGAAGATGTTTTAAAAGATGGATACCACAAAAGAAGAATAAGCATTAATAATCGTTTATCAAGCCAAATTGATAAAGACAGCATGTCCCAGTTTATCTTAACCTGGCTTTCTTTTATTAAGGCAGACATGTCTACTGCTCCCCTGTAAAATTAAGGCTGAAATTGTAGCTTTTTGCACAGGAATACTGGCATAAAATGGTATCTGCTGTACAAAAAAAGAGCTTTGAAGGGGATGATTTGGATTTTTTTGCTCTGTAGACTAGAAGGCTAAGTCTTATGGAAAGATTTTAAGTATTTGAAATAGCCTAACTTTGCAACTACATCAATAACATTCATATGAGTGAGGGCAAAGCTCTTATAAGGTACATAAAACTTCTAACCCAGACAACACATTCTGAAATGTTGCCTTTTTATTTTTTTAACACAGAACTCTGCACTGGAGAATAAGTCTTGTTTGCATTTGGCTTTAAATAATGCTGTCTCCACAGCTGTTCCACAAAATCTTAGGTGTAGCTTTTTTCCTGCTCCCATGCTGTGCTCAGGGTAAACCTGAAGGAATTCTTCCTCTCCCTGAAGATGGGACAGATAAAGGATTTCTACGAGGTACGTGCAGTTACCATTTCCATTTTTATCTAGATGTACTGTTGTGTTCTATTTTCATGCTTTGCAAACTCAGTGCTATCTTACAAAAGCTGATGTGGGTTCTACTTATTAGAAAATAAACAGCTCTTGATTATTCTTTGTATGAAGTAAGATGCTTAAATATCTCCTACTTAATGATGCAATGGTTCAACTCACAGAGAAATTCATTTCCTATAACACAGGGCACAAGAAAATTGTTGTGAGGTGTCAGGTTGGAACAGCAAGCAAGTTCTTGACCAGCCTGAAGGATTCTGTCAACAATCCCTAGATGCCATAAGTAATCAACTAAACCTACTGCATAAGTGCCAGTGTTTTGCCTAGACTGGCTCAATCACTGCATTCAGTCACTGAGTGAAGACTAAGCCAGTTTGCTAATTCACGTTTTCCATAAACATCACTGTTCTGCAGGTAGTTTCTAGGAATGTATTCCCTATCCTTTCAAAGATCAATGTGTGAAAAAAAATCCCTATTTAAAACACAGCAGTAAACTGAAAGAGGTCAAACGTATTTAAAGTTCATGGTAATTTTACATGATTACCTCTTCTTTACCTTGAAAGCCAGGCACAGTCTGAANGTTTGCAAAGCCTAGCCACGACGACGACCTTGAAAGCCAAGACACAAACTGTAACTAAAGTGTATAACAGCTGGTTTTGTTCATAGGTTTCCTACCACTGGTTAATGGTGAAATGGCAGATGTTACCCATCAGTTAGAACACCGGATTTCCAAACTTGAAGGAGGTAATTTATCTGCTTTTACTTTCTGCTCTAGCTGGATTAGTAGCAGGCATAAACAAAATGAGCAACAAAACAGCTTCTTAGGGAAATGACAGAGTTTTCTGCATTTAATTGAATTCCATTTGTACTTTATTCACAGGTAGATAGGAGAGTGATAACTCTCAAATGCAGGGGTGAGGGGGATTAGTTTTTCATGAGACACTAAGGTAACAGCTCTGAGGTATGAGTGCAGGCAAGTTAGAAATTTATCAGATTAAAGTCCCTGCCTATGCAGAAGTGCTCCATGGACAGACATCTCATCCTCCTAACAGATGAATAAACTGCACACTAGAAACCTATCGAAACAATCACAACCAGACCACATCTAAGATCCTACTTGCTCAAGGACTGGCATACATCCTTGTATGCTGCAAACCATCTCATAGAGCTCCTACAGAGGCTCACAGACAATAATATACTTTTTCCAAGTGTACAGCTCCTCATTTCCTTCCACAACTTCCTTTTTACTTCTTCTATTTCATTATTTATATATTTATGTGTTTCTTCCCTTTTCCCGTCCTCATCTTTTTACATTTCTTCTGGCTTTTGAGGGTTGTCTTTTTTTCTTTTCTTGTTTTATCTTTCATTTCAAGTTTTCCTCTCCTTTACCTATTCCTGGATTTAATCTAAAGCTATGAAGGAAAATATCAGGAATTACCTTTGGCAGCAAAGAGACTGCAAAACAATGCATAAACAATTAACAGTTTTCACCTCATCTTACAGTCCTCCACTTGGAAAAGATGATAACAGCATCTGGAGGAAAAATATTTGCTACCAATGGGAAAAAGGCTGATTTCCTTACTACACTGAAAACATGCAAAGAGGCTGGAGGGTCCATTGCCACTCCAAGGAACCCGGGCGAGAACGATGCCATTCTATACTTTGTGAAAAGTTTTAATACCTATGCCTACCTGGGGATAAAGGAATCTCTAATTCCAGGAAAGTTCCAGTTCCTGGATGGGACAAAACTGAACTATGCTAACTGGCATTTAAATGAACCTTCTGGCAAAGGGGAAGAGGAATGTGTGGAGATGTACACTGATGGCACTTGGAACGACAAACGGTGTAACCAGTATCGCCTTATTGTCTGTCAGTTTTAGTGCTTCCTCATGCCTCCTGGCAGGCTCCCTGGAGTACTCTCTCCTATCTCTTTCTTGGGTTGTAGTTAGTGAATTCAGATAATGCAGCATGAAAAATAATTCTCAGCCTGTCTTGTCTTTTAAACTCCAGCCATAAAGAGGAAATTACTAATAACAAAAGCAGTGGCCATTTTGTCTGGTTTTATTAATTGCCTTCTGATTTTCTTGATGTGACTGCCCACAGGTTCCTATCACTCTGTTAGCCTGCTCACTTATTACAATAGCAAAAATAACATTTCTTGGGTATATACCTTAAGTAACTTGCAGTCACAAGCTCTTCCAGAACCCGTTTACCCACAGTCCTCTAAGTTCTCTGCATTTTGATCCCTTTCTGCCAGTTTCCCTCCCCAAAACTACCTGTACAGACACTCCTGCTACCACTGCTGTTGCTCAGCCAATATTTCTTTGGCCATTTTCACCCATAGTAGATCTCCTGAAGGAAGAATTAAGCAGTGCTGCTGGCAGGATGATACAGAGCTATGAGCACAAAGGAAACTCACTCATATTAAATTTGCCATTGGAAAACTTTAGAGTCAGCAGGTCTTTTAACTCTCTTATACCTGAAAAGTGGTAGCCAGAAGCCACCTGTCATGAGCTCCTTCAGCAGCTCCTAGCAGTTGCCTTGACTCAAATAGATAGCAGCACAAGAAGCCCAAGGTCCCCCACAAGGTATGTGAAAGAATACACACAGGAGCCAGTAAGAGTTACAGTGGCAGTGTGGTTTAAAGAAGATCAGTAGAGGTATGACAAGGCCAATTTTTTAAAACTAGATATTAGAAACATTCTGATACAGCTAATCTGAGGCACCACAGCAAACCCTCAATGGGATTCCCATGGGGCTAAACTTGATGGTTGCCTACGTTTCTGAAGCAGCCTATAATCTGCACTTATTGCAGAAGCTGCTCAGAACCTGCACCCTCCAGCTGAAGGATTAAGATAAAGCTTTCTGAACAACTTTGTTGCTAGAGTCCAGTCACCTACTGAAGTAGAGCATTCCCAAGGTTATATTCACAATTGTGCAGTACAAAAGGCACATTCAGAGATGACTTTTTTCTTTTCTTCCTCTGGGGTAGCTGACTTCAACATACCTTAGGCAATGAAGGTTCTGCATAAGCTCCATGACATGGTACAAAGGCTAGCTGAGCATCTGGCATGCCTCCATATACATAAAGCCAAATGCCTAGCTATCAGTAACACTCACATGCACTTTGTTAATTCCTGCTTGGTGGTGGAGAGCTGAGCAAAGAAATATCCAGCTCTAGAAACCAACCAGCTTCTCTCATCCTCTGTGTGACAGGGAGAGAGAGCAGCCAAAGTATGAAAATCATTGGAGAGGGAAGGCAAGCTCACAGCTGGTGTGAACCCTTGAAGCCTCATAGCCTTGCACATTGTTATAATTCCAGAGCAGCAACTGGCCATGCACAGCATTCCTGCACTGGCTTGTGTTCAGTTACTCAGATGTTTGAGTACACGTTCTTACCACCTGCTCTGTGACAAGGCATGGTTCTTCCTGGCCTCCCTTTAGCCCTCTGCTTGCTGTCATGGCCTGTGAATCATTCTTGCTGTTATTATCTGCAAACTAGGCTATTGATTTTGTATCTTTACTTAGGATGATTAATGCAACAATGCTAGTGTTAAACCAAGAGCACTTGTAGGTGTTCTTCCTGCACATGTCACTGAATTATTCACTCCAATAATGCTCAAATCCTTCATCACAATGCATACTAAATAGGACCACTCTTCCCCTCTTCCAGAAGCTGTAATGTTATCCCAACATATGCAAAAAGAAAAGCTTTTGTGAGCAAAGCCCTCAGTTTATCCACATGCCCTGTTTCTGGACAACATCACCAAAATATCATGTACTGAATTCTGTATCATGTGAGGTCTAGGTAGAATTCTGTTGCTATGTTAACCCAGTTAAAACAGGTATGTGGAGGGCATATGAGGACTCAGGAGTCAATAGGCACTGCTTCACTTTCAAACTCTGTTCTTATAAATGTTTTCCAGCTCACCAGTACCTGCCTGCACCCACCAGCTCACCTGCTCCCAGTCTCTAGCCTTGCGTGACTCCTGTTGTGAAACTAACCCTGCCATGAGCATGAGGAAACAGGAACACAGCTATCACCTCATACAGTAGTTTTCCACTCATCATATTCCTATAGCTTAGGAAGTTTACAGGGTTCAACATCAGCCTGAGAATGAAGTTGGACATCACCACCAGCACCTCCCCCAAACATTTAAAGCCATGGTAAGTTGTTTTTTTTTTATCCTGCTTATCTCCAGGGGTTTACAGAGTTCTCTCAAAATTAGACCTAATTATAGCTAATCGCATCAAAGACAGTGGCAGCCTTCAAGTGTCAGTCTAACGAATACCTGCCACAGCAGAAATGTTCCACAACCACTCAGTTTTTTGGTATTTTTCCCCATGGACTTGCAGGGAAGAGAGAAAAGGACCTAACGTGTTACTCCACACCTACATGTGCTAGCCCTGCCCAGACACTCTAGCTGCTTGTGATACTAGATGAGAACCTAAAACCTCAAAGCAAATTTTTCTCACCCTGCCTGAAGCTGTTCTTTCCAGCAACCCTGCTGACAGCATGCACGTCTGGAACCAGCAGTCTTGGCCCAAAAAGCAGATTGGTTCAGCATTTGGGCACCTGATTTATTTCCTAAATCTGAATGAGAGGACAGCACAGCATCCTCTCATTTGTGGAAAGCCTGGCAATTGTTTACATCAAAAGTTATTTTCTGAAAGGTTTATGAATTTAATTGAAAAGCCTAATCCACCTTATCCTAACCTTAAATACTAACTGTACCTTATAAGACTGCCACCATTTACCATGTGTTTACCAGCATTTGTGCAGGTACTGGATCACCCAGCTTGCTGACAAGCCAGAGGGGTGATGTTCAATTTTCAGCCAATGGGAGAGTACCACTTCCAAAGCTGACAGTAATGACACCACCACCAGGATGAAGATTAAAATCTTATTAATCTTAAGAGTTAGTAAAAAAACAGGATAAGAAGATTTCTTGGAAAGAAACTTTGAAAGGAATTTGGTTTTGGCAAGATCAATGAAATTAGTGTTAAATGCAGAAAGATGGAAATTCCATGTCAGCTTTGGGGGGAGAAGTGTTTCCAGTTCTGCCTTGTACAGTGGAAAACATTTTTTCCCCAAAAAGATGTTTAGAAAATTGTTTTAAATACTATAAAAATATCCATCATGTGAAAAATTACCATGGTTAATCTTTTCTGTTTTGGAAGAGGTTAGAAAACCGTATTACCAGTTAAGTGACTTTGGGGTCTGGAGGGGCATCCTTGAAGTCTGCACTTTGGTTTCAGTGGATGCAAACATACACCCCGCAAAGCATATCCATTCCAAGACACATAGTTACACAGACTCCATTGTCCTGATCAATGGGTTTTTAACCCAGGCTGCATCTTTCCTTGTGCTAGATGCAGTGCTGTGTAGAGAGAAGAGGGCCAGTTCTCATGGACTGTGTAATGCCACCTCCACAGAGCCAGAGCATGTTTAGCAAAGCCTCTGGAAAAGTTTCTATGTGCTTTTTACTCTATATGATACAACCTGCAGGAGCCTGGCTGTAGCTGTGTTATTTCAAATATTTAAATAAAGCTAAATTTGTTGGGTTGTTGAAGGTGCCTGGTTGAAAGAGCTGGGTGCATTGAACCCCTTGGATCTGTAATAATCTTAGGGGCATCAGCCTTCATGATCTCAAGGCTGCATGTGCTACTCATTAAATAACTCAGCTTCTCATTGATTATTATCAGATTATTCACTTCTGAGTAACTAAGATGATTTACAAGGAAAGCCCAAGTGGTTTCCTGGCAAAGAAAAAAAAAAGGGGGCCATCATTTTTCACTACGAGTAACTGTCTCCTAAAGCACCTTGTGCATGTGTGAACAACAAGCTTACTTTTTTTTTGCTGATCTCAAGCAAACTCTGGTCAAGGCAGAATGTCTTCCTCCTTTCTTTGGAAAGGATTGTGCCACTTTAAGAAGACCAAGTGGGAGGTGATATGAGAACCACTGTACAAACAACTACCTGTGCAGGCTGCCTCACTCACCTGAGCATAGCACAGCTGAGGGGACACAGCCCTCACTTTCCCTGGTTTGTCTGGCAGGTTGAACACCTTCTCTAAGATGCATTCTTGCTGCCTGACAGCAGAGGATGGACACCCAAAGCAACGTAATTTTATTGGCAAAACTTGCAAGGCACCTTGAGGACACTGAGAAGGTAAGAGTGGACCAAAAAGAGCTGAATGCCTACAAGACCACAGCTTTAGCTTTAGAGAAAGCCAGAACTTATTTCAGGTAGTCATGTTGAGAAAGATAAAACATTCAACTCAATGTCAGATGCTTGCTGGACTTTCTACAAAAATAAGGGGATAGATAGCCAAGTTTGGTTAAGAGGTGGTCAGCAAGGAAAGGATGAATAGGAAAATACAGATTTGGTAGTCGTGTAATTTATTTTAAGTTCATCAATATCAAAGTATTTTGCTAAATGGTTACAGTGTTATGTCTGCAAGTGCACTGCATAAGGCAATGCTTTCTTTTTCTTTTAAAGTTAGCTTGTGTAAGTTTATTCAAAAGTGTTTAAAGTCTAAATATTTCAGAACAGGAAATGTCTATTTGATTCATAAACGTCTAACACACCTCTCTGCAATATATTCAAGAGTCAGAAAACTAACAGGAACTCTAAGGTAACACATAAAGCTACCTTATTAGATGGAATACAAAAATCAGAATTAACATATCCAGAAAAAAGTTATTCATGCATTCTTGAAATAATAGATGAGAAACTTTCATAGCAGTCACCTGCTTGCTTTGGAAGTGAGTTGAAACATACTGGAGCTGAAGGCATGATTAGCAAAATCCCAGCAGTGCACTGTACTACTTTTGTTTTATTAAATATGTTCTGTCTTAATCATCCCTTTCTTTGTAACATCTTCTACCACATTTTATACCTCCAATTTCTGCACTCAAACTTCAGATGGTTTTTAAAATTCTTTAAGCTAGTTTTGCTGTGGTAACTTTACTCATATAAAGCTAAATACACAGGTTTTACTTAAAAGTAATCAGACTAAACTATAGCATGCTTTATAAAGGCTGGATTCCTTTTAAAAATGAGAACTGAAATATTTACAATTAGCACTTTCAGTTGTTACTTGAGGACATTTATAGTGCATGCAAATTCAGTGATTTCTTTTAATATTTTGAGATTCTGAGCATTTTCATGACACTTTTGGTTTGAAAGGTTTGGTGCTCTAGACATGAAAGCAGGTCTATTAGATCTCTGAGATCTATCTGATCTTTCTGTTATGAGATCTTTCATAGTTGAAATACAGCCTTTTCTAAGGTATTAAACTAATGAATTTGATTTCTTTCCTTTATAGGAGTTTTAAGTGACACTTTACTTGCAGCATAGTTATCTTTTGATCATCACCCTCATTTTGAGTCAATTCTTGTGCAAGAAATGCAGGTCTCAACTTTCCACATTCCTACTGTTTGCTACCCTCTGCTTTTAACATACACAGAAGTGGCATAGGAGTTCACCTTTCAGCAGTTGCACATTATTACAAGGCACAGCATGGACATGGCAGCAGTGATGACATCTTCACAAAACCAGTCTAGACATGTTTAATTATCTTTAAATATTAATAGGAAGTTGGCAGTTGTTAGAGAACAAGTACACAGTAACACTTGTTTTCCCCACTTGAAGGCTAAAGATTTAAATCACTGAGTGGCACAGGAAGCAGAACAAGTTCACTGATTTAGCCCTTTTGACTTGTTCTTCCATTAGAAAAAGTATATGCCTAGGAGAACAAATGTTCATATCTCTGCAAAATGGGAAGCGTTATGAAGCTCCAGTTGTGCTAAAGCAACTGAGAGTCAATCTGTATCTAACTAGGCAGCTCTCACATCTTTATAATAAAATCCCTCCCTACATAAAGGGAAATAAGCCCTGTTTGCAATAAATACTAGAAATTCAATATTATATATCTGGTGTTATCTGATAGACTTAATAAGCATAATTTAGTGGAATTTCTGACTATTGAAATATCAAAAGTAATTGTGTAAAGAGATAACTAACATTCAGTCTTTCACTTTCCAGAGATATGTTTTTGTTTAGTAGCATTGGTTGCTTTTTCGTCCAGTCTAACTGTATCAATCTCCACCAGGCAAACCAGTGATTGAGCACTGTCACTTGATTACACAATGATAACTCTGTGACCAAAGTATTCCCAAAAGTGCTAACACAACTCCTTTATGTAGTTTTGTACTGTCTCTTTTAGTAATAACAAAATCCAAGCATGTACTGAATAAAATCTTGCCTTTGGAGATGTGGAAGGAAAAAGGGAAGGACTGAGTCTCACTTAAACAGCACTGATCAGTACACTGAATGGCCTAGAGCTCTTGTATAAAACTTGTCCTGGCTGACTGGTATTTCTTTAAGCCACAATTATTTTCTTGGATGTAGTAATAGTTTCTCCTCTTCCCTCCTCCTTCCCCCCAGCATAGAACATGGAGGAGGCTAAATGAATTGTGATTACTTGACAAGAGCAACACCAGTGCTCTGCTACCTGCTCCAGGGACAGCAGCAAAGCCAAGCCTCCCAAAATGTGTCTGCATGTGCAGCCAGGTCTTTGCAAATGATACTCACCACTGAGAGCCACATGCCTACATTTGTCAGTATTTTCTTGCCTACAAGAACATCTGGGATAGAACCTGATGCTGTTGCCAACAGTTTCAAGTAACACCAGAAACAAAAACCTTAGAACACGCTACCCAACAGAAAATTAAATCCCAAATTCACCTGTTTGGACATTAGTCAAGGGTCTAATTTTGTTGATGTTTTTCCATAAATAGTCAGGCACATAAGCCTATAAGCAGGTGTCAGCCTGAAGTATGTTTATGCTTGCTTTACAAATATATAGCCACAAGGTTTTTTCTCTATAAGAGGAGCAGTGAGTAGTTCACTGCTGAGGATTTTGTTCTGTTGCTGGCACTGAGGTTTCATCTGTCTGAAGTCATCCAACTCCACAAATCATTCAAGAGTCAGAAGATCTGCATAGAATCAACTCTTTCCAAAAGCATGTAAATATTGGTGCAAACCTGAAACACTTTTTGGGGGGTGTGAAGGAATTGCAGTTGTTCTGTTGGAACTGAAGATGAGGAAAGGTCTTTGCCCACATTTCTTGTTTGCTTCCAACTAGCAAGTCTTTTGCTTCCAGGTGCTTTTTGATTGGCACTAACTGCTGCCATAACTAATCAGAATATCCTGATAGAAATAAGAAAAAAATATAACTCAAATCACAGTTATGAAACAGGCTTTGTAGAATTTGATCCATTCTACCTTTTGGTGGCTACACTTACAAATTCACTAGGCTCCAGAGAATTTTTTTTTAATGTTTGTCTGTATCCAGAGGTCAGCCAGCAGTACTAGATTTGTGACCTTTCCAAGTAGAAAAAAAATTACTGCATGATAGTCAATCATTCTGGAGTTTGGAGCAAGACAAATTACATAAATAAGTGCCAATTCAGATACCAGATCATCTTTCTGCCCCATGCAAAATATCTTTAGAGGAATCACAACTGAGAGCAAGTAGCAGTCTGGGAGGCCACCACCTCCCACAAGCATCTTACCCAAGGAACTTCTCATGTTACAATGACCCCTATAAGCTTTGGAAGGCTGTCTTAAAGATTTATGCTACTTCTGCAGACTGCAAATACACATTTTTCACATAACAGTATTGCTACCTTTAGCATTTGGCCTCATCATACCTTGAGGAAATATAGTTCTCCCCCCACATTTATGACCAGGGATAAATAAATCTGGGTTTTTATATGGATTTCCCTAGTGTTAGTTCTCTAAACATATCAAAAGATAGGAGCAATAAGAGGAAACAAAATACAAGATTCTAAGATAAAAGTAACTGACTTTTTAACATAGGTTCATTACGCCTAGAATCAAAGATTATATTCAATACAGCAATGCCTGCAGCAAGCAGGACAAGCACTTAAGTAGTTTCAGCTAGTGGGGAAAGATTGAGGTGGATTCCTTGCACAGCAGAAGCCACAGAACAGCACTCTCTGCTGCACCCTGCTTATCTACTTCACTGGAAGAGGCCAGCCCATACCACAGAGTAAATCACGCCATCAGCCCCTATGTGGTTTTGCTTTTTCCTGATAATCAAAAGTTAAGGCTACAAATCAAAAGGTCAAACAATATTTTCCTTCCTTTCTATGTTGCAGCAGGCTGTAAGATGGCAGAAAATTACAGCAGCTGAACACACTGTAGTACAAGTCTGTTTCCTGCTCATATAGTTCTCTGCAACAGTTGCATTCCATAATCTTAAAGAAATCACAATTCATCATTGGATCTGTGTTAACATAGGGGTGCAGTGAAGCAATCCACAATTTAAGATATACAATTTTTACAAGGACTAGTTTAAATTGCATTAAACATAGGCAGTTAATAAAGCATGCCAGCAAAATTTTCATAATTATGTAACAAGGTTATAATATTGTTTTCTGTGAAGTGAAAGGATAGAATTGTGATTTTTTTTTTTCCCCAAGAAAGAAGTCTATCCACTGTGCTAAGATGCCTTCTTCTTTAGTGTCCAAAAAGGTCTTCCCTTAACTATAGTTCAGGATAAACAACACTAATTTATGTAGCTTTAGGCAAACCCAGCCTCTGTACCTTCTGATTGCACAGGATCACGCTTTAGCACACTAACTTCTCAGTGCACATATTTCTATTTGGGATGGATTCCACTGTCATGAATGTACCTTATTTGATGATGTGTCTTACTGAATATTAGGTAATGCAGTAATACTGATGTAAGATACGACCCTTGTCATATAGGCATAGTTATGAAAACTTGCTGATACATTCAGTCCCCAGCAAGTCAAAGCTAGCTGCATATGCACCCCAGGGCTGTGCAGCGTTCACAAGCTAAGTGCCCAAAGCCTTAAAATATGAGAATGTAAGTGCAGGGAAAGCACAGAATAGTTGGGCAGAGGAAACTTTAGTAGTCTGGGAGCATTATCTAATATTATCAGACTTTTTCCGCCCCCTTAGGTTCTGGTGGGGGATCAAATAGAGCAGAAAACAGGGACAGGATATTTCCAATGCAAACTACAGCTGAATAGACAGGGGAATTGCAACAAACTAAAAGAGGAGAATGAGGAAGAGAATGAAATAACAACTGAAATGAATGCTAGAAGAGAAAGCAAAAGTAGCAGCAGCAACATGTTAACAGAAAATGCCCGACAGAAAAAGGCAGGAACAAGAGAGCACAAAGCAAGTCAGAAATTAAGATATTTAAAGGAATTCACTGAGGGACAAAGAAAGTGGGATTACAGGACAAGAGGCCCACCTCTGATATTCCCGGTGCAGCAGCTTGTGCAACAATGAAGCAGCACAAAGCAGCTCCCTAAACACAAACATCCCTTCTCCCATAGCTGTCTCTCCTGGTTATGAATAGCCTCATACTTACCTTCATCCACCGATGAGGGGGAAGAGTAAAAACAAGACTACCACAAGAAAGGTCACAATACCACATTGCCTAACGAGCTCCAGAGCACAGAGCTGCAGGTCTGAGCAGATGAAATACAAGTAAAACCAAGCAGTTGTTTTGTAGCCTAGGTGAAAACAAACAGAACACAGCCAGCTGCAAGGAATGAACACGGTGGGCAACATTCCACCACCAGCAACCATCCTGCCACAGCTATGTGGCTTAGCTAGCAGCAACTGTGAACATGCTGCAGGCTCTGAACCAGGGGAGCCTCACCCACTGCCTCCATACTTTCCTCCAGTTCACAAGACTTGGCATTAATCTAACTATAAAATTTGACACAACCTTGTGTCAGCTGAGGTTTCTGTAAAGGTCTTGGCACTGCTGCAAAGCAGACACAAACCCTGGCTAGGGAGGCACTGAGTCCATAGAGAGAACAGTTATTCCACTGTCAAAGTCTGCATCTCTCAAGAATGGTTCATATGGTATCTCAGTAGCAAGAGGAAAAAGTAAACGTATGAGAAAGGTCAGCACCAGAAAGCCAAGGTTTGATTGAGCAGCAGGGTCTGACTCATTTAGCAGCCAAGAGAAACTCCAGTGAGATTCTGCCTCACAGATAGCTAGCCTTTCTTAAGGAATATCATTACCTAAATCCTGCAAGATTTGTTACTAGACATCTGCTACTGTCCCAGGCCACAGCAAAAAACATGGCTGATGCCAATTTTTGCCCTGTTAAGCCAGCTACAGAATTGCTGGCAACTCATTAGCTTCCAATAGGTACTCAAATTTTTCTACTCTAACTAAGCACATTGTATCAACCCTGTTTCAGTCTTCTCCTTCACGTAAGGGTTAGCATTTAGTGATATAAACCCAATATACCACCCACTCTGAAAAGCAACAGACAAACCTGAAATCTCTGGTGAAAGCTAGGCCAACTTCCAAGGCCAAATGCAGCATTGTAGCCTCTCAGGAAAACTTCTTACTGCCAGAGTACAGGGGCAACACATTGTGGGGAGAGGGGAAAAAAAAAAAAGTGCTCAGTCTCTGACTTATTCACCCTCCTTCCAGCTTTGATTTCATTATGCCATTCAGGTGTGTAGGTCCTGTGCTGAAGGAATAGCACCGAGCGGTCCATTAACTAGGACACACACCTGTTAACACTCCTGCCTCCTTGTCTCAAAACCAACATGATGTAACTTCTTCCAAACTGGTTTACTCTTTCTATTTTGCAAAACTAAAGACTTGAGATTTACTGTCTCTGCTTCTGCTCTACACGTATGCCCCTCTGCCTGGCTGCTAAACCTCTCCATGTCCTAAGCACACACATTTTGATTAATCATTTTAAATAGAAATCAGGTTTAACAGATTTAACAGTTTAATTAAAATATATCTGTAGTCATTTTCAGAGCTCATAATTCTTTACTGAGTGTCCATTGAAGCTCTCTGGCAAACAAAAAGTTTCTAAAGCCTACTTTATTGGGGGAGGAGACAAAATACACATTCTAAGGGAAGATAACTTACAGTTCTCCCTTCTTTCCATCATGTCCTTTTATTCTCAGCTTTAGCATGTCAGTATAATTATAATTTTGTGTAATGATGCTCTAAGTGGGATGGGAGAGCCTTAAAAGTAAAAATTTTAGAGAGAATGTGACAAAGGCTTGCCCAAGAGTTAGAAACAATGTTTCAGGGTAGGCAATGTCTTACACCAGCATCAGCAACTGCAGCTGAGCCAGAAGGGGATGGCAGGCTGATGTCCCATGGAGGTTCTCAAGGGGACAGAGAGAGAGGAGGAGCTCTTCTGGGCCTGTGGCCAGGGAACCCAGGTTTGTTCTTCAGGAGGAGAAAACACTAGGCCAAAACAGCTGGCAGCCAGCATACGGTGGCTAAACCAAACACATCTACACAGTCATAGTACCCATTTGCAAGTAAGTGACACAGAGTATTTTTTGCTTTACAGTTTTTAACTCTTGACATGGAGGAAAACACGGTGGAAACGATCCTGGCCCCATGGGAAATAGTGCTGGTCATTTTTGCTGCAGTGCTGGTAATGAGTTTTCTCATGCTTCTGCCCCCTGCTGCGGTGGTGATCTGGAGAATGAAGCGTGTGCCACAGATCTCACTGCATGGCTCCGTCTGAGCCAGCCCTGCTGCAGGCCGTAACACCACCGATTCCTTTAAAGGATGGTCCAGAATGACAACTTCTCTCAGGATCACTCTTCCTGCCTAGGATCCATCCAAAAGCAACAAGTTTCCCAATCTATTGCTGCTAAGTTTCTGTGAAGAGAGAGTATGTACAATTTTGTTTTCATCTACAACTGTTCTCAGAACTTTCCCTTCTAATTTTTCGCTAGGTTGTAATTGCTGTTGTTGGCTTAGTTCCTAGGCTAACTTCTTCCCTTGCATTATAATGGATTGAAAGCAAGACTGAAAGAGAAACAAGCATAATACAGCACTGCATTCACTCAACTATTAGGAAAGCCTCCCTTTCTACAGTTATGCTGTAAATATTACTAAGGCCTTAAGCTGAGATGACTGACAGTTCTGCAGGTGGATGTATCCAAAGCATGCAGTATACCCTGAGGAGGCAGTGGTCTAGTCTGGTTGTGCTGTGAAACCTTAAAAAAACACCAACAGAGAATGATACAATAAATAAGCATTTTGTGCTTCTTTTGCCTGATCTGAGAACTTACTGGCCTAAAATGATTTTGTTTCTTCTATATGGATTCTCCCCCTTCTGCAAATCCCAAGTGACAGAACACAAAGCCCTCCGCTTGCCAGGGTTAGAGCAGGAGCATGAGGGAACATGCTCAGACATGCCCAGCCAGACACCAGCTCATAGGTAATGCAGACATACAGCAGCTATTTGCCTAAATTGCATTATGCCAATTTACTCTGGGAAATAATGTGATTAAGTTTACTTTAGTTTTTAACTGTGTTGCGTAGGCTTATTGTTTCAATTTCCCTTTCTCATACATAAATAATAACCTGGAAAGTGGGAATAAAACAAAACTTCTTCTCTGCAAGCTTATAAAAGAAAAAAACCCTCCAACAACTCAGTCTCCAGCTTGATCTGAAATTTAAGCCACATCAAGTTAAAGCTCTCCAGCCTAACTCTTCCACATTGTGAGATGCTCATTAGCAGGAATTCTGATGCACAGATTTAAGAGTTTCTGTTAGTTTACAAAAGCAGTGTGTTTGATTCCTGTGAAATCCAATACTGGGAATCTTTTCTTTTCTTGGTAGATTTGGAAAGTGCTTAATGTAAGTTAGAGAAAAATGGTTTTTAGCACCAGGAGGGAAATGATACTGGAAAGTGCTCAGTGCTTCAGACATTTTGAGCACCAGCTCATAATGAATTGTCTGAAAATGAAAGACTCAAACACATTGTAATTTTATTTGATAGAGATTAATTTTTTGCCAAGAATAAACAAACTCACCAGTGATTGAAAAACTGTTTCTTTTCTTTATCACTGCAGCACTTTTATCTCCAAAACAATGACTTCAGTTACTGCCTCATAGTATACAAGCAGCCAAAGCAGCCAACTCATCCCTTTGTTGGTGTAATTGTCTGCTGCTACACTGATAGTCATATGACTGTCTGGTTCTGGGCCCAAAAGCAACCAGTGTTGTTTTTTCTCTTGTAATGACTGGATTCTGAGTCTGAAAAAATGCGTGTAATTTTATATATCTGAATCATTTAACTGACTGACAAGGTAAAGGGCAATTACACATCACATATCACATAACTATGCTGTCTGTGCCTGAGAGATTCACAGGAATAGGGAAAAGGTAAAGAAGAAAACGGAAACACAAACAGATGAGCTAGTGTCTTCAGATCTATGGCTTCAGTGTTTGTTCAACAGAAGACAATTAGAACAAAACCCCAAGCACAGATTCCACTGAAAACAAAGCAAGCAGGAACAAAGCTTCTAATTTAGATTTCATAATAATTCACATGCATGTCTATGCTGTAGCTACAGCTCCAGAAATAAACTGGATTACAAGTGCTAGGTTGTCTTTGGTCTTCACTTGCACCAAATGCCAGCTGGACAACAGCCTGATTTTTCTGCTTTTCACATATCTTACTCTGTGCCTTTGGTCGTCCAGAGTACACATGCACTTGGAGGGGTCATGTAGGGGGTGAAAAGAGAGAGACCTCGCAGAAGAATGGGTATTGGAGCAAGAAAAAGTGGTTTTATATTTTGTGAGAAGAACCAACAACAAAAATATCACTTGGATGATTGTTCCTGTTTCGAGCTGTTACAAACTCAGACAACCATGTACAGTTTTGCTAACTGTGGCAAGAGCTAAAACTGCACCAGTTTAGACCAGGTTTAGAAGTAGAATGAAAAGGGCAAAAAGGGGGAAGGATGACTAGCCAGAAGCTGTGGAAATGTTGAGCTAGCATCAACAGCTGCTCTGGCACTACTGTGCTGAAACTAGAGCATCTCAGCAGGTCAGCCCAAAACCCTAGAGCTCTGCCTTAAATATGGCTGAGCCAAACTCTGTTACCAACCAGAACTTGTTTTCTTTTGTACTTTCCCTGTGAAGCTAAGCCAATGCTTGTGATAACCATAACCACTGCATAAGGAAGGCCCTGCAGGTGTGTGTGTGCCACATACACCCTGGGAGTGCACAGATGTGTGAGCACAAAAGAGTGCTTGCAGCCCTGGATCCCACAGGGTGGGCACAGCTGTTGTTAGAGCAAACAAAGGGTCAATAGGACTTTCTTTCCTGAAAGGAAACTGAACAGAGGAGACAAGCTGATCCCTGGTACAAAAACTAGAGAGCTTTTCATGCAGGTCCATCAACACCCAACTCCTTTACCTTTTAGGCAGAGAAGACATGATACATCTATCTTCTAATTTAGGGCAATCTCAGTTCTCGTATTTTGTATTGGACTGATACGTTACGTATTTCCAGCTATTTTGCCTGGTTCCGGACAGCATACAGGGCACTTTTTGATGCTTTTTGAAGTGCATTGTATTATAGCTAAAGGATATGTCTTTCCCTGGGATGTCCTCAAGGTGATAAACACAGGAGAAACTTAGTTGTCACACCAACAAGCTGCAGCACTTCAAGCCTTCTGTACAAAACACAGGAGCTTGAACACCTGTATGTACAGGCTGATTTAACCCCCAGTCAAGCAGGTACGTGAATAAAGAATTAAAACCCCTACAGCCAGTAATTATTTTGACTTGCATTGCTTTAATGGTCACCAGAGCAAGAGTAGTGATTAACTGCATCTGCAAATGCAACTAAGAGTATGGCCCTTTCCCAGTAAAGATGATCCTTGACCGAAGACTTTTTTTTTTTCTGTTCACAGTTACTGTGTTTAAGTAATGAATGCATCTATTAAATAACTCTAGTTCTTATTATTATTGGTGGTGGAGTCACCATCCCTGGAGGTGTTTAAGAGAAGATTGGATGTGGCACTGAGTAGCATGGTTTAGATGTTGTGGTGTTATTGGGTCATAGGCTGGACTTGATGATCCTGGGGGTCTTTTCCAGCCTTGGTGATTCTGTGATTCTGTGATTTAATTCCAGATAGACAAATTTAAGCCTTAAAGGCAAACTTCTTTCTTTGAAACACCTCTGCCATGAGCTATATGATTAGGTTTAGCCTATATATCTGTACCCAAAAGCTGAGCTTCTTTAACTAAATAAAAGTTTAAACTATATAAACTATGTTTACATGGCTTAGCAGTGATTTCACTGCTGCCCTTCTCTTGTCATTATACCTATGTCACATTGCAGTGCTCTGTGGCACAAGCTTTTTGATGCTAGTAGCCACAGATGATGCAATCAGCCTCCTCGTCACGGTTGGAGCCATCGATGCCTTGCTCACCAAGCTCTTTGAGGAAGATGTTTATCTGCTCTTTCTGGGTTTCACTGAAAGCTAATGTGCTCAGACAGGTGGTGTTGGTGGGGAAATAGGCAGATTTGGCTCCACTGATGGCCATCTCAGAGGCTGGAAAGATCAATGACGAAGACAACAACAACAAAAAGGCAGATTAATTAGCTGAGATTTGTCTTGATCTGTCAACAAACACTAGCATTCCCATTTTACAGACTAAAGACTTCAACTTGAACTCAAAGTGCTTCGATGATTGCCTATGCCTTGGGAAAAAACTGCTCTAGCAAGAAGGCATTCCAACAGTAAAATATTTTCCATTAACCATAGGAGAGATAGGACACCATCCCTTCCCTGTTGGTGAGAGCAAGGTCCAACATAGCACCTTTTCTTGTTGGTTCCTCTATCATTTGTAGGAGGAAGTTGTCATCTGTGCATTCCAGAAATATCCTGGATTGCTGGTGCATTGCTGTGTTGTCCCTCCAGCAGATGTCAGGGTGGTTGAAATCCCCCATGAGGACCAAGGCCTGTGAACATGAAGCCACTTCTATCTGCCCATGGAGGGCCTCATCTGCTTGGTTCTGCTG
>VWZO01018188.1:394133-455101 GCA_013396975.1 Bucco capensis | reverse complement strand
TTTTTTTTTTCTGTTCACAGTTACTGTGTTTAAGTAATGAATGCATCTATTAAATAACTCTAGTTCTTATTATTATTGGTGGTGGAGTCACCATCCCTGGAGGTGTTTAAGAGAAGATTGGATGTGGCACTGAGTAGCATGGTTTAGATGTTGTGGTGTTATTGGGTCATAGGCTGGACTTGATGATCCTGGGGGTCTTTTCCAGCCTTGGTGATTCTGTGATTCTGTGATTTAATTCCAGATAGACAAATTTAAGCCTTAAAGGCAAACTTCTTTCTTTGAAACACCTCTGCCATGAGCTATATGATTAGGTTTAGCCTATATATCTGTACCCAAAAGCTGAGCTTCTTTAACTAAATAAAAGTTTAAACTATATAAACTATGTTTACATGGCTTAGCAGTGATTTCACTGCTGCCCTTCTCTTGTCATTATACCTATGTCACATTGCAGTGCTCTGTGGCACAAGCTTTTTGATGCTAGTAGCCACAGATGATGCAATCAGCCTCCTCGTCACGGTTGGAGCCATCGATGCCTTGCTCACCAAGCTCTTTGAGGAAGATGTTTATCTGCTCTTTCTGGGTTTCACTGAAAGCTAATGTGCTCAGACAGGTGGTGTTGGTGGGGAAATAGGCAGATTTGGCTCCACTGATGGCCATCTCAGAGGCTGGAAAGATCAATGACAAAGACAACAACAACAAAAAGGCAGATTAATTAGCTGAGATTTGTCTTGATCTGTCAACAAACACTAGCATTCCCATTTTACAGACTAAAGACTTCAACTTGAACTCAAAGTGCTTCAATGATTGCCTATGCCTTGGGAAAAAACTGCTCTAGCAAGAAGGCATTCCAACAGTAAAATATTTTCCATTAACCATAGGAGAGATAGGACACCATCCCTTCCCTGTTGGTGAGAGCAAGGTCCAACATAGCACCTTTTCTTGTTGGTTCCTCTATCATTTGTAGGAGGAAGTTGTCATCTGTGCATTCCAGAAATATCCTGGATTGCTGGTGCATTGCTGTGTTGTCCCTCCAGCAGATGTCAGGGTGGTTGAAATCCCCCATGAGGACCAAGGCCTGTGAACATGAAGCCACTTCTATCTGCCCATGGAGGGCCTCATCTGCTTGGTTCTGCTGGTCAGGTGGCCTGTAGCAGACACCTACTGTAACATCACCTTCCCCTGTCTTCACTTTAATCTTAACCCAAACGCTCTC
The DNA here is from genome assembly GCA_013396975.1 of Bucco capensis. Taxonomy (NCBI): domain Eukaryota; kingdom Metazoa; phylum Chordata; class Aves; order Piciformes; family Bucconidae; genus Bucco; species Bucco capensis. The sequence goes on along the minus strand of VWZO01018188.1, from coordinate 453,888 downwards.
AACCAGCTCATTATCCTTCCCCAGGTGGAGCTCCATCAATTCCAGCTGGTCACTGATGTAGAGGGCAACACTTCCTCCCCTCCTACCCTGCCTGTCCTTCCTAAAGAGCTTGTACCCATCTATCCCTACATTCCAGGGGTTTTTTCCTCCTTTTTTTGAAACAAAACAAGATGGAGTCTTCCATCCCTGTGCCCAGATGCCTCTGAGAAATACTTACGGTCACAAACAGCCAGTGCCTTTCCCCCAACAAGCTGTGTTGTCCAGGAAAATCCAGTGACATTGCCACATACTTCATACAGTCTACTACTTCTGAGGAACTGGAAGTCATAACCCTTGGGAAACAAAGATGGGGAAAACCCAAACAAATGATGTCTTAGAGCATGTCATTGTAACTGTAAGATGTGGAAACTTTCAGCTAGTGAAGGTCAATACAAACACTACCACCTCTCCCTGTCCTAAGGCAGGATAAAAAGTATAACAAGGAAAATTATACATCGCACAATAAACTCTTGTAAATTAATAGATGCAGCAATATAGCAGCAGTAAACCATGAATATTACCTTGTTGCACATGGGTTTGCAGTACTGAGCATTATCAATGGTGACACACACCAGCCCACCGTTTCTAGGGGCTTGTGGGAATGGGCATGGATGTAGCTGCTTGCAAACTTTTGAGTGGATTAAAAAGAAAGAAAAAACAGTCAGAAAACAACATATCAGAGTGAAAGTAAGTATAAAAGTCTCCCCCTTCCCAAGCAAGCTATAATCATACTCACCGACCAGGGTATGAGTGATAACTGTCCCCACTAGCTAACTTTGTCAGAGCCAACACTTTTGTTTGTGTAAAAGCCTTTTTTTTTTTTAAATATTTTAGGGGGTTTTTTTGACAACAGTCAAGTGTCAATTCTTTTCATCATTTGCCACTGTGACAGCGAAGTTCCTGTCAGAACCAGTTACACTATAAAATTGAAGTGGCTCAAAGTAGCATTTGCATTCACAGCATTGACATTCAGTACTGTTGTGGCCAACACTATCCAAATATTTCCTGAAAAAAAAGACTGACATACCCATTCCTAGATATCAGAGGCTCTTGCTGGAGAGCAGAGCAGGCCCTGCTGCCTCTGTGACTCTGTGCTGCTGCTCAGCATCAGAGGCTCTTCCTCCCAGATGCCTGCCAGTGCAGTGGTTAAGCACCTCAGCTTGATGCTGAGATGGCTTTTATATTATTTCCACCCCCTCCCCTCAAGAAATTCAGACACTTAGCTCACTCTGACTGTAGGTAGAAAACAAAAATTAGTGCTTCTCCATTGCCACTTTGTCAACACCCAGCAAAGAGGAGCATCAGTTGAGGAGGGGTCTCACATTTCTCTTGCAGAGGACGTAGGAGATCAAGTGTTTCTTGCATTTTCCAGACAAGGAAATTGATTGAAGCTTTTTCAGCCTTGATGATTATTTCATGAAAGCATTCTGAGTATTTCTATGGAGTTAAGGGGAAAAAAGGCTAAGCTGAAGAGGAAAGGCCTTGGAATTAATTTATGAAAGTGGTCAGATACTTTTTCTCTTTTTTTTTTTTTTAATGCCGAACAAGAACCATCTTTAAAATTATCACAGAATCACAGAATATTCATGAGTGAAAATGACCTCTCAGATCACCGAGTGCAACAAAAAAAACCCAACAAACAAACAAACAAAAAAAACCCAAAAAATGCACCCCACCATCAAAACAAAAACCACAACCAACAACAAAAGCACCACCACACAACCCCTGCCCTCACTAGAGCATGTCCTGGAGCATCATGTCTACACGTTTCTTAAACCCTTCCAGAGATGGTGACTCAACCACCTCCCTGGGAAGGCTGTTCCAGTGCCTCACCACTCCTTCTGTAAAGAATTTCTTCCTAATACCCAATCTAACCCCCACCCCCATCACAACTTCATACCATTCCCTCTGGTTCTGTCATTAGTTACTAAGGAGAAGAGGCCAACACCCACCTCTCTACAACCTCCTTTCAGGTAGTTGTAGAGGGCAATGAGGTCCCCCCTCAGCCTCCTCTTCTCCAAACTAAACATGCCCAGCTCTCTCAGCCTCTCCTCGTGACACTAGTTTCCCCACAATGTCTTTGGAAGGAATCTGGTAACTTCTCTTGAAAACAGTGGCTAGATAGGATTTTACCATTATATTGAGTTCAAGAAGGAGGACTGGTAGGGTTTGGTGTTGTTTTTTGTTTCCTGTATATGAAAAGATGCCTTTATAAATAATTTTATGTATCTTCTTTCTACACAAAACATTGATCTGTTCTTCTTAGCTTCTGAATGCTGGCATCTCACAGACTTTCTGTGTCTACGTGTAAAAATATATATTTGTGAATATGTCTGCAAACAACACATGTTCCTGGATTTTTATCTAGCTCTATATCTGTAGAAATACCTTTCAGTCGATACATGTTTGCCTATGCACATATGTGGATAGTGCAGAGCTGTGGTAAACTACACAACCAAAACACATGTATGGCATCATTACAACAGACACCACTTACTTTGAGCCTACACAGATGCAAGAAACAGAGCAAGTCAAATTTCCAGTGGCAGCTGCTGAAGCACTAGCCAGCAATGGCTAATTGTGCTCTTCTCAGGATGGCACAGAAACGTTGTTGGAAGTGATGGGCATCAGTCATACAAAAAATATAACTCAAACACCGGGAGGGGGAGGGGGGGAGTGACACTTCAAACAACACATGGGAGAACACATCCTCAGCAAGTGCTGCCCTCAGCCTTTTTTCCACTCCCTATGTTATAAGAACGATACTCCAGACAGAAGCTCACAGTATCTACTGGTATGTGGACCCAACTAAAACTCTTAGTTCTGTGTTACTGTTTTACAGACAGTCAGCTTAACTGCCCTGGTATTTCTCTACCTTTTTTGCCATTTCAAGGGTCACTGTCTGAACACTTCCTTATGATATGCCTAGCCCATGGAAGACAGGGGCACTAATTCATAAAGCATAGGCTTTTAGCTGACTCTTTTTACTTGTGTTTAAAATATTTAGCATTTTATGTTTGAAAACAACATTATGTATGTAAGACAAAAGACCTAACTGTTTATTTTCAAGTCACTTTGTGCATCTGGAGCAAAGCAAAACTGGAAAATACACTGTCAAGGACTAATTTTTGGACTAGCAGGGCCAAAGACATGACAGGTCAAATGACACTAATATATTTTTGCTGTTCCATCTCACTCTTCTCCCTACAATGTACTTTTTTTTTGAGCCAGGTGTTGCCAAAGCAATATGCAGGTTATGTTTGCCCAGCTACACAGACACCTGTGGTGGGGCCTTGCTCCTCTCATCCCCACAGAAGGTGAGTGCAGAGCAGGTCCTGGGTTGGCCAGTGCTGCTGACCTCTTACCTTAAGACTCTCATCCATATCATCTATGGCTTTACCTTCACTTGGACTGACAAAAGCTGCAATTTCAGTAAAATCTAAAAGACAAAAAGAAGCAGGTACATTGCCGGTTAACAATTTCTCCCCACACATGGACAAACCCCAAAATACCACATAACAGTACTTGTTTATGGGAATTGTGCTACTATGCTGCAGTTCTGGTGCTGCCTTGTATACCTGAGGCAATCAGGGCTCAAATATGAATTAACTATGCAGACACTGATTTATGCTAAATGGTTAGCAGACTGATAGCCTGACTGTGACCACCTGGGGCTGGGTTCCCAAGTGGGATGCTTCATTTCCATAAGACAGCCACTATTTAAATAATTGTTAGTCATATTATTGTAGCCTCTCAGTACTTAAAGTAGGCCTACAGGAAAGATTTAGACAGTATTTTTAGCAGGTCCTGTTGTGACAGAGCAAGAGATAATGATTTTAAACTAAAAGAAGGTAGATTAAGACCAGATATAAGGAAGACATTTTTTACAATGAGAGTGCTGAAACACTGTCAGAGGTTGCCCAAATAGATGATATATGCCCCATCCCTGGAAACATTCCAGGTCAGGTTGAGCAGGGCTCTGAGCAACCTGAACTAGTTAAAGATGTCCCTGTTCACTGCAGGGGGGGTTGGACTAGGTGATCTTTAAATGTCCCTTCCAACTCAAAAATTTCTATGATTCTGTTATATCCAAGAATGGCAATATCTTACCTGCAAGAAGCACTGCTACACTTATAAAACCCAGTGTTTTCCAGAACAGGCAGAAGCTGAGTGGCATTTTTTCAGTGGGAAGGCAGGGGCTAGTTACTTGTTGCTTACGGAGCCTAGGAGCTGAAGCCTTGGCATCAGGCACAATGCTGCATGTCTGTGGGTCACTGGCAGTTTACAATGTGCCTCACTCCAAGGCAGTGCTGTGATAAAGCATGAGAATGATACACATATTGCCCAACTTGGTGGGAAGCCAGCAGAGAGTTTGCTAGCGTGGTTTAGGGAGGGCAAGGGGAGGTACTGAGGTGATCTGGCCTCCCTGCTGCTGCCAACTCCACCAGGAAGTTTTCAGATGAATTGGTTTACTGTAAACATGTTTAGTGTATGTAAACTCTTGCACACTTCTACTCTCTCCCCACCCCCATCTGTCTGTGTTTCTCTTTCAGACACACAAACACACTTTCATATGGAAGGTACAAGTATGCCTTACCTACAGGGCTCAACCCTATATCTCATTCTCCGAGAGAACACTCTGAACACCAAATGGTGGCTAAAATTGATTTGCACCAAGGTGATGTGCTATATATCCTGTAGCATCCAGAAGTTAGATACTTGGTAAGGAAAGCAAGTTATATTTTCCACTTTCCAGCTTCTGGGTTAATAAATACAAAGTAAGTAAAGCAGCAGCAAAGAGAGAAAGGAAAAAGCCCCAAGACCATGAACTTACTTTCTGTGTGTATACTGCCAACTTGCTCTCTGTGTATATAAGCAACTGCATGGTATTTCTATTTGTAGTCTTGGTTAGGTTTTTTTTAATTGAAGCTATGAAACTTATATGCTTATATTCATTTATGGGAAAAGCTGAATAGCTAGCAAACTTGCCATGAAAATTAAACCATTTCTACCCTATATATATTTACTGGCAGATTAATCCAGTTTTCCAGGTAATGCTCACATTCTAGGCATGTGACTGACTGACCCAATCTGTAATCTGCAGGTTTCAAAGTCACGGCCATTCACCCAACAACCTGTGTCATGGATGAGTGATTTAGATCATTTAAAGAATCACTGTCAAAGGTACTAGCAAAAGTGATTTTAATGTGAATTTGTAAAAGTGTGGCTTAAAAAAGGTTGATGGCAAGATTCAGTCTGATACTGTATGGAGGAAACACACAAAGGAAAATCAAGCTAGAATCAATTTAGAATAATTTACACAGAGACTGGAGACACAAAGGGTAAGGAACACCCTTCCATGGAGTCACAAGTTTCAGAATGGACCCCTTTGCTTTCTAAACACTTTTTCAGAGAGGAGTCTACCTGTGGCTGGATCCAGGCTTAGTTCCAGATGGTCAATGGTTTATGTCTAATGGAATTAGCTACATGGATTTCATTATCATCAATTGAGCATGCTATCAGTCACTTACTGAGGATCTGTTTTACATGGTCTCTCTGCCTTGGGTAAGGAAAGTTCTCTTGGTCTCAGGTAAAGAATCTCAGGCCTTGAGATGCATCCCTGCCCAAGGGGAGGGCTGCCTGGTGAGCAGTCCAGCTGTGATTCAGGGAACACTCAAATCGGGCTTATCCAACAATCCATTGTTAGTAAAAGGTCTCACTGCCTCAAGAAGCAACCTTGCATGTACTGGGAGAGGTATGCATGAGACTCTGTGTACCCACAGCTTCCTTTGTTCCTTGATAAATGAGTCTTGGAAAAAATCATTCATGTATTAATTGCATGACCAGGGTTCCAAGCTCTCAAGCATTGATGCTCACTAGGTCACTCTGCTCCTTTTTGTTTTTCCTAGAGGAGTTCTTGACCTGCCTATGGCTCAGGCTTTTACCTCCTTTGGAGACTGTACCATACTACTGTGAGTTTGGCTAAGGGGACTGAGTGTATGCCTCACAGCCAGTCACTCACACCTCACTGCCAAGTCTCCATGTTGACCTCACCTGCCCACCAAGCCAGATAGACACACACATACACACACACTCTCTCTCTCCAGTACTTTTTCAGGTTTCTTCTTTATTTTTCATTCACTTGCTTCTGTTAGTTGTAGTATAACACATTATGACCAGGAGATACTGAAGATGCTAAGCCAATGGCAAGGCCTCCATTGCATTAGTAGAGACATGCTTTCTTATGCCAGCTCAGGGACACCTTGATGGGTATGTGTAGGACTGTAACACTTCCACAAAAACAGTGCTGTGGCAGCACGAATGGAGACTTCTTTATAGTAGCAAAATGCCTTTGTTTACACTACTGATAGGTAACAAGTCTTTAATACTGAATGCCAAGGTTTATGTTTCTAGGCAGACATATAGGACCTGGCTCCAAACAATTTACATTTTCAGGCTGACACATGCAATAATCTTCTTCCTTGCAAGATGAGTAATATGCAGCTGGGAAAATAGTCCCTGGGAAATTTTTGCAAAGACATTCTTCAAGACACAGCTGAAAATTAAGCTATTTTCCTGCCCAAATATATCCAGGTGTCCAACAAAGCCCACTGATTAATGTTCTAAGTCCTTGAGAGATCAGAAGCTACACATAAACGTACTACTTCTTCATCTCAACTTGTACAGTACTTGTAGCACATCAGCATAATTAAGTGAAACAACTTCTAGCTTGAACAGATAAAAGTTGTGATTGTGATGTACTTGAAAATAACAAACGGCAGCTTTGCTTTAATCATCATCAAAGCCAGGCACTCTTTTCCCACCTCAACATCTGCTTGGGAGGCATTGGGCAAAGGAATTTAGTCAGGAGAGAAACACGGGGTGGCAACACTTTTTCAGTATAGAAGATCTAACATGGTGCAGCCTAAACCACAAAGCCAAGAATAAGTAACTCTTGAGAGCCATTCATAGGTAACCCTTGCATTGCAGGATTAAGTTCATCCTTGTTGTCTATTGACAAATAAAACAAATCATAAAGGATAAATCACACCCTCTTAACTTAAACAAATCTGGGATCAATCCACAGTCCTTTGCAAAATGTAGTTTGTCACTTTTTAGGACACTATGGCACATGAGTGCGGAAACATCCTTGTCCTCAGTCTAGATCACATCCGATCCACTATGCACACCAGCTACCCTGACCCATCAGAAGGAGAGGCTGTCACCATTTCCAGCAGGAGTAACAGGGTACTGGGACCCAGACTTAGTACCAGAGTACTGGCACAAACAGGGACATCCATAGACCTCCTCCCACAGCTGTGGAGGGACACACAGCCATCTAGTGGCTAGTTCCTCTATGAGGCACTGCTGGACAAGGTAGGGGTCCAAACTTTAACCTCATGCTATTAGCTGATGTTTTGCAGTTATTTCTATGCACTCTATTTCATTCCAAAATTACACCAAACCTAGTAAGCCATGCAATATATCTAGCATTTGGGAGCAGAAATTATCATAGAATACTGTATAGCACAAACCTAAGAGTTAAAAATAAAAATCTAATATTTTCTTACTGTTTCTATTAATCACAAGGACTAAAGAGTGATGACAAATGTAGCAAAGGATAAATTCATATTACAATTCCAAAAATCTAATAAAATTCAATCATGTTGGAAACCAGAAGCCTGCAAGAGTATAAGAGGCTAAGTTGAGATGGGCCATTATATTGCAACATTACTGAAAAAAAAAAAAAAGCTCTTTTGCATACATGGTAGGAAAAAGCTTTTTATTCTATGATTGTTGTTTTATAGGAGAACATTTATGTTTCAAAACCATAGGTAATCGAAACACAACAATAACAGCACATATGCAGTGAAGGTGATTTAAATATTACATATATGTTAATATCTTCTACAAAAGAGGCCAAGATACAGTTATGTGCTATTCAGCCTTCTCCATTCAAAGCAACCCCCAGCTGTATGCAATGCTAACTCCAGTAAGGAAATTGGACCCCAGAATTTCCCATTGTCTAATTAAAAGCAAGAGATCTGCTGATCCTTAGTCAGAGTTGGAAAAGTTGCCTTCACCTTTACCCATGAAAGGTTTGAGGTTCAGCCATTAGTACCTGATTCATACTTTGGCTTTGTGAAAATAACCAACAGAGCAGCAATAAAAAGTAAACTGTATTTTGTTGTCTTATCTTGATTTAAAAAAAGACACTGTCCTTTATATCTTATATAGTGAAAGACACTGAGGGTTTTTAAAAAATTAATTTCCAAGAAAATATCCTTTTCTTTCTTTCCATTTAAAATCTAAAATTCCATTTGTTGACTATAAAGATGTCAAATTCGATTTTTGGATGCATCCTCATTATTAGTGGACTTCTTTTCTGTTTGCAGACAGTAACTGCTAGTGTCAAAACACAAGTTTTTTAGGCACTTCCCATGAGAATTCATTTCTTCCAAAGTGACCATAACATGCAGTCTTCTGGTAAATGGGCTTTTTTAGGTCCAGATCCCTGTGTGTATAATAAAAAGAAGAGAAAATTCCTCACATTAAGGTACATTAGGAGCATTACCATTAAAATCCTGATGTTGATATGCATTTCATGCCCTTAGTCCAGCAAACATATTCTGGACATANTACTCCTTTGAACTGCATGAAACAATCTTATGCTAGTTCAAGAGGCAGGCTCTTGCACTGTAACATCTGATGGTTTTGCAAGAAATCATTTCTAGCATGTGCTCATCAAGATATTTTCCTTTTTCACAGAATCACAGAATGCNTTGTATTTGGGGGGGGGGGAAGAGAAAACTTTGAAAATGCTGAGGTCTCTGGATAACTTTCTTTCTCGTGATCCAGTCAACCCATGTTCATTTCCGTGACAGTAAGTATCAGAGCATTGAGGGCTCAATAATGTCCAGAAAAACAGCCAATAAAATGAAAGCTACATGAAAAGTTCCAGCTTCAAGAAGCTAGTAGGCTATTTGTGACATTACAGTGGTCTTGAACCAAGCATATCAAGGTCTTCCTTTCTTCAACCCCAAGCCATTACCAAGACCACTTCTTTTACAGAATGATGCTTATTCAAGGTAAAGCTGAAAAGGAAAAATCTTTTGTGAGGAAAGCAACATTCATCACACACCATACCTGAACCAGAACACGGCGACAGAGCCCAGCTTTCACGAGAGATTTGGCTACCCAACGGGCTGCGTATGCAGCTGATCGGTCCACCTTTGTATAGTCTTTGCCAGAAAAGGCACCACCTCCATGGGCTCCCCAGCCACCATAAGTATCCACAATGATCTTTCGACCAGTAACACCAGCATCACCCTGAATCAGGAAAACAATTTGTTCATTTTACAAATCATATCATTATAAGCCTTAAACAAGGCTACGCATCCTTCAGAAGACTACAACAATGCGCAATATGTTCACTATATATGGATTGCTGTGGAGTAGCTGAAGGAATGAACTCGTCTCACCAATCAACAACAGTGGCTGTAAATGTACTTTAAAGCCAGATTCATAAAAGAAGCCATTCACGAAAGGGCTGGAGCACCTCTCCTATGAAGACGGGCTGAGAGAGTTGGGATTATTCAGTCTGGAGAGGAGAAGATTCTGAGGAGACCTTATTGTGGCCTTCCAGTATCTGCAGGGGCCTACAAGAGGGCTGGGGTAGGACTTTTTAGGCTTTCAGGCAGAAATATGAATAGGGGTAATGGACACAAGCTTGAGGAGGGGAGATTTAGGTTGCATGTTAGGAAGAAGTTCTTCCCCATGAGGGTGGCGAGACACTGGCCCAGGTTGCCCAGAGAGGTGGTGGAAGCCCCATCCCTGGCAGTTTTGAAGGCCAGGCTGGCTGGGGTTCTGAGCAAGCTGATCCAGTGGGAGGTGTCCCTGCCTATGGCAAGGGGGTTGGAACTAGATGATCTTTAAGGTCCCTTCCAACCCTGACAATTCTATGATTCCATTATTCTATGAATTGTGTTTGATAATCAAGCAAACAGGCTTACATCCAGTAGCCATATGCACTGTCTGTTTCAAAAGTTAAATATTCCAGAAAATATGGGAACTTCTGTTTAAAAGTGACCTACCTAACCCATCCAAACTGAATAGAGAATATTGCTAACTATGTGCTAGGTAGGAACCAATGAGAGATGTTATGCTGTTAAATAAATAAACAAATAAATCATGCTTTCATATCTTTTGATCAAAATCTGAAGTTGTGTGAATATTAAATACCATTGAAAGGTGTGTCAGTGCTACCTTACACATCATTACATGGAGGCTGGCACCTAATACTCCCAGAGCAGTGTCATTTCAGAGACTGTCATAAAAATATGTACTCAAAACCACATTTCCAATCCCAAAATATTTACAATCTAATTTAAACAAAGTGCAACAGGTATGGAATAGTAGGCAGATACAGGTAATTGAGAAAGGAGGATTATTTCTTTGTAAGAACAGATACTTATCGATTAATATGCTAAAATAACAGAGTGCACTAAAACCTTCTAGTTGCCTACACAGCTATCCTGATTGCTCCCCATAAGTTTTTGATATTTCTGTTTCACCTTGGCTAGCTGATCAGTACCTGAATAATTGTCTCCCAGTTAAAGCTTCCTGGTATAAATGGAAACATGGTCAGATTTGAAACTTAGTCTCCACCTGTGCAGGAAAGTGTGAAATTCTTAGTCTACAGAATGTTATGTAAGTAAAATTCAACTGCTGGAATGTTTGCATGTCAAATACAAGTGGAGAGTCAAAGTTTTTCTTATAGACTGTGTATGTACACAGAAGGAAACCTTTGGTACTGTTTGTTCCATTCTACTAAGAAAGCAGAGAGATGTAAATCTGAATTGCAGATAGCTGAGCTTGTCTAAAGGATCCTTTCCTCCTGGGTTCTTCTGCTTGATTCAATTTCTGATGGCGCAAACAGTTGCAATGAGAATGCCTTATGTGCTATCATAAACTGACTGCAGAACTGAGAGGAAGAGAAATGAGTATGTGACAGGAAAGAAAAAAAAAACATAACCCACCCCTCATTTTAAAGGTGGTGAAAGAGCACAAATGCATTTGTAAAGTGTGTGGAAGTCACTTTTGTGACAAGCTGTCATGCCCCCACAGTATTAGTGGGTGTTGTTGTTGGGAAACCAGTAAAAACTACAAATTTTGCCATAGCCAGAATTCAGGGTACCACTATGCTCAAAATATAAGGTGAAAATTCCAAGTAAAATACATGTGTCTTCCTTAGATGAACTGAGCTGGAGATTAAGACTGCCTTCTATAGTTAACTTTGTGAAAAATAAAATGGAATAATACTCTTACAAGAAGTATTAAAGTTCAAGAAATAAAAGACAAGGAAAGAAATAGTTACTGTCTGGTTGCTGCAATGCTATTGTAAATTGCACAAGTGATGATAGCAGTTGTAAGGTCATGGACACACAGGCAGATAGACCTATACTAAGTAAACTTATCCCAGGTTTAAGAAGCTGCAAACATACACTGCAATGTGCCTGTGTTTGTGTGTGCAAAAAAATGACACAGTTCACACAAACACAGGAAAGGTATTCCTGGTTGGCTTACCAAGGGTAATAATATTACATTTTTTTTTTAACGGGTGCAGCTCAGTGCACACCTGAAAATGTTCCTATGTGTAGCCTTCTTTTTGTACGTAGCTATGATTGATGTATTGGTTCATTTGCTCCAAGTAACAGCTCATGTTTTTCTCTCCATTTGTCCATAGTCTAGAATGTCAATGATACACAAAATTACAGTGATATAACTAATTCAACAATATAAATTTTTTTTTAGTATAGGCATTTATTTTAATGACTAATCTTAGCACCTTCCTATCTGTTCTATGGTACTAATGTAAAAAAGACACAGCACCTTAGAAATAATTCTGGAAAATTCCAGTAAATTAATGAATTTCAACATCAAAGGAAAAACAATGTCTATTTTGATTTGTTGTATAATTGGACCTAATTTCAGGAAGGAGCTTTGAAATTTTGCTCTGGTAGTTCTGAGGGAAACTAAAGGCTAAAACATTGGGAATAGTGACATTTTTTTCATAAACTAAATCTCAAAAGCCTTGCTCCTACAGAGAGTGGAAGTTCTGCCTGACTTGTGCGAGTACAAGATTGACTTATAAATCCCAGCAGTCCCAGCTTCTGCACTGCCTAGATAAAGCAAAAGGAACATTTATTTTCTCACCAGGAGAGACGTATTAGGAGCTGATTTTCAGAACAGATGAACACCTTCAGCTCTCATTGGTGTCAGGCAAAACAGTGTGAGCTATACAGATCTGAAAACCAAGTTCACTCTGAGAAGTAAACCTTTTCTTTGTGTCTCTATCAAGAATGCTTTCCATGAGAAAGGACTGTGTGTCTTAGTGTTGGGCTTGAGAGGGTTTCAGGAAACCCAGAGCTGAGCTGTATGTTCCACACACAGTGTAAAATTCAGCTCAACATGCCTGCCTAGTCACAAGATATGCATAATATAACCATGCCTTCAGAGGTTACTTTGGCCTATAGCACATGAAATGCTGGGTGCTTTGCCCACATACAATTGCAGTTAAAACTTCCACTAGGGAGCTAGCACCTTACATCCTAGGACAGACATGCTAAAACGCTGAGCATTTCTCTTAANCTCCATCAGATCCATGTCCTTTCTGTATTGAGGGCTCCAGAATTGGACACAGTATTCCAGATGAGGTCTCACCAGAGCAGAGTAAAGACATATGCCCAAGGACAAAGGCAAGCTGGTAAAAGCACCAAAATAATAATACACAAACCTGAGGCCCTCCAATAACAAAGCGCCCACTAGGTTGAAGGTGATAAATAGTTTTCTCATCCAAGTATTTTCCAGGGACAACAGCATGGATCACACGATCCTTCAGGGTTCTGCGCATGTTCTCCAGTGAAACGGTTTCATCGTGCTGCACAGATATCACAATGGTGTGAACACGCACTGGGATTACTGCTCCATTCTCCTGGGTATACTGAACTGTGACCTGAATAGAACAAGGACAAGAAGAAAGGGAAAAACAAAGTTGCTATAAAATGTATTACTAGTCTATATCAAACACCATGCTATGCTATTCTAAGAGCAAAACTGCAGCAAAATGTCAGTGTGGACATTGCAATGATCGCTGGTCACATTGTTGCCAAGGTATGAGAAAAGAAGCCTCATTTCTGCTGCACTGAGAAAAAGAATAAAAAGATTCAATATGGGCAATCTGATTGTCCAAAATGTGTCTTTCAGTTGGAATTTTCAGTGAAACTCCCAAGCCTCAGAAGTTCACATTCTCAGTGAATCTCAGCTTAGAGATTCGGGCCAGCCTGAACCTCTAAACACAAATCAATCCTTTGTATCTCCTGTCACTTTTTCAACAAGCACTTAGGTCTGAAGGGTTAAATGCTTCCTCACTGGTAGGTGGTTAAGTGCTCCTAGCACTCTGATGCAAGGTAACCATTTTCCAACAGTCAAGAAGATAGCATCTGTATTGGGTTTGGTTGAGATGGAGTTAATGTCCCCATACAGTTTTCAGAAACGCTGTGCCTCAGGTTGAAGATAACCTGTGTGTTGTGACTGCTGCAAGGCTGGCACAGCACCAAGGCGATGGGGTGGACAAGATCCTGGGAGGGGACAGACCCGAGACAGCTGACCCAAACTGACCAAAGAGCTATTCCATACCATATGACATCAGTTCAGGGATAAAAGGCAGAGGCAGGGGAGGAAAGGCAGCGGGAAGGAGATGTCTGCCCCCCAAGCAACCACTACGCGTTCTGGAGCCCTGCTTCCTGGGAAAGGGCCAGATATTGCCTATTATGGGAAGTAGAGACTAAAGCTCAATTTTGCTTTGCTTTGCTTCATGCGCGTGGCCTTGCCTTTCTTTATTTTGCTTATTAAACTGCCTTTACTAAAACCCACGGGCTGTTTCCATCTCGTCCTCTCCCTCTTGTCATGCCTTGGGAGGTGTGGGGAGAGAATGTGATAGAGAACCCTGGTGGGTACCTGGCGCTTGGCCAAGGTCAACCCACCACAGCATCATAAGCAGTGGAAATGCTTTATCTGCTACTTGTACGTTATCCTGATACTCTGAACACCATCAATTGCTGTCTTTAAAAATCTTTAAGATTCCTGGAAAGAAAAAGTGTTAGTTTTCAACTATCTGGACTATCTGTAGTAGTTCTTACCTGTGTCTTAGAGTCAGGCCTCAGCCAAGGAAGTTCTCCATTACGCCTCAGCTCTGCTAACCTGGCATTCAGTTTATGAGCAAGAATAATTGTTAAAGGCATACATTCTTCTGTCTCATCTGTTGCATAACCAAACATCAAGCCCTACAGAAGGAGAAGATATACTTCAATCACTGTGAAAAGCACCACAAACAAAGGCAATAAGATTTCATCTGCAGCAAAATGTAAACAGTACCTTCCCTCAGCTTTGCTTTCTAGTGTTCTACATTAAAGCTCAAGAAGCCTAAACTCAATACAGGCTCCAACATGTAATGAGAAACAAACCACGTTCCTGGAATTTTTCACTGAAGGCTCCTGTTGAGCTGGAAATCTGGACAAAATTGGAGAAGTTTCTCTAAGAATATCAGGTTCTTACCCAGAAAAAAACCGATTTGCTGGAGCAAAACCATTTCAGGACTGTTCTGTCATAGGGAAGGTGTTATTAGCCTGGAAAGTTTGCAGAGGCTTTGATGTGTGAATGCAGACACACTTATACTGCAGCTCACATCTGAAATTTCAGTGGACTAGGATGCACCATTTAACAGTTTCAGGCACAAGCCTGAGATTTTCAATGACACATGTTTCTAGTTACAGTTCCTACTGTTATTTAGCTATGTTCCCTGCATCAGATTATCATTGGTTAAACAGAGTTAGTAGCTTTTTCTTTCTCCTCATCCAGTGCATGTTGTGATAAAAGAAAAAAGACAGGAAGGTACTTTTATACAATGGGAAGGCAGGCCATCCAAGTGCCAAAGAAAGTCAGGTATCTTTTCATCTTAGGTAGTATTATGTTCCCCTGATAACATGAAAGCATTTTAATTTAGTCCTCAAGGGTTTATTGAACAATATTAGCTTGGCTTCTGGACTCTGATAGCTCCACTTATGGTCCTCAACAGTACTGTTATAAACTAAAAATTACTACTAATGATCACTAATGTAAATGTTAAACTCATTCATACTGGCATCAGTTAGATTATGGAGTTTTTATGTTAGCATCTTTCTCTTGGGAACATACCATAATTATCTACATGTGTTATTTAGTTCATAGAATGAAGCTTGGACAGCCTTAATTATGTGGAACACCTATTACAATAGCTGCCTCTGGGAAATAAGTGAGAATTAAAAGTACTTTGGCATATTTGCCTTCATTGTACTAATGCTGAAGACAATTGAAACATTGCCTAATTTTTGCTGTGTAAAGTCTCAAGAGCTCTGTGAAAGTGAAAAGATCCTTTGTTTATTCCACCTTACAAGACAAGTCTGACTATAAGATGAATGGTCTAATGAATCTAAAGCTACTCAACAGAAACAAGAAATACATAAGCAAAAAACCTTTGCTAAATTCTAAAGGCCAGATCCTCAGCTACTACAAACTGCCAGAGCTCTCCTTACTTGCATGGAGTGCTGTAACAAACACTGGGCAACTGTCTGCCCTCAAAGAACTTCCAACTGTTTTAATAAAAATATGGGTTTTATTCTAGGGTAGCCCAAGATGGAAGTGTGGACATTTTCATATGAGTTTTGACTTTAAAAATAGGGCAGTAAGATGGGGTAAAATTTTTCCATTGAAATAGCTTTGATGTTTTCTATGTGATGTTATGGCTACCTGATCTCCAGCACCAACATCCTCTTCATTCCTGTGTAGATGAACACCCTGGGCAATATCAGGTGACTGCTGTTCCAGTGCCACTAAAACATTACAAGTCTTGTAGTCAAAGCCTATTTGGAAGAAAAAAATAAAAATAGAAAGTGATGAATTAGCTTTTTCTGTCACAATTAAGGAAAATAACATGGAACTATATGAGAAAGCATTTTCATTCTGAAGGATATGTCATTCAGAACTCAAAACCTAAATGCTATTTTTATTTAAGTTTTTTTTGTCAATACAGCACTCAAAACCATTTCTGTGAAGGGGTGGGGTACATAGGCTTGCCTTTACTGCTTGTTACTGCTTGCTTTCTCTTGCATTGACATCCTGTTCCAAGCCAATTCAGATTATTAATTGTTAAGTAAATAAAACCAGTCAAAAATTAAATAATGAGCCTCTCCCAAATAAATAGTCCTAAAAAACTCTACATAAATTCCTAGGAGCTGATGTTTGCAGCATCTGAAGGCTCTGCTCTCTGATTCATTAGTTGTAATATATATAAAGCAGTGTCTGTACCTAAATCTCTTGTGGAGGTTTGTGTGAGAGCCACAGAGAAAAAAAAAAACAGATTTAAGTCTCACAGCAAATCTGGAAGTAGGAATTTACTTTACATTACTTTAAAAGACTAAAAAGAAGGATTTAATAAAAAATTGAAAGACTTACAGAAGATTATGGCAAAATTTTCCACCTGTTCCTAGGTATATTATTAGTAACTTGCTTCTCTCCAAATCCAACTTTTCCTAGAACTGTAGCTACTGGCAGCTGCTGACCAAACTCATGTTCAACCAATACAACATATATACACGTCCATATGCATATGATCCACTTGAAGAATGCTCTTCACCCTCTTTTAAGTAGGCTATGTAAAGAAGAAAATTATATTTCTGTGGGTAATTGTTTGGTTTAGCTTTTGTTTTACTTCTGCATAGAGATTGTTTTTTACTGGGTCACTGCATCTCCCCTTATCATCTTTGGCATTTAGGATTAAAAGGAGATTTATGACCTACTAGATTTGCCAGCATTTTCTGAAAGTACTGCTGTTATATGATGGTGGAAGTAACCTGAAGATGTGCTTCTATAATGTTCTCCCACCACAATCTCCTTATAAATTCAATAGCAGTTAAGGGACTCCAGGAAACAATTTTAAGCAAAAGCTCCTTAAAAGATACACTTAGCTGTAATAGTATACTTGGGATATTTGTAAGGTATAAACAGATACATGGCAAATCAGAAAGTGAAATGTTTTTGGTATACAAAACATTTTGTCTTTTTTATCATTTGTGTATTACACAAACTGGTCTTGGACCACACAGTACACACTGCAGAAGGAGTTGTTCCAAGCTTACAGAGCATCTTGCACAGTGCTTGATGCACACCTGCTTTACACCTGGGAAATCTACATGATATCATAGGACAAATACATAATGGTACAACAAAATAAACTATATTTTTTCTTCCCTCTTTTTAGCACCAGGATGCATCTATCAGCTTGCCAAATAAATAAGCAAGAATCGAGTTCTCACAACTTCGGAGGAGTGGTAGAGTCTGTGGCTCAAGTTGCAGTTAACTATTCTGGCCTAACTCTGCAGTTCAAAGTGTATTCTGCCTACTCCTTTTCAGTTTTAACTAATATGTATTTGTTCTACTTACTGGGATAAAGCCAGAAAGTGCTTCATGTAGCACCATGTAAGCATCCTTCATGCAGGTTACTTAGTTAGTTACTTAGTTGCTAGAGCACATATATGGACTTGGTGACAGACCTGTTCTCAAGTTGCCTATTTCTTGTTCTCAAGGATTTCATCAGGTTTTGCACCAACCTTTAGCTGAATCATCATAGCCAATATGTCTAATTGCATCTCGGACAACTCGTTGGTAATCCACAATAGCACGAGATGTGATCTCCCCACAGAGCAACACCATTCCTGTCTTACATACTGTCTCTGAAAAGAGAGAAGAAAACAAAATTGCAACAGCAGAATAATCCAGCCCACTAAGACAAACAACTAGGTTTGTGATGATGGTGATTCTGAGAGATCTACTGGGTATATAGAGTATAAGTCCTTTTTACCCATATTTTTAGCATTTAGCTCCTACAAGAAATTCTTTTCATATTCAACAGATGCCTGAAAGTAAGGAAAAGACTAATATGTGCAGCTGACAAATGGGAGAGTCAAAACACTGAGCAGGATTCAGTGATATGCTCAGATTTTAGGGAAATCTAGCATTACGCTGTGATTTCTAAATCCACTTAATCACTCTAAGCTAGATACTGAGGCTAAATAAAACTCATCAGTGATCAACTATTTCAAAAACATGCCTCCAGTCCCAGGAGGTAGAATCTGAAGATGGTGGTTGATTACAGAATACACAAACTGTGCTACTGACCTGAGAGATGATGGTACAACTCTTTCTGAAGTGATTTCAAAAAGAAAGCGGTTATGAGCAGTTGGGCTAATAAAATAGTATGTTATTTAATAAATTAACTTCTCAACAAAATGTTCAAACATTCTTTCAAAAATTCACTGTAATGAAGCCAAATCTGTCTTCCAGGAAAATTCAGTCCACACACAATTAACTATCCCATCCTTCTACAGCCTACTTAGACTTCAGTCTTTATACAAATTTTTACTGTTTCTTCTCATCTCTCCTCCTCTTGAAGACCGTAATTCTTTGAGAGTAAAATGAGTTAGCAAAAGATAGCATCAAGCTCTTTGCAAACATGAAAAAAAAGAATGGTGACTGGGTCATGATTTAAAGCAAACAACTTACCACAAGCAACCTTGGCATTTGGGTCCTGTTTGAGATGGGCATCTAGTACAGCATCACTGATTTGATCACAGATTTTATCTGCAAGACATCAGAGTTATGATTGAATCACTTTGAATTGGTATTTCAGCAAGGAATTCTTTTATTGCTTATCACTGGAGTATTGAAGCCAGCTAAATAGAAATACACATGAATCATCCTGCAAGCAAATTCAGTAGATGCAATGGGGAATTTACTTACTGGTGTAAAGTAATACTGACTGTAACTTTGCCTGTAGTTTTCTGCACTTCAGTGTGAAACAAGTATGTTATGCATAGAATTACCAGAGAGGCTAAAAGGTTTTATTCCAAGCCTTCTTCCCAGTACAGCACACACTCCATATCAGTAGTATTCTAACAAGGTGATATTCTACCTTCAAATCCCATTTCCTCAAAAGAAAGAATGTACATGACCAAAAGTGCTGGTAAAGCCTGAGAAAGTGTTTAGATTAATACAGATAGAGTCTGTACACAACTCAGTCAAGTGTCTGTTTTGGGTTTGCTGCTTCTTACTGCTTCCTACCATCTTGCAATGCCACTAAGGCAGGAGAGTGAGCAGCACACACAGAAGAAAGAAGGGATTGCCAGCTGAAGCCTGAGGTAAATCTTAACTATATCTTCAGCAAAGGTTTCAGCTCAGGTTTATCATAATAATCTTTTTTTCATTCTTTTCTTATCTTTCTAATAATGGATCTTAATCAAATAGTGTAGCTAACCTAAGGAATACAAAAAGGCAGCACCCCTAACAATGCCTTCCATAGGAAAATAGTAAATTTATCTTATGTGTCAAATTTATTGTTCTTAAAAATAAGTGTAATATTGCATACTATGCTTAGATGTTGCCATAACATGCTGTGTGGCAAAATGAATTCATCTCCTGCCTTGCCATTTGCAACATAATCTATTGGAAAGCAATGTTTGGAAGAATATGAGATTCATTAGAGACTTTCAATGCATTTAACTTCAAGTCAAAATAGCTTCTTATTTTCATGAAGAAGGTGTACATTTAGAGGGACAAATCAAAGGCAAATGTGATTCTAATATTCTTATCTCTCATATTAACCACTTTAAAAAAATGAAAAAGAAAATTAATTAGCAAATGTAAGCTGCATAGGAACTTTCAAACTTACAAGAACCATACATGGATTACTAAATTTTGGATAATTATTACCAAAAAGGAATCAAACACCATTCTTGCAATTTAGTTAGAAGTCCAAATGAATCTTTTTTAGCAAGATTGGGGACAAAGGTGGCATGAGTGATTAAAACATGTCTGTGCTTACTCTCTTCAAAATTTCCATTTATAAAAATATAGCCATATTTTCAAGCATAAAAGTAAAAACTGTTGATGAAAATATGTAAATTTTGATTACCTGTGTGGGATAACTGCACCTGGATAGTTGCAACTAAAGTTGCAGAGCAACCTTATTAGTGCAGGTCCAATGCCCTGTAGTAAAATCCTCATGATTGGGACTGCTTTGTACTAATCTTTTCACCATCCAGAATTTCTATGCCAGGAACAACCTTTATCCCTGTCCTTGCTCCACATGAAGGATGGCTCACCTGCATTAGATGCCAGTGTCCCATATTTGTCTAAGTTCCTTATATGGCACATAGAGGGATATTATGGGCATTCTTCCCAAAACATTCAAGAAGAGTACAGGTAGTCCCATATGACTAATTCATTCCCATTTCCCCTTGTGGCACTTACCTGGTACAAAGAACCTTATGTTGTTTTTGCTGTGGTTGAAATTAATTTATGAACTAAAACTTTAATGAAATGTCTCAAGAGAGCATTAGCCACAACAGGCAGTGAAATAAGTGAAGATATAACAGGGTGTTTTCATGGTTGGTTTGTGTTTGGTTTTTTTATTTGAATGAACTATACCATTAACATCTATAGTATTTCATGGATATTGTTAGATATAAAAGCAGCTCTTTTGCTTCCCTCTCAGAAATAGCATAGCAAACACTCATGAACCAAAAATATAGTCCACATTTACAGAAGGGGAGAGTTTGACTTAAAAAACTGTTACTCTGAAAAGACCATGATAGGAAACAAGATGAACAGTTGTCCATAGAATTGAAATTATCTCCATACAATAGCATTAGTGAGACTGCTACAGAAATACTACATTTTGGTGCTGGCATTCCAAAGATGATAAGATGCCTGGGGAAGGTTTAAGACAGACTGAGAAAAATGCCCAAAAATCAGAGAAGTCTCTTACAGGATGAAATCAAACAAGCTCAATCTAGTCTTGAAATGCTGAAGGAAAGGCAACTTACCAGAGGAAATCCTTATAGGCATTGGGATCTAAGAACTTAAAAATGCTAAAAGTTTTTGTCTGGTAGACCAAAATGTAACTATAGTTAATAGTTGAAAATTAAAGACAGACAGATAAAGATTCAAAATGGGAAATCTTGAAAGGGTGAGTGCCATTGAAACCATTAATCTAGAGGTATGCACAGTTCTCTGTTCCTTCAAATCTCCAGATGGAAATTGGATCTTTCAGAAAGTTATAAATGAAACTCAACCATCATTTACTAGTATGCTTGAAGAGGTCTTGCACAAAATACTATGATGTGTATATGAAGGTCAGACCAGATTATATAACAGAAGTCCCTTCTGGTCTTTAACATCTATGTGAGAATTTAATCAATTAAAAACAATTCATCTACTATGCTGATAGTACACCTTTAGATTAAAATAGGCTGAGACAAACCAGTTTGACAATTCATCCTATAGCAGACTGTTGGTGCAACAACCAGCAGCTCTAGTGCAACTGGATCCAAATACAGATCTATCTGCCACAACTGGAAAGAGAAATTTAGCTGGGTGATTGACTGATTAATGCATTAAATTAAAGGCATGTCTATTAGTAAAGGTCTCTGGTGTAAAATAAAACCAGGCATTCTATTTTTAGCAATGGTTAGCAGGCTTTGTGCACCCTTCATTATGTTATTTAAATTTCTCATCTCAGCCATCTAATTTCTCTTATTACATGCTAAAGGTGACAGAATATGTTTGTCCATTATTTACTTCCTTTTTTTTGTTCCTTCTCTTTTGGGAACAGGGAAAGAACAATGGAACACCTCCAGTGAGGCATTATCAGCTAATAAAATGATGCAGCAGGTAAGAATCCAGTTCATGCATGCTTCGTGTAGTGAATTACTATCCAAAAGGATAAATATTACAAAAGGGACATCTAGGCTGAGGATTTCTTGACTGAGCAGGGAAGTATTAGATAGCCATGAATTTTCTTCAGGAAACCAAATCATCCCAAAGATCCAGCCTTATGGCTGTGAAACAGCTCTTGTTAACTGTAAGAGGAATGAATGAGTTTAGAGGAAGTGATGATAAACCCTACTCAAATGCCTAGCTGTCAAAGCATGAAGGAGGTATTCAATAGCAGAAGTGAATTCCAAAAATTAGAAGGAGCTTCACAGTTTTACCAAAAAACTCTGCCCTTTGAAGAAAAACAGACAGGTATGACCACACTTCTGGCTTTGATGCTGTAATAAATATAGTACATACAGAACATCTCAAAATGTAAGGCTGATTTTCTTTAAAAACTGAGCATCAAAATAAAATCTGTTATTTTTAATGGCACATTATTTATACCAACAGAAAAATTATTTTAAACTAGAATGTGAAATTATAAATTCAAAATACGATAAACGGAGCAATTCTTACTTTCCTGGTAAAGAAATAAAAGTCAAGAAATACAGATACTTATCATGAGCACTTTGTCAAAAAAAAAAGCTTTCCACCAAAAAAAAAAAGCTTCCCTAGAAAGGCTTCAAATAGCTGAACTGTGCTGTATTACATTTTTCCTATTGAAAAGACTCTTGAGGAGTGCTAATTGATAACTGCAGTGGTACTTCAATATTAGCACTACACTGTTTAAATATCTTGCACATCTGTTCTTTTTGTTCAATACACAGTTTAGTGAAGTATTATGTACATTTTTAAGTATATATACAATGTTAGATTTGTTAAGTATATACAATGTTAGACATAAGACAGGCAAGCATCAACTTGCTGGTAAGATCTGTATTTTCTATGTGTTTTTTTGATGTTGTGATTATTTATTTTTGTGAATGTCTGGAAAATGAATATCTATTTTTAATATGGTTGAAAATCTGAGCGTGCTTTTAACAGATGTTTTATCTTTTTAAAGAGATTCCTTGATACTTACTGGAAAACTGAATGATATTCTGTTTGCAGGCAATTCCACCTGAAGTCACACCAGATAGGGGAAGGAATTAATCCTAAGTGGTTTGGCACCTGTAAGACATTGTGAGTCAGAGAAACACACAATGCCTTTCAAAGCACAGTGAAAGTATTGTGCAGCATGGGCAGACACTACTGGGCAAAGCAAACGAAGCAGTGACAAAAAATAGCTCTCTAAAAAGAAAAATGTTCCTCTTTCCCATGCTGCTATCTATGTGCCTTTATCAGACTGAAATGAAGAAGTCACATGGAAATCTTCAGAGAGTTTGGAATTTACCTCACTAAATGCTAAGATTAAAGACCTGGAAGGAAGTCCCAAATTTTATACCCAAGTGATTTTGAAGAATTTGGGCTGAGAAGATGGGATTAACAGAGTCTTCTATAAAAGTCTTTGGAGAGCATAGGCAATACCTGTATGTTAATTATTGCCAGCTATTACTTGCTTCTATGGAATTTGGGCTTCTTAGTTGACACACAACTCCTAGCCTTTGCACAGGTATAAGGCAGCTAGCTCTCTGTATACCAAAATAAATAAGCATGTAATTTCTCCTGCTTTGTTTATTAAGAAGGTGGTTTCCTTTAAAGCATTCAGTCCTCAGCTAATATAAGCAGAACAATACAGATTTCCACAAGACAAATATCTGTTTCAAGATCTTTACTTCATGTAATGCCCTCTAGCAAAATTATACTATTAAACACAGAAGAGAAATATTCAAGAACACACAAATTATCCATTTGCCATCAAAGAGAGGAATTCACAACTCACAATAAAATCCCAGTGCTACTGATACTGTCAAAAACCCAACTACAGCCTCAGACACCAAGCCCTATTTTAAGAAATAGCCAAGATTTTCCTAATGGCATACCTACATCTCTTTGTAAAATCACAGACAGGGAAAAGAGGGGCGGGCTAGGATGTAAGGGTAGAGTGTAAAATGTTAGAAACTATTGTTAGACCTATTGCTGGCCTGCGTTCAGGAACACGAATTTGCAAGACCACCCAGAGTTGCTTATAATCTACATGTCCTCCCTTGATCTGGAAAATCTGTATCTTTCCTTTGTCACAGGCATTTGGGTTTTCAGTTCCCTACATGAAGACCTAGGCTGTTTAGGAAAGTACAAGCATCACAGTCTTGAAAATGTCTGAGTAAATTTCCATTTTCCACTCCCTCTAAACTAAAAGCCTCTAGGGTTGCCACTTCACATCTCAGTACCCAGAGAACTGGCAATCTCTGCCAGATGAGAGGCTGTACAAAAACAGTTTCTTAAAGGTCTGCCCAGTATTTCAGTGCAGGAGGAAAATGATGCTCATGGCTTAGAAGAAGGCCTATTGAGGGCCAATACAGCTTGGGAAATAAAGCAGATAATGTGAATGTAAACTAAAAATACAGGCCAAACTTGAAAACAACACTAAAAGAGAAGAGGTAAAGGAAGGAAACCAAGGGACAAAACTACTCCTGGAGATTCAGCTGAACTCTTCCTGGCTTAGCAAGTGCCATGAAAGGGCAGTTGGAACTAGATGATCTTTAAGGTCTCCTTCAACCCAAACCATTCTAGGATTCTAGGATTCTTCCTGTTCTGAGACTAATTATTGTTGCCCCAATTTTTAATGATTACTGTAATAACTAGAGTAGTATAAATTGTCACCTGTCATTTTTGGAAGTATCTTCATCAATTTAAAATTACCATATTCTAGAATGTTATTTTTTTCTATGAAACTACATTACATACAGATGCTGGATGTAATTATAAATATAAATTTGAAATGAGACCTATGTCCCGAGGACTGAATGTGATGGTCATTTTCTGGTTGTGTTACATCAGAAAGAACCTCAACTGGCTTAACCTAATGTAGCTGCCTTGACACTGAAAGAAATGTACTCAATTGCATCAGCCATGGATTTGATCTGCAGAAAGAAGTTCATACTATAGAAAAGTATCAGAATTATAGACAGAATTCTCACTGTTGACATTTTTTATTCTCTGCTATGTCATTCCACTCATTTATGGTTTCCACTCACATAACATGAGTACAGACCTGAAAAAGGCTTATTACAACAAAAGGTACAGAGTACCAAATCAGCTTCTAAAATAAATACACTTTTCAGGACAACAAACAGTCTATTGTCCCCTGGCCTCATTTGGAGGAACACTTGCTATTGACATAAGGTACATGTTTATGGTGGAGAAACATTTGTTCTTAACAAAACTGAACTAAGCTCTGCTGACCATACATAAAGTTCAGCAAATAACTGTCCACTATTTGCTTAAGCAACTCCATAAATTGCATCAGATTATGAAATGGAGGGAAAAAATCAGCAACTTTGCTATGTAGAGCTGCTGGGACCATTGATTGTTAAAGGCTTTAAAATAGCCTGCTTAGAGATATTCCTGTTGTGAGTGACAGTTTTAGAGCACAGCATATAAGCAGGATAGTTTCGCAGGGCCCATAAAGATATGGAACTTGAGAAGCAAGCTATGCATTCCTATTCATATGTGAAATTTGAGTCTATCAGAGATACAGTAGTATCTCCACAGTAATACTGAAAGAAATTCAGATGAAAAGGAAGGAGAAGAAGCCATAAAGTCCACTGTCACCCTCTGTGTAACACACACTCTGCAAAATCACATAAATTCCTGTTGGAAGTACTCTAGTTATAGTGATTCTGTAGTCCATATGGATAAGGTCCAATAGAAATAAAGAACAAAGTGTCCTCTTACAAATAACTTCTGTATAAGATTAAATAGCAGATGAATTCTTCTTCAGGCTTTTAAAGCACTTTAAATGAAAATATTATTCTTTTCATGCATTTTCCAGAGCTGGTGCCTTACCTGGGTGTCCTTCTCCCACTGACTCCGATGTGAACATGAAAGTTCCTTCATCATCCAGCGTGTAATCACATAAACCATCCACTGGCCCATTCATGATTGTGATGCTTTTCCCAGTGGATTATTATAAGCAGTGGTTGAAGAATTCTACCTTCAGTGCCTTCTTTTAAAGTATAAAGTTCTTTATCAGCAGGACTATTGCTGTCTTCACTTACTACCTCTTATACTAACTTGAATTTCAGTGTGTGAAATCAGTGTGTGCTTGCATCTGTGTACACATGCAAGGAGTATGTATGTGTCTGAAGTCTGTATCCCTACCTAGCCTGATCTGTCAGTCCCTGAGCTGCTCCTATATATGGAAAAGTGAAAGTGCCTAGATAATCATGTGAGGAAAATGGAAGAGCCCATTTCTTGGCAGGGGAGTTAGTTAACTTCAAGATATTTCACTAATTAACTCAGTTCTTGGAAACATTCTAGATTCAACCTGTGAAAGACTGGTTTTCTTAGCAACTCAACTGAGCATGAAGCAATGCAGGAGTACCAGTGACAGTTCAGGTCAGCTGTTTCTTCACTTTGTGTCTCCCCTAATTCTGGGATCTCTGTTGTGCTTGCAACTGTGTGTTGTGGTTTCACAGGGATGGATAAAAAGTCTGTAAATTCATGTCTTTCCTAGCAACTGACTGGAAGAAGTTCATTCTGCATTATATAACTGCATTTTCTTTTCACTTTTCCATCTTTGAAAAGTAGTATTTTCTCCTGAAATATTTTTTCATTTTCATTCATTCATGCACATCTGAGAGACGAAACATCTGATAAGATCTAGCACGATGAGTGCTTCTCATTTATACAGACCTCTCTTTTTAGCCTTTGCTTTTCTTTTCCTCTTTCTTCTCTTCTATTAATTCAGATCCACCTTAATTCTTTTTTTTTGTATCATATTTTTATATTACACTCCACAATGCTTAGAAATACAATAACTGCCACTGAGTTCTCAGTGCTCAGTTCTGCTACTGAAAATTTCTTCTAGTCAGACGGCTTGTGTCTGGAATATGCTGATGGTGTACTGAAGACATGAAGACAGATGGCATTTTGTATATATACATGTCTTCAGGTTAGTATACAAAAAAAAAAAGTAAACATACCCATGGGGCAAATCCTGAAAATGTCAGGACTGCTGCACCATAATAAAAAAGTGACATTATTCTTAATTTCTTTACAGAAAACCATTCTAGTCTCAATTTCAGACCAAACTGTTGGTCTACCAAAATGAAAATTTACCCTTACTTTGTTAAACACTGAATCATACTCTTTTACTCATTCGAAGTGTACCTGATACTTAGATTAGAATGAGTAACATACTCCTTATTCCACAGACCTCTTAATTTTGACAGCAATTAAACCCTTACAGAATCACAGAATCACCAAGACTGGAAAAGACCCCCAGGATCATCAAGTCCAGCCTATGACCCAATACACCACACATCTAAACCATGCCACTCAGTGCCACATCCAATCTTCTCTTAAACACCTCCAGGGATGGCAACTCCACCACCTCCCTGGGCAGCCTATTCCAGAGCCCAATCACCCTCTGTGTGAGGAAGTGCTTCCTAATGTCCAGTCTAACCCTCCCCTGCTGCAACTTCAAGCCTTAATCACTCTTCAGTTTAAAAACTGAGTTAGATTCCTTCAAACCATTGATTAGTATTATTTTAAAAGGTCACTCTATATGGCTCTTTAGATTCAAATTTCTACATTGCTACATATTTATGTAAGAATTCATTAGAATTTTTGCTTTCTGCCTACATTCCTGAAAAGAATAACCAATGCCTGTGAATGTTCACCAGCAACCTGCTGGAGCATTGGCCCCTCTCTAATTATCACTGACAAGGAATCACTCATTTCAAAGACATTTTCTTGGTTTTCTGTTGTACAGAGCTCATTTCACAGAATGAAAAGCACTTGCTGCACTTAAAAGGGCAGAAGTGGCACATCAGATACACGTTATGAGGCATAGCTCTCTCTGGAGTAAACTGTCATCACTACACTGACACAAAGATTGTATTGCAGCCTGAATAAATTATGCATTAACACCACCTAGAAAAATAGAATTTGTAAAAAAAAAAATAAAAATAGAAGAGCAAAGAGTAACTGATTATATTAACCTTAGTTAATGGATAACATTCAAAAATTATATTAACTTTTCAAGTAAAATAATACCAGTGACAAGCATTCATTCTTATATGCTATTTTTTTCTCTCTGAAAGCAAAGAAAGACATGATGAGAATGCATGAAATACCTCTGACAAAACCTCTTTTTGTACACGTAAGAGTTGTTATTCTAATTCTACAAACAATCCTACAGCAAAAGCAGACAAGATTGAGTATTGTCAGTCTGTGAGGCCCACTCTGTCTTCCTTCTGGTTTTGCTTTTTCTTGGTTTTCAATGCCACTTAAGGGTAGAAATTGTAGTTTGGGAATGGGCATTCTTATTTTTAAGGTAACACTTAAGCAGAAGGCAGAAACAGGCTTCTCACATAATCTTCTTATGCCATATAATAATAAAAAACAAAACCTCTTAAAATGCTGAAGAGTGCAAGTAATTTGACATAAGTAATGAGTTTGTAGGCCCATTATTTATTTTGCTTTTACAGTTCCTCTTTTTGGACTCACTTCTGGCTAGTTAAATGCATTGGCCCTTGAGACCTTTGGAGGGTTACTCTTCATTAAAATAGCCTGCCTGTTAATAGTATTCTAGACATCCTGCACAGCTGCATTTCACATCACTTGCCTAAAACCTCCAGTTTGAACTGCTTCCAATTGTGGTTTTACTATCAAAAGCAACAAATTTGCTTTATGGCCATGAAGCACCTTAGCATGTTCTCTTCTAGGACATCTGTGACCAACCCTAAACCACTGTAGGGTTAGGTAATGTTTAATTTGGCTTCCCTTCCCAGACAATTTGACTTGTTAAATATTTGTTAAAACGTTAAGATAGTACTCGACCATCATGTCTTTTTGGCACAGATCTTCTGTCTATGCAAAAAAAAAAAAAAAAAAAAAAAAAGAGAATGATAGTAAAATAATGATTGATATCAGCACTTTTACCTATTCCATTTTATTGATAATCACTTATCAGTCAATGCAACACGCTTCCAAATTTTCTGTTCATTTTATTGTCATACTTAATAGCCTTGTGGGGCTGAGCCCTAAGAAAGTCAGTTTCTCTGCAAATGTCTTTATAATTCATATATTGCCTATCATTGAATTAAATATCTTTTGAACATATTCTATGACCTGTACTCAGAAGATACCTAGTGGCAAAATCCTCTCCATCACTATGAGGCTGAAGACAGGAAAATCATGATGTAAATATAACACTGTCCTTCTACTCTTAGTATTCATATTGACTATAATATCAATCACAACCACTGGAATAATAGTGTGATTCTTTCTATTAACTCTAAGAGTCTTCATATTTGGCACCATCCCATGATTTTGCTACTTTTACAGTTCTGCAAAACTTCCTTTCTAGTTCATGTAACATTTCACAGGTGTCAGAAGGCAGAAGGTTCTACTGCAGCCTTGAGAAAGTCCTGAAAATAATGAACTGAATGAGATTTAACTGAGAATTTTATGAGTGATTGGTACAGAGTCTCAACAGATATGACTACTAAATTGTCTTATTGTCTTGATCCTAGACATACTCTCATCAGGTCATTTCACTTGCTCACCTTCTCTTCTCCTACCCTTACCTGGTAGCTCACAGCTTACAGATAAAACACTTCTAATTACCATAGCAGAAGGGGAAGGAGGAAAGCAGGTATCCCTAAGATCTGGTCATCCTCACTTTGCCTGTATAAGAATCATGTTTTCACTGGAAGCAGTACAGGTTTAGACTCATGCACTCATACCATTTCACCACTGTATTAACTTCTAGGTGACTTGAGGGAGGAGGAAATCATATCAAGAACTCTGTATCAAGAATTTCTGCATGACTAGAATCAGTCATAGGAAAACCACTGCTTAAGCTCTGTAATTTGTCTCCCACTGTAACTTTCAAATGTGAAGTACAATGACTTGATTTGTAAAGAGCACATGCTTCACAGTAACTTAAAACTACAATTCCATTATCATCCAAACATGTTTAACAATATACAGAAAAATTTCATGCATAAAACTAACACATAGAAAAGTATTTTCCTAAATTTTTGTTCTCCAACTTGGTCATCAAATAAGACTTTAATACTAGTTTCATTTGTGCTAGGAGTAGTTCATATAACACAAATAGTGTGTTGTCAAGAAGTTACTGTAGTTCATCTTTTTTCCTATTAGAAATAAGCACTAAATTATGCAAGCCTCACAGGGATGTCTTTGAGGCCTTTTTGATCTGTTTGTGAGAAGACTTGATTTAGTCTGTATAATTTGGTTTGGAGGTGGAAGTTTTGGTTTGGTTTTAAAGTTAACATGAAGAAGATTTTTTTAGCTGAGTTTACTTCTTCTGGATGAAGAATGACAAGCCTGATGAGAGCAGTAGAGCTTCAACACCAGGAACTCAACACAGAACTCTCACCTGCTTCAGAACTTTCACCTGTATCTGCTATTACCTGAAAATGAGAGCAGCTCAAGGCCTCTCAGATGTGCAGGTGTAGAATTTCACTAGCTCATAAACATTCAGAGTAAAACAAATATTGTGGGGCAGAAAAAACAGTTGTGATGGTAGAAGAAAAGGAGGTAGTTCATACTCTTAGATGGGTGTTTATTATCCAGCATTTCTTCTTTCATATCACCTTTCCCTTCTCACAAGTACTGGACCTCCTGCAACCTCTGCACAGTACCATAAGCAATTTCATTCTTAAGTTTTCTTACAACTTTTTGAGTGAATACCAATTCCATTCACAGCAATTTCTTGGTGAGCAGTCTATGTAATTTACTCCAGAGTTACTTNCCCTGGATCTTCGTTCGTGAAGCCTAGCCACGACTTCAGCTTCAAAGATCCTCTTCTGCATCTGCCATATGCCTTCCCTTCCACTCCCTAAGAAGTCTTTCAAGGTTCTTCCCTTGGTAACATCAAGAAAATAATTAATTTTGCTCCTTTCCCATGCGCTTGCCCTCTCTGCATCTGCTTGACCTCCAGTTCTCTATTCTTACACATCACTGAATTACAGAATGTTTGAGGCTGGACAGTCTCTAGTCCAACTCTCTGCTCAAAGCAGGACCCACTTGAACATGAGCCAGGGCCTTATACATGCAGTAGCAACTTTGAGTTGCTTCTTAGGAAATAACTAAAGCTACTTTTCTGGCTAACTTTTGCTTTCATTAACGTCAGCTGTAGTCTTGGAACTAATTTTACTGGGAGCATTATTTCCTCTGAACTGGGACACTGGGCAGAACTGAATATAACTTCATTTTCTGATTATTTGCTTAATAAGAGAAACAGCTGTTTATAACTCACCCCACAGATCATTCCTAGTCCTCTGTAAAGAAACCACCTGTTTACAAGCATAGGCATTTTTACCACCTCGTAGACAGACACCTCAGTTTCCTGCATAATAATGATAAATAAAAGCATCTCTTTTCTAATCAGTCATCATAAATCAGCATTGTTGTACCAGAAATGGTGGAAAACCAGCAAGATTAGTTAAAGTTTAAGGTTTCCCTTACACTGACTGGTTTTTATTGCTTCATTTAAACAGTATTAAACCGTACTGGTATATAATTAGTTCTGCCTTTAGTCCTTGGCAGTTTTTCCTGTCTAAGTCATAAGCTCTACAGAGCAATGTACAAGCATTTGTTTGTGTTATGACCTTATGTGGAGTCCTATTAGAACAGAAACACAAATTCTCTGGGTCCTTCACAAATGATGAGGCAGTAGATGAGAAAGAATGGAGCCCTACTCCATCTTTGCCTCACACAGCAAAAAGCTTTTTCAGTTTGCAAACAGAACAGTGTATAACTTACAGTTTTGCATTTTGCTCATAAGCTATCATGTTAAATTTAATAAAGTAACCCATTCATTGCTAAAGTTATGCCTTGGACAGAAATGGAAAAGTCTTCAATGATAAATGGTCTCCCTTTTACCTTACAGAAAGCCATCTACGTATTTTCACTGGATGTTTTTTCCACTTGCTAGTCAGTTGTTTGACTAGGAAAAGATTGTCATCTGACATGTGACAAAGTACATCCCTTAATTTCAATTGTGTGGGTTGTGACCACACATCAGATACACACACAGCCATCCTTCCCTTCTAGGGGAATAGTTAGGACTCCTTGCTGCTAAAGACAGGTCTGATCACCTGTCCAGTCTGAACTCCATTACAGCCACAGATTTATATCTAAAACCCAATTCATTTACAGAACTTCAGCTGTCTTCCAGCAGTTTAGGATCTGTACAATCTGCTTTCATGTGTCTTGTGACTTGATTAGGTATATACGTAAACCATTAGGATTTCCTCAGAACCTTAGGAAACAGAATGATGCATTTAAACAGCCATTACCCAAGAGTTTTTGCTGCAGAGTTTCATAGATGTTTACAGTTCAGGTGGTCTTTGGACTTTGAAACAAATATTGACTCTAGTACATGAAGTCAGGTTTCAGAAACCTATCTGCAAGAACAGTTGTGGAATTCGTAATTTCTGGCTTCCTGACAAGGAACATTAGGTTAAATTCAGACACTTCCAACTTTTTCTAGGTATATGATGCCAGAAAAGATGTCTCTTTCATGTGGTATAGGACTGTAATTAATTCTCTGAAACATCTAGTGATCAAAAACCTATCTTAAGTCTACCTTATATGCATAGTGTATGTGAAACAATAATCAATATTTGCAGAATTACATCTTCTATGCTTGCCATGAAAATATTTACATATTGGAACTGCTTGATACAGACAAACATATCTACTTACACATTTAGTACTAATCTAGTAAATAATGCATAGCAGAACTTTACATTCATTCTGCATGACTGAAAAGGACTGCACAATGCTGTCAGCTCCAGCATTAGGATTGCATTGTCATCTGGAGAAAAAGATAAAACACATATCCAGCAACATGTTTACTCATGATTCCTATCCACTGGTTATTTACAGCCTTTTGGAAATGCACCCACCACCATTGCTACAGAGCTTAAATACACTCCTGGTCCTCTGAGGTTTGCAGGAAACTGCGAACTAAACAATCTGATTGGTCACATCTTTCAGAAATCCCCCAACCTGACCTTGTTACCACAGTTGGTTCAGCCAGGGAAGGTTGCCATTGAAGTAGCAATTTCACATACTTCACCTGGGCAAATACATTAGCAAACAGCAAACATCATTATCTTTCATCTATGTCTGGAAGATTTCACTGCAACCAGCCATTTAGCAGTTTCAGATAAACAAGTAGGGAATAAAACACAGCCAAAAATATTCTTAGGTATCTGCCTAAACAGGGGACATTAGACAGTGGACAAAGGGCATGTAGCATCCACCAACACAAGTATATAAATGATACTAAACAAAAATGCATACAGTAACCAGAACACACAAACATTTCTACAGATTCCCATTCATAGATGAAACATGGAATGGCAAAACTTCAATCTCACCAAAGGACCTTCAGGATTATAAACATAGTCACGATCTCACTGTTTCATTATCATACTCATTTTTCCTTTTCAAGTCCTTTGACCTGAAACAAACTAAAAGTCTTCAGATTTTTTCCAGATTTGTAAATAAATATATTTTGTTTCTTAAGACAAGGCAAATAAGAGTCCAGTTTTACTGTGTGAAACTGACATTGTAAACAGCATTCTGAACATAATGCCTTGTAATTTTTTTAATTAGTTTTGAAACTGTGTTCCAAAGAAACTCTGGAGAATGTCAGCAAACTCTCACAAGATGTGCAGTGAAAGGTATCAATCACTACACACCTCCCCCTAGCCTCTCAATTTTTGCTTTGTCTTTATTTTCCAGAACGGATTAAAATTATTATGCTAAGAATTAATTCACAATCAACAAGAAAGAAATAATAAGGGTAAGAGGTCTCTACAAACATTTTTTTTCATATGCACAAATATATATATTTGTTCACTTGCTTTTACTACAGCATAAGCAATTTTTCCTATTACTTTCTCCATCTCTCAATAAATATTTTGCCATCACAGGATTCTTGAAAGCACCTAATTGTGATGATACCTTGAAATTG
Source organism: Bucco capensis (assembly GCA_013396975.1). Taxonomy (NCBI): domain Eukaryota; kingdom Metazoa; phylum Chordata; class Aves; order Piciformes; family Bucconidae; genus Bucco; species Bucco capensis. Next base: position 419,912 of record VWZO01018188.1, on the reverse strand, counting down.
GATAGATTAAAGTGCTTAGAATAATTAAGCTATAAACTTACAAGATAGCATCACGGAGCTTGTTACAATAATTGTTATAAACTTTCACATATAGAGGGCTAAGGGCACAACTGAGTCATGTTACCTATGCCATTGCTTTTCCATTAGAACACTTATCATGAGAGTGAAATGCAAGTAATATCCTTTTAATTTTTTAAAAGTCACACACAGGATTATCAAAGTTTACAAACAGAAAAAAAAAAGAGAATCTTTTCATGATCCTTCCAAAATTCTTAGTAATAAAGACATATGCACCTAGTGGTTTCTTATTCCCCATGTTCTTTGTGACCAACAGGCTACTTGCTATCAGAAAATAGAGAAGAATTACCAAGGAATGCTAGACCAACCCAGGTACTTCTGCCAGAATTAGATGTGTAACAACTTTGTCTCTTCTGTGAGGGCAAATTTTTATCCTGCTGTCAAATGGTACTAGGTTTAGCTAAGAACTGAAGTGGGATTTGTGAGGTGTAACGATCTTTTTTTTACCCTTAGCAACGAGAATACTTTTAGCAAAGAGAAATGTCAGAAGTAATGTCACACCTTACCTGTTGCATTGAAACATGCAAAAAGGATTAAAACAAAAACCCCTCTTGAATATGATCTAGTGTCAGGGATTGCAAAGTGAATGATGACTATAAAATTCAAAACTTGTTTCTTAAGGATTAAGATCAATCATTTTTTAATTTCTGCAATGCAGAATATTCAAGTTATAGTCATCACAAAAAAACACAGCATCCCAGGAAATGGTCCAGCAACACTAGATCTTCTCAAGGAAGCAAAGCCAGTTTTAGTCCTGTAAAGGGAAATTGAAGTCTGCAGCAATACTGACAGAACTACCAACTGTTCTCTTTACCATCCTAAACCCTACTGTACATGGGTACATATATACATGGGTAGCAGCTCATAGCTAAATATGTGCAAGAAGTGTTAGGATTTCCCTCTTTCTTCTTCCATTCCAATATTTTCTAATCCCTTGGTTCTTCTTCTTTTTCCTTCTTTCAGCTTCTCCTACTAAGGGATTTAAGGAGTGTCCTAATTTCCTAAATTCATGCCATCATTGAGTCTGTTTCCTAAGCAGACGATTGCTTCTTATTTCTGAGGCTGACAGCTTACAGTGTTCCTGCTACTGCTCCTTTCTTATGTTCGTAACCCTTATTGCTTGTAATCAAACACCAGTTTTGCCTTTGGTCTCTCAACAGTTAGCTAAGAAGTCAACCAGAAAATACAGAACAGAGCAGACCTGCCACAACCAAACCTATCAACAATTCCTAGCACCTCTTGACCCACACATATCAAAAGGTACAAATAGTGAAGTAAAAGATCACATTTTCTGCCTTTGAAAATTTGTATTGAAACTGGCACCCATCATAAACCAACTCCTCTCAAGACATCCTCTTTTCTCTGTCAGAAACCTTGGCTACTAAGGAAACAAATGGTAAGTCTACACTGCAGTTTATTATTAACCACACCCCAACTGCTACCAGCTTAGCACCCCAACAGCAACAGTCAGAGAACAAGGTATTTTGAGGTTTTGGGTGATCGCTTCTATTTTGTTACCTCTCCACTTCTGCAGTACCATAAGATACACACTGAGATTCTGTAAGTCTTTAGAGGCAAGGTCAGCAAAGTGATTTCAATGTGTAATTATTTTTAAGGCACACACAGATATTCCCACGCAGCTGGCATGAATGTTTTACCAGGACTCAAGCTGAAGTCCTGCCAGTAAGTTCAGTAAGCACAGACCTGATCACTTTAGAAACTGAAATATTCTCTATGCAGACAGAAAATTAGAACACAAGATTCATTTTTGGATTTTGAATTCACAAATATTTGAACCTGTCTTTTCTTAAAGATTAGATGTTCCTCTGATTTAAAGAAGTATAAAGAAGAATATCAGTGTATTTCTCCCAGTTGCATGAGCCTGGCACACAAGCGGCTACTTTCTTGTAGTCACAGAATAGTGAGACAGCTGTAGCTGCTAGAGAGGCCTTTGAAGAAACTGCAGCAAAAAACAAAACAACGAAACCTGCCTTTACAGTGCTCTATGTCAAGAGTCAGGCCAAGTAGATAAACATATATAGGTCTGGCTGTATTGTATTGTCCTGATTTTTTGTTCCAAGCAACGCTTGGGCAAATTCAAAGACAGATTCACATGTCATGTAATTATGCTAAATTTCCAACCAATACTTTAGGAAAAAAAAAAAGCTAGAAAAGTCACATAAGAAGGATAAAGGGAATACGTGTTGAAGTTAAAAGTGGCCTACATCTGAGCAGTGGTGAAAGCATTTATCCTACAGATATTAAGAGATTGGTGTCTATAATAACATGATCTATTGAGATAAGAGGATAGTTAGTGTTTCAGAATGATCACTTACTGCCAAGAAACCTGACTAAATAGTTTTACAGTACAAGCAAATACAATTAACTCAATTAACTCAAGCCCAAGTGAGAAACAAAATAATGATGCATTTTTTCTATAGGCTCCATGTAGATGGATACATATACCCACTGAAAAAAATGTTGAAGAACAGCTGTCTCAGACTTAACAGCCCTAGAAATGTTCAGCTGTCAGTGCCTAAGGGTAACTTTTCAGTGCAGCTAGGTTTACAATGAAACAAACAACAGATCCTGTTTCCGTGGTTACAATTATCAGCTAAATAAATAGCATTTTTAAAGTTATCTACTAAACACATCAGTGGCAAAACCGCAATTGCTTAAGATAATAATGAACCAAATACAGGTGTGTCTGCAGGCAGCCAGTCATTTCTGTAAGAAAGTACATTCAGGAGGTGGAGTACAAACGAAGCAGAATGATTGGAGAAGCTCAGCACACTCCCAGGAATGTGACTTGATATTGAGCATAGGGGAGCTGCAGTGAGAATGATTTATTATATGTTTCCTCTCTCCCACCCTCCTGCAATAATTAATCTCTTTTCATTTCTGAAGTATCTTTCCCTACATGTAGTTTAAGTCAATCAATTCTCTCATGGTTTAATGTTAAGTGTATTAAAAGTTTAATAAATAAGAGATGGCTTCTCAAAGGCAGAACTCACGCTCATGTTAGTAGAGAGATTAATCCTCTTATGATTTCAACCACAGCTTTTGTCAGCAACTTCAATGGGAACAAAATTTGGATCCTTGGAAGACTAATTTCTCAATGCACCAAAAAATCTTTTTGTTTTGTTTTGATTTTGAAACAAAGACAACAACAACAATCAGCTCTACTAGAGAGCTGAAAATATGATTCAGCTTACTAAGAAAAACAGAGTAACCAAGATAATGATCATGTTCAGATATACTTCCTCCCCCAGAAAAAGCTAATTTCTTTATCTGGAATCTGTTAAACTATATCTAAATCATAGAGGAACCACTGAGTAAAATAACCAGGTAGCAATTTGCTGAGCTCTAACACCAGTGGGTTCTTGCATCAAACTAAGATCACATATTTTCACACTTACTTTCCCAAGATTATGGGAAAAAAAATCCTTTACAAAACAAACTCTGTTGAAATCCATGAATGGCTACATGCAAAAGGTGGCAAAAACTCCTTGGAGAGTTTGTTAAATATTCCTAACCCTTCTAAATACTCCTTAGAGAGGGTAAGTTTATTCGGGTAACTCAAGAGTCATGAACAAGAAGTAAATAGCAACCTTCTCTACTTATTACATCATTTGACCTGTGAATTTACTTTCAGGTGATAAAATAAACATGCTCAGTATTAATAATAAAATGTTTTAACGTAATCAATTTTTTTTTTTTACCTCCTCCTTAATTAACTCATGTTCATAAAGTCAAAAGACTAACCTAAGGAACTGGTCATCTCTTTTTTTTTTCAAAATGGCCATTGACTATGGGTGCCCTACAACTAAAGATAAAATGGCAGCACTCAGCACCTCCACATAGGCTCTAGTGAATGTAATTCTTCATGACAGAGGACCTTCTAGAGTAACTTATTTCAAATAAAAAATAGTAGCATAAATTACAACTATTCTGATCTCTGATCTAAATGATGCACTGATTTTGGTTTATGATAATGATTCCATGAGGTGCAGTCTAAGAGGGAAGCCCCACAGCATTTAAGTTGGATATACATCTGAGNCTTCGTTCGTGAAGCCTAGCCACGACGACATCTGAGAGCTCTCCAATTCTGTGAATCACTCTTCTGCTACTTAAAAGTTTTGTTACACTGCAACGGCTCAATTAAATGGCAAGTTCCTCTACCTTAGCCCAATAATACCTATATAAATGTATGTAACAGTGTACCTTCTTCCATTATAAGAATTGAAACAAATACATAAGTATAAAGCACAACGGCTGTATGAGGGTTTATAATAGTAATGCCAGAAAGCAAACAAAAGTAAAGAAACATCAAACAAGTGTACTGGGAAGATATTTTTTAAAGTAGATCAGTCCTTATCAGCAAATAACAGGTTTAGGCTCTCTTTTCTAGCTACAGTCAATAGACAACACTATTCTTTGTCTAACTGAAGCACAGGAAAAACTTGAGAGAAGTAAAGCAATTAATAGCTGACTTTAAATATGAGTGAACTGTATTAGCAAAGTTCAGAGGAATTCAATTTTATGTTTAATCCAGACTAATTCATCTGACCCTCATTACTGTTAAGAATTTACTGTATAAAGCTTCTGCTTAGAGAAAAGTACGTTAGTTCCTTTAGACTATGAAGGAAAATCATCCATCATAAGAAAGGGTACTGCATACTTAATAAAGCGTGTTCTGGTAAAAGATAACATTAAAATGTCTTTTCTACAACATGTGTTTCTCCTTGCAGGAGAACAGCTTCTCACATTGCTGAGTTTCCACCTTTGTGAGCAAACTGATAGTTAATCTGATTCATTTTGTCCTATTCTGGGCTTCATATCTGTTTTCATCCTTATGCTTCAGTATTGCTGGAATGAGAACAGCTGTGAATGGGCACATTACTACCAGCATGTTCCTTGGAGGAACTGTACATGGGGTCTGATACCAGCCTAAAAAGTCTCTCCTATTCTGAAGAAAAGAAGAAAGGCATAGGCAGTGACTGGCTGTCTCCCTGGGCAGGAATATAATATGATGCATTTCTTCTCTGTTATCTGATGCTTAGTATGTAGCATTTTATTTTCAGCAACTTTTTTAATCATCTGCCCCTGAACCGCACCTTCTTCATCCAACAAAAATGTATTCAAACCTGTGCCTGAAGTTACGTGAAGTAACTGCATTTTTTTCAATATATCACTCTAGATTTTACACATAGGTTAAACTGTATCAACTCCTCTCAAATTACATCACATACAGTAACAATAAAATAGTATCTCTTCCTGTTTCAGGCTCTAGCTTGCTCTACTCCAAAGAAGGTTAAAGTTAGGAAGGAGAAGGAAAGCAAAAATGATTTTAAGCTATCTTAATTTCCCTCCAGGCTTAAGACAGCAAAGCAGAAGTCATCTTTTTTGTGAACTACATTTCCAAGTTACCTACAGGCTACTTTGCACCTTAAGAAAGCACCAAGCTTTCTTTACCCTCTGGCCCCATATCCAACATAATTCCTAGAAAGCTCTAAAAGGCAATCAATTCATCAGGTCTATGCATATCAAATCCTGAAAAAATGAGAATTCCTATAAATAAAATTTGAACAACTTCTGTCTTCTGTACGTAATAAAACAGTAAAGGAATAGGAAAACTGGAATCTAGCATTTTATTTTGCCCCTTGCTAAGCAATTTTCTGATAAAAGCGTCCACTGAAAAATTCAATTTCCATCTAGAAAGAGAATGGGGAATACCAACTGCAGGATCACAAATAAAAACTCACAGTTCAAAACAAGCTGAAACAAAGTGACAAGCCAAAGTTGTAGTTTTCATGGGCTGTAACTGCCAGAACCACCAGTATGTTTATTTAGGATGCACTCTAGTGGACACACATATAACAAAATCAAACAAAGATACAAATGTCATGAAAAATGAAAGCCACATGTTGGAAGTAGTAATTAGAAATATTTAATAGCATATTTTAAAATACGGTCTTATAACTTGAACATATTTCCTAATTAAATAAGAAGAAGGCTGAAACGTTAATAGGCAATGTGTTTGGACATAAAATGTGAAGTTACTTACCAGTTTCTGAAAATGTTAATCTAAATAACAAGATTCAGTTTGTATGTATGGTCTCAAAAGAGAAACTCCATTTAGTTACTCCATCCCTTTGAGATTGGCACAAGAAGCTGCTGAGCACCCAGTGCTAACAGGTGTAATTAGAACTGTAGTATCTTAAAATGCAACCTTAAAATGATACTATTTTAACTGATACTAATAAATATAAACTGTGACAAAATTGGTTTACTGGAATATCAATCATAGTGGCGTATTCAATCCACAGGGAAGTTTCTTGACTGTCACAGAAATTGCACACCTATACCAATACAGAGTAAATGTAGATATCAAAGACTGACCACCTTGTCACAAAAGTAGTTTAAGTTTAATTTCCAATCCACAAGTCTCTCCCTCTGTTAATTTCCCCTTTTTCTCCCTGGAGTGGGGGGAAAAGGGGATAATAGAGAATATCTGTCCCTGGGTTGGTGGTTGACCCAGCCCTAACCCTTGACAATTAATAATACCTATAATTATTATGGTGACACTTCAAGAATCAACAGGCAATAAGCAGAAAATGTATTTACTGCTTTCATTTCAACTGTAGTTTTTTTCCTCTGAGTTAGCTGTGCTAGCTACAATGGTTTAATAATAAAGAGGACTCATATGCCAGAATTAACAGACTTTATACAAACACCCAGAAAGCTCAGAAACGAGTATGTAAATCAGTTCTACATATAAAATACATAAATTAAGATATTACATTTCAAGATCAGCAAATAATGAGTAGAAAATATTTACTGCTTTCAGACCATCTAGGAACTTTCTTGTTCTGCTTCTGCCACGGGATCTGTTGTACTCTAAAAAAAACAACCAATACCAAAATTCTATAAGTTGCAGCATTAACTGAAGTTTGTAAATAAGAATAGAGAGGGAGAAAAGAAGCTTACATGATAGACAAGTCAGTATTCATCAATATAATTATGTTTACTTCCATCCAGTGAAATACAATGTAGTTGATTACTAGACTTTTACTAGAAAATCCATTGAGTCTGGATGAAGCATTATGACTCTGAGAGCAGTATAGTTTCAATAGTACAAGTCTAAATATTTCATTATATTGATCTGTTCTTAATTTATGCTTTGATTCAATGAACATATCGCTGTAAAACCTGAAAGTACATCACTGAAGGTCAATGTAATCCAACATGAACTAACTTTAGGCATGAAAACTTGGAAGATGGCACATATAAGAAGCATTTTCACTTTTGCTTTTTCAATTCACTTATTTAGGAACACGTAATATATGCCTGAAGCCTCAAGAATACTTTTTAATATGTAATTATCAGAAAATTATAAAAAATGGAGCTATATGAGATCATGAGAACTCATCTGATTTACCTTAGTGAAAAAAACACCTGCACAAACCTGACCCTAAGAATAGTCATAAGTATGTTCATAAATATATTTAAAGAACCCTTGTGAAACAGGCTACTATTAAAGTATAAATTAAGCATAAAGCCTATTAATATCACAATATAAATTGTGAGCTAGAATTACACTACTGATACCAGAAATTAGGTGAGCAAATTATTAAGGCTAATAAAGGAGAGTTCTGATGATGATGGACTAAAATCAAAATCTCAAGCCATACCAATTGGAATACTCTAGCTCCAAGAAGAAGTCAGATAGAAGTCAGTCTTTATGACCAGTGAATACTTGTGAAGCTGAGTGATTTCTCAAGAGCTGGCATCATTTGTTAAATGTACTGCCATGCCTTACAATATGAAGGCTGATTTGTGTTTTCTCATTTCCCTGGACTGTCAAGCATAAAAGGAATTAAAATGAAAAAAAAACAAACCCAAAACTAGGCATAGGAGATGTCTGAGGATCACAACAAAGAACCATAGTTGTAGTACTGAAAGCAGTACATTCATGTTGGTACAGGGCTCAGCTAAGCTCATTCTGAGCCTTAGTGAGCACTGTGTGTCCTTAGTATCTGCTGTTACGTGTTAAATGTTTGCCAGATATCTCTGCACAAGAGTGAATTCTGCTGTACAAAATATATTCATACAACCTGAAAAATATAAACAACTTCAATTACTCAAAAATGAGTAATCTTTTGTGACTTAGTACAAGTTGTATATAACTATCTGTTCATATGGCAAAGGAAGGCTGCCTCCTCTCTTTCTGACTAGAAATCAATCATTTCTAATCTCCCTGTTCTTTCCAATTACTTACCCCATACTGTCCATTCTCATCTAGCTCCTCAACAGTGGTCAAACTGGGTGCTCCAGGCCTATCTGTAGGTTCAGATATTGTCTTTTCATCTTCCTGTGGTAATAAAAACCAGTATTCAGTTACAAGTATTCCACTTCATGAATAATTATCTACAGAGAATATTTCATATGTGTTAGAATGACAGAGAGTACTTTAGATGTATCTTATATAAATGTTAGTATGTGAATATGGTCTTTGTATGCTTGTTAAGATTATTTTTATCAGGTTTTTTTAAACACCATGAATTTTCATTTAAGTTCCTACATAGTCATTTTTCTGTCACTTTCACACTGCCATCCTTCTACAGTCACATTCTGCCAACATTTTAAGAGAGCGCTCTAAAAACGTACATATCTCTAAAATATTATGTGCTCCACATAAATTTAAGAAATATTCACATTTAAAAGCTTGACTGAGAGAAACATGCCAATTATTAGTGCCTGTTTTTACTGAACTAGCATTAAAAGACCATACATTTTACACCAGACATCTCTAGATGCACACCTCCATTAGTATAAATTCCTGTGCCACAGGAATCGAGAGGCATCCCAATTCCAAACCACTGCTCCTTTTCCAGGTACAGCAAATGGACTTTGTGCTGACACACTGTACAACATTACTATCTAGAAAGTTAAATTACACATGCTTAAGTTATAATGCTTTCTCATAAATACCATCAAAGAATGTGAAAGCACCAACTAAGCTGCCCTTTCACTAAACTTTCCAATAAATTTATGGCCTGTTCTGAATATAAACTAAATAAACCTAATAGACCAAAATTGAAGCATAAAGACTTCTCACTTTTTACTAAAAAATTATGTGTCAGTTCAACATCCATGGGCTTCTGCCTTACGTTTCTTATTTAATGCCTGCATCTGGAAAAGTCAACTGATTAAAAGTATTTTCAAACCACTGATTAGGGGCAATGGTTTTAAATTGGAGATGAGTAGATTTAGACTGGATATTAGGAAAAAGTTCCTCACCACAAGGGTGGTGGAACACTGGAACAGGTTGCCCAGGGAGGTGGTTGAAGCCCCATCCCTGGAGGCATTCAAGGTGAGGCTTGACAGGGTTCTGGGCAACCTGATCTAGTTGGAAATGTCCCTGCCCACTGCAGGGGGGTTGGACTAGATGACCTCCAGAGGTCCCTTCCAACCCAAATGATTCTATGATTCTATGACTAAGCTTTGGCTTAAACCTCTTGATCTTTCTGCTGCAGCAGCATTTCTTCTTTTTTCTGCCGTTCCAACTCCTCATGTTCTTGCTCCAACTGATGCTGCAGTCAGTTTAAAAATGGACAAATTAGAATGAAAAAAAACCCCAACATTCATTTTCCCCATCCCATTGTTTACAATATATTTAATCATTGAAATCTTAAATAAAAAACCAGGAGGGATAAAACATGACTGCAATAACATAAAGTCCTTTCAGTATAATCTGGCTCAGTATTTTCATAGGTTTTAGACTCCCATGGATAGAAAGGCTTTACCACCAGGTGGAAGAAGAAAGAGACAACTGAAGTTAGTGTACACACTTAAGTTACTGTCATTCCACATGTTCTTTATCAGTCAATATTCATAATCTCCTATACTTTGATTAAGCTCTTTGATACTTCATACAGTATCTAGCCCAGATGAATCCATACAGAATGAAATCTATATAGAAAAGACTGGTAAGCAATATGATTAACATTAATGCTCTTCATCAGCAAGCTTTAATATTTCCAGTCAGAAATATCCAATACAAAGCATTTATTTTTTGTGAGCCTAAGTTCCTATTGCATTGAAACTTCAGAAGCTGCATAACTAAGTGTTCACATTCAGCAATACTAGGGTCAAGAGAATACTATTTGGTGTAGTAATTTGGTGAGCAGTTATGCACTGGTTTTGGTTGAGATAGAGTTAAATTTCTTCCTAGTAGCTGGTATGGGCTGTTTTGGATCTCTGCTGGAATCAATGTTAATAATACAGGAATCTTTTTGTTGTTGCTGAGCAGTGCTTACACAGAGTCAAGGTTTTTTCTGCCTTTTCACACCATCACACCAGTGAGTAGGCTGAGGGTACACGAGAAGTCGGGAGGGGACACAACTGGGGCAGCTGACCCTAACTGACCAAAGAGATATTCAATACCATATGACATCATGCTCTGCAGTAAAAAGCTGAAGAAAACGGAAGGGGGGGAATGTTTAGAGCAATGTTTGTCTTCCCAAGTAACCATTATATGTGATGGAGCCCCGCTGTCCTGGAGATGGCTGAACAGCTGCCTGCTGATGGGAAGCAGTGAATGAATTCCTTGGTTTGCTTTGCTTGCACATGCAGCTTTTGCTTTACCTATTAGACTGTTTTCATCTCAGCCCAAGAGTTTTCTCACTTTTACCCTTCCATTTCTCTCCCTCATCCCACCAGAGAGGAGTGAGTGGCTTAGTTCCCGGCTGGGGTTAAACCACAAGTTACTACAAATATGGTCATATTGTAGTAACTAGTTTTCACACTCCTTTTTGATACATATAATCAAAACATGCCTGAGTATGTGACTACAGCCAAAATTGTCAGTTAAAAGATGTATGTAATGGGAGTAACGTGACTATTGTTGAACATCTTTCAAACCATTCAGTTGTCTGTGAACTATCTCTAGACTCAACCTCATGTTCTTTTTCCCTTTTACTATTTCAAATGATTCATGAAATCCTTAAGCATAAAACTTTTAGTCTGCAAATTAGTAAATTCCAAATTTGAAAAGTGCAAGTGAAACAGAATGAATGCATCTTACACTAGAACTGGGCTTAACAAAATCAGCACAGATTTAAGATCACACTTTTGATTTTAACATTTTGAAAGTCAGCCACATAAAAAAAACCAACTAGATAATGTCAACATCACCACAGCAACACTGAGGCTGTTACCTGTGTGGTTAAGTTCACACAACTCCCTTATAAGGAATAGCTAGAAACACAGCTGTTATCTTTATTTGTCCTATTTGAAGTCTATGTAGTATAGGATTCAAATTCAAATTGTGACAACGGGCCTGCTCAGGTAGCTAAGGAAAGAAAAAAGCACCTCATTGGATCAGGCTATACATACTGCTTTAATATGCAATCTTCGTTCATAGATTCCCAACCATTTGCAGGACTAAAACTGTGCCTACTTTCTCATCACCCATACTGATATTTCACTGAAGTGACTTGAGACAATGATCAGTTATTACTTCCAGGCCTCCTGTCAGCCCTGTCAAAAATTTTTGTGATTATGATTTCTAGCTCTATTTGCACTAGCTCTTGTTCACTTTTAACCACAGAAAGCAGTCTACTTATTTTAAGTTGCTTGCCATGTAAGTCTTAAATTGGTTCCCTTTTAGCTTAGAGTCCTTTTTTTTAACATTTTACCACATGTAAGTTCTCTTTCCCAAGTGCTGACTAATATTTCAGTTATTATTTAGAAAAGTGAGATTCAAATACTTGTTCTACGCTACCTTCTATCAAAATCATTATACAGAGATTAGAAGTGTACAGACAGCTACAAGATGTCATAAACTACTTATAATTATTTATTATTAATTATTATTAACCTGACGTTGTTCTTCAAGTTTCTGCTGGATCATTAGTTCTTCTTCCTTCATTTTTCTTAACATTTCGAGTTCTGCTAGGGCTGCCTCCCGTTCTTGTTCCAGCTCAATCCTCTCCAACATTCTCTATTTCAGAGGCAATACAGAATCAATTAAAAAAAAAAAAGAGAGACTAAATAGCATCAATTATATTGTCATGACATTTTTTGCCCAAGGTGGATCCACCTGCTTTTCTTCATCTAAGATTCTTCTGTAATTGTAAATCCAATGTGCCAGATACTCTATTGGATCTGCTGGCCGATGCTCTACAACCTCTGCCAGTCCCTTTTTCAAGCAAGTTCCCAGGCATCTTTTCAGATATTGAGACTCCATTCACATCTATGAATTACAAACAAACATTAGCCATCAATGTCAGAAAAAAAAAAGAGTTCAAGAATTATTCCCTCAGGCACCAAATACTAAATATGGCAATACTCTCTTTATTAACCTGGTAATCAGTCAAAGAAAGTGGGTTTAGTTATTAAGTAGCTCCAGTGACAGATCAGTTACAGAAAACACTGCAGAAAGAATGCTCAAAACATCCCTTACTGTTTAGGCATGTGTAAGTGAGAAACTCCTCAGAAACAGGCTGGTATAGTTCTAGGCCAGCAAAAAAATGCAAAACCACAACAAGCGATAGAACACTTCTATACAGGTATCTGTAGAATAGCAAAGTAGTTCTGTGAATGAGTAGGGACAGATTTTAGTCTGAACTACAAAGCTAGGATACATATACAAAACCAGGGCCTGAAGAAATCGAGTGCCCATCGAGCAGCAAGTCCCTCTAAAGGCACCTCGCAGCTCTGCGCCACACAGCCCACCCGCAGCAGAGAGATGTAAAACCTCTCACCCTTCCCGTTGACACCAACTCCTGACGTGGCGGGTCTGGAGCTAGCTGTTAAAGCCCTGAAAACATTTGTTGACCTCAACTGTCCCGATCATTTTCAGCAGAAGCCTCTACCCACACCCTCTACCCTCCGGCTCTATTTAAGCACAGGCTGGGGCCTTTACTCCTCCCCCGAGCTGCACGCTGGGCGGGTCTGTTCCTCAGGCCTGTTCCTCAGGCCTGTTCCTTGAGTGCTCTTCGGATTTCCTAGTGGACCTGGTACGTCATCCTGCCTCGCCCAGCGCTCTGTGGACTGTTGCTAGGACCGGGTGCTCTCACGGCGCTGTCTCTTTCTGGCGCTGTGGGGTTGCACGCTGCCGCTAAGGTAACTGCTGGGCCTGCGCTGTGGTCGTCGTCGGCTCCCCCAGCTCCCGCCTTCCCTCAGGCAGTAGCCCCGCTCCTGTTGCTCGCTAGCACTAGCTCTCGGAGCCCCAAACGCAGCCCCAAGACGGCAGTCTCCCCTACAGGCAATCCCTTCGCTCCTACCGACGACAGCCTTTCTCCGACTCCTGAGCGCCTCTCCAACTGCTCTAGCGCCGTAGCGGTCGCAGCGGCGTCCCGCGCAGAAGGGATACACCGAGGTGCGCACCGCTTCGAAACGCGCTGGGTCGCTAAGCAACGCTGCTGGCCGCAAGCCGCACGTAGCCGGCAGGGGGCACGCCATTGGCGGAAGGGCGCAGTGGGGCTGGCACCGTGCGCCGGGCCCGTCTCCAGCCCCCTCGGGAGGTGAGTCCTGGGGGAGCGTTCGGCAGCCGCAGCTCGCGGAGGGGTTGGGGTGTTCTACGCTACCTTCTATCAAAATCATTATACAGAGATTAGAAGTGTACAGACAGCTACAAGATGTCATAAACTACTTATAATTATTTATTATTAATAAATTATTAATTAACAGGCAGTGCGGAGCGATGGAGCGTCCGCAACCGCTCCTTGAGGCCGCGGTGCGTCTTCTGAAGGCCAAACCCATTTTAAACGCATGTAACGGCATCTCTACGTGGTCAGTTTTCTCTTGTAACATAAAGGTTTCTACAGAAAAACGGCTTCAGTCAGTGCAATGGGTTGACGCCATCAGGTGGCAACACACAGGTCCTTCTTAGTTTAATTAGTATGGAAACCAAATCAGTCTCTGTATGGAAATATATATACACATGTAGAGATGAGAAAGCAATTTAGGGAAGAAAATACTCTTGGAAGAAAATACTCTTGGAATCCGAGGTACCAACTGCCTGAGGGTTTTATAGCCAGATACAAGGTCCCTTGTTAAATAAAACAGTTGATCAACTATGCTTGGAGCTGACCTCCACCTCCCTGACAAACTTTTTGCTGGCATTTACCTCAAACTTTGCCAGCTGTTTGTTTCGCTGCAACTTTCAATCAGGTATTGAAACAAAAAAACAAAACACAAGTACTTGCAGCTTAAAGAATTGGTTCAGCGTCTGTATTGATTCTGAAGCTGAACTGCACTGACATTATTTTCTTGGTCTTTTCCCTAGCAGAAATGAACTGCAGAATTTCTTTCCAGAATGAAGGACTGCATAGGACTNCTAGAGCAGAGTAAAGTGGTAGAATCACCTCTATAGATCATCTGGTCATGCTTCTTTTGATGCAGCCCAGGATGTGGTTGGCCTTCTGGGCTGCCAGCATGCACTGTTTGCTCATGTCCAGTTTCTCGTCCATCAGCACCCCCAAGTCTTTTTCTGCAGGGCTGCTCTCTATCTTCTCATGATGTGTACAGTTGACGAAAGTGACTTTTGAAAGGTAAGAAGTTGCCTTCGGTACTTTCTGTATAATACGTGTAGGTATAAAGCCCAGGCCGGAGAGAGGGTATGACTGTTCTGGCCAGAGGATGTCGCCGGGGCTCTGCGAACGCGTTTCAGGGAGCGGCCGAGGCGCAGACGCCTTCACCGCAGGGCCGAAGGGAAGCCTTTCCCCGGGCTGCGGCTGCTCCTTGCGCAGCGGCCGTTAGAGGCGCCCGTTGCTATGGGAGAGCCGCCGCTCTCCTGTCGGCCCGGCAGCACCGCCCCGCCTCGGCGCCCTCCCCACGCCTGCGCGGCGCCTGTGCGGCCATGGCGGAGGGACGCGGCGTGGCCGCCGAGGCCTGCGTGGGGCAGGTGGTGCTGCCCGGGGACGTGCTGCTTCTCCCAACGCAACCTGACGAGGAGCGGCTGCGGCTGGGCGCCAGCGGGGCCCCGCGGGGCCGGCTGCTATGCGGGCCGGGCCTGCGGCGTTGCGGGGCCGGGCTACTGGTGACCAAATGCGGCCTGCTGAGGCACCGGCAGGCGGGCAGCGGTTCTACGGCAGGAGGCGCCTACTGGGTGGACTCGCAGCAGAAACGGGTAGGGAGTAGGGGTGGGCGCGAGGGGAAGCCCCCGTCCCTCATCCGCGCTTATAATGACCCGTTTGTCTACCAACCATCCGTTTACAGTATGTTCCGGTCAAGGGCGACCACGTAATAGGAATAGTGACAGCCAAAGCGGGAGACGTGTTCAAGCTGGACGTCGGTGGGAGCGAGCAGGCGTCGCTGTCGTACTTGGCCTTTGAAGGTGCTACGAAGAGGAACAGGCCAAATGTGCAGGTTAATATGGTCTGCTTCGTTGGCGGTAACACTTCAGCGATGTCATTTGTTGATGCATCTATTACGTTTCAGTAGTTTTTTTCTTAAAAGTATTATAAGCCGGATGTGAAATGAGCAGTGCAGATTTATTTGTGATGATTGCACCTTGACCCTCCCTGGAGGTTTTTGCATGATTAAGCTGTGATCTTTTTTAAGAGAATATGTAACTAGTGTGGTTTAGTATCTGTGTATTTGATGTTAGAACTTTACACTCTTCACATTTTAACTTTCTCATACTGTCAGCAGCAGATGCAAGTAATGTGCATCCCAAGTGGCACTTTGCAGCTAAGATTTTAAAACAGTCTGATATCATTAGAAAATTTTTGTAATACCAGTTATAAACAGTTGTTTGGCACATGCATGCTACAGCTACTGCATTCAACTGAAATACCATCACCAAAATATAAAATTGGACTAGAAAGAAAGAAAAAAGTTAGTGTGGGGTTTTTTTGTTGTTGTTCTGATAAAGGATTCTAAGAGCAGGTTGCTTAGAATTTCAATACCCTTAATGTCTAAAGAAAGAGGAATTAATGCCTAGTGTTTAAAAAAAATATCACTCCATGAAATTTCTGTCCTTTGTATCTTTCAGATTCCAGTAGTAACACAAAACAATTGTTTGTAGAGGCTATTGCCTTTAGTATAAGAGGAGAAAATTAACATTCCTGTTATACTAGTTTATTTTTCCATCACAAATATTTTAAAACTATTATGTGGCCTCAAGAGAG
Source organism: Bucco capensis (assembly GCA_013396975.1). Classification (NCBI taxonomy): domain Eukaryota; kingdom Metazoa; phylum Chordata; class Aves; order Piciformes; family Bucconidae; genus Bucco; species Bucco capensis. The sequence goes on along the minus strand of VWZO01018188.1, from coordinate 403,692 downwards.
GATCTTTATCAACTGAATATTTCTTGAAAAAATGCAGTACAATCTCACCTACTTTTGCTTTTTTGATTGTTCTCTTTAGGTGGGAGATCTTATTTATGGTCAGTTGCTTGTAGCAAATAAAGACATGGAACCAGAGATGGTCTGTATAGACAGCAGTGGAAGATCAGCTGGAATGGGAATAATTGGACAAGATGGCTTTCTGTTTAAAGTTTCCCTGAGTCTAATCAGAAAGTAAGTACTAAGAAAAGTAAGTAGTCACTCTAACATGTAATATGGTGGGGTGGGTAGGATTAATACAAGGATTTCCTCTGAGTAGTGTTGACAATGTGGTAGTTGGAGTCGAATTGTTTCAGTATATTTATACCAGTTTTACTGAATAGAGTATGGATATTGACCTAGAAGCAGCATTTATTATCCCCCTTAAGAGAGTTAGATGCTCTTCTATGTGGCGTTGCATGACCTGTTTAAAAAAAGTGATGTTGTCAAGGCAGTATGGAAAATAAAACTAGTGACCTGGGGAAATCAGACATTCAAGCTAGGGTTTCAAGTATGTATCTCCTGCCTTGGAGTTTAAAAATTGGAAGTGCTTAATGCCCTTTTTCTGCTTGATAGCATAGTGAGGGATGTACATTTAGCTGACAGCTCATTAAAGGGGTAGTCCACATGAATGCACATTGCTTTTCTTCAGAAGTCAGAAAATAAATTGCATTGAAATAATGGCACAGATACAAAAGTTGTGTGGTTTTCATTTAAAACTGACATGTTAATCCGGGAACGTTTTCATAATCTTAAGTGTATTATGAACTTTGGGGTTACTTATGCTGATGTAAACAAGATTTTTGACTGTCAAATAATACCCAATTATATGGATAAATGATAGTCAAGCTTTGTTAGTTTTGGGTAGGGTTTTTTGAGTATTTGGAAAAGCGAAACGGATGCAGAGAAGCTATTTCATACCTGGATTTTTAAGTAATGATTTGTCTGGTTTACATGTTCCATCAAAAGTCAGTGTAAACTCATACAAATATTTTTGCAAGTGTTCTGCTTTTCCCAAACTTTGAATGCAAGTAGAGTAATCTTATATCGCAAGTAAACTGCAAAATCCTGATACGTTTGTTTCTTCTTTGAGAAACCTTGTTGGAGCTTGATTTTATCCTAGATGTATTACAATAGTCTTGACAGTTTTATTTTTTCAGTATGCTGTCACCTTATAAAAGCAAAACAGAATTTCTACATTTATTGCTGTTAATGTTGTCCCCTGAAGAAGCTGTGCTTTGAAAGACACACCGTTTACTCTGTCAAATTCATAAATAGCAGCACTGTGTCAGTTTGTCTAACAGTGTAGTTTTAGAATTCATTAAATCATAGAATTGTTATAAAAGCATCAATTCCACTTTAAACGTGTCAGGTATTACTTCTGAATCTAAAACCCACTAAATTTACAGTGCTGTAGTTCTCTATGTGCATATATTTTGAGGAGAATGATACTGTACTGCTCTTTTGGATGCATATGCAACTTTATAATCTTACCTTTTGGTGTTGCTTTAATAGCTCCCATAACACTATTACCAAGGTTTAGTTACTGATTGTTAATAATGTCTGTCAAGTGTGAGTACTTCTTCCTCTAACTTTTTTTAATCTTCTTTACAGACTCTTGACTCCCAAATGTGAAATAATTGAAGAGTTGTCACAATTGTACCCGTTTGAGCTAGTGCTGGGAATGAATGGAAGGATATGGGTAAAGGCAAAAACAATACAACAGACTTTAATTCTGGTAAATATTTTGGAAGCCTGTGAGTATATGACTGCTGAACAGAGAAAACAAGCGCTTGCCAGATTGTCAGGGAATTGATAAGAGAAAACCTTGAGGATTTGGTTTTGGCTGTAGGGTATTTTTGTTATTTTTGTATTCAGTTTTATATTAAAAGCCATTTTTTTAATTAAGTAGTGGATTTTTGTTTTTCTTCAGTTCTCTTTTATCCACTCAGCTTGTTGTCTTGCTCAGGAGCTTTGGTTTTACTCACTTCATTAATTATGAAACCCTGTTTATGTTCACAAATTTTCTGACTGCTATAAAAAGAGCCTTTAATAGCTTCCATTAGCTTGGAGTTTTGAGGTGTAGCTACATAAGTCTTCTGTAAGAAAAGTGATCAATTTTTAAACTGTCTGGATTTGCTTTAGTCATTAGTATTAAAACTTCAAACAACACATGTTTACTTGGTAAAGGTAAGTATCCTGCAGGTCATTCGTTCTTGGTCAGGGATCTATACAGTGAATGAAGTGGGGTTTTTTTTGTATTTTACAAAATTAGAGACTAGAAATGTAGGTGGAGAATACCAGAAAATAATTACAGGGTGTAGAGTGAAATAATCATATGGTGGTTAAGGCAGATGATCAGATACGACCCAACATACGGTCACAATGACTTTAGCTCTTTACCTAAAAGATAACCTGGGCATTAAGGAAGGTATTATTAAGGAAATAATTACTAGGACATAACTTTTATATTGAACATTCTGGAAGCGGGATGCCTCACTGAAGGTAAAAAATGCTTAACAGCAATGCTATTTGAAGTCACTTGCAACTTTTTCATAAATGCATTTTAACTAGAGATTAAAGACCATTGCAGCAATAGCCATGTATTTCTCAGTTCTAGACATTTTGATTTTTCTTTAGTTACAGCATGAAGATACTTCATGTTTAAAAAAAATCATTTCTGAAAGAAGTTTTATTAGGCTTCATTGTGTAGTAGTTCCTTGCATGCGTATAGAGGAAATGCTGTCCTAGAAAGGATAAGCAGTCAGTCTATTTTAGTATGTGAATTGTTTACTACTGTTCTGAGAGAGCGAGAGAACCCTGGAGTAATGGAAGGGGAATTACTGATGCCTGCTCCCTGGGGGAGAAAAGTTTAACTATGTACCCGGTGAGCTGTATTGGAGCTGTTTAAGCAGTTATTTAGATCTATGATGTTTTGTGGTTCTTAATAAGCTGAATAGTTGGATAGCAATGGTTAAAAGAAATCAGAAAAAATGGACTAATTAGAGTAAGCCTGAACACTATCTTAATTCCAAGTGGAAACAAAATTCTTCCTATTAATTCTCCATTTCAACCAAAGTTCAGACTGTGATGTTCAGTATGGTTTTCTTTGACATCTAATTTAGAAATTGGTTCAATTCAGAGCCACTTCTCTGAGTCATCTCTAATATGCTTACCTAGGGCTTCACCTGCTGCAATAAAAACACAACTCTAATGGTTTCCATGTGAGTCTAATGGCTACGGTTCAGAGTTTTGTGGGTTTCACTGGCTTCCCTACTTAGCATTTAGGGTATTGCTCATTCAGGTTGGTGTAGATCTTCAGTCATCATTTTACTTGTCTTCTCCCAGCTGAAGTGACTTCTCCTCTTCACATCCCATAAATCCTTTAGGCCTTTAAGCTGTCTCTTACTACAAATGAAAAGCTGTAATTCATCAGGATTTCTCAAACTCTATTGTTCTCCTGTTTTTTTTTCAGCTTTAGCTATCCAGAGCCCCTGCAGGTTTTCTGTTAGTAGCACAATGGCTGGCATAAGCAGAAAATCATGTCAGGGTGCTAACTTTGTTTTGTTTGAGTGTTCTTGGATCATAATAGTAAAACCACAGGAATAGGAAATGACATGGATCATTTCTTGAAGAGTTGGCTTGAAATGTGATTAGTCTTACCACTCCCCCTTTTACCTGTCTGAGCAACCTCCCTTCTCTCTGAAAAGTCTTGAGTCTTAAACCTAAGCTGCAAGATACATGAAGAGTGCCTGCTTTAAAAATGCTGTGTTGGTAGTGCAGCAGAGCAAATGGTGATCTTGAAAGTTTTCAGTCAGCAGCATCAGTGGTGTATTTCACACCACATTCTGTCTCCCTCATCTGCTTATCACTCAAGTGCAACCTTAGTTAAATCAAGAGCAGGAAACAAAATGCATTAAAGTTATGCTTCTTTTTCATTTAACAAAATAGTATATCCACAAAGTGCTTGAGACTTAGCCCTTGCACAGTCAAAGTATGTACTGCACTGAAGTTTGTTTTTAAAATTTACGCAGTGACAAAAACGACAATAGATGTGAGCAAAGTGTACGTGGGGAAAAAATGCTTGAAAGCAAATAAATTTAAACACATTACTAAAAGAAAGCAGTACTGTTTTGATTTTTTTTTATTTTTTTTTACTTTGGGAAAACTCTTATGTTCCTTAAGCCATTTACTAGCTTTAATAAGCTTTATCTAACAAAATACTCAGGCAAAATCTGTATGATGTCTTCAAACTTACAAATCTGGTTCTGTGACTAAACCAGTGTCTCGAAAGAGTCACAGAGAATATAACTTGGTTCTAGGAAGAATGACAGATCTTGAGTTGGTTCTGTATTCTACTGGAAGTGTTACAGAAAATCCTTCATATTTCCATTAAAGGCATATAAAAATATGGTTCAGAAAATGGAACTTGCAGGAGTGATGCTGTGGACTTGAAATGTACCTTGCTTAGTAAAATGTCTGTTGCATTTATTGATGATGTATGTCCTTGTCGGTTTAATCATTAAAGTTGTTAATTTCAGATACTCAGTGATTGCACATTAGGTACTTTGTTACTACTTTCCGATTGGTTGTGGTGAAAGTTAAGAAGGATTATTGATTTAAACAAGGACACAGCCTGTATCACCAGATGAGCATTACCCCTTAAAAAGAAAGTTCACAAAGATTTAAATGGAAGCTGTACATGGAAAATATGAAATATTTAGTCTGTGGCCATTCCTAAGTTGATGAGTTGTATAAAGACCAAGAATAAGTGCTAACAAAGTACAGAGCTGCAGTTGTGAAATGAGTAATACTAAACCACTTTATATTGTGTATTTTGCTCTAGCAGAAGAAAGTTGCACAGACATATAGTACACTGTAAAAAGAGGATTAAGAGCTTAACTCTAAGGCTATGTTTAGTATGACTGTAGCTCTGCTAGATTAGAAGTATACTGTACCCAGCTACTCATTACCACCTTACCACCAGAAGTAGCAATTGAGGTTTGCTAGCATGTGCATTTGATTCTTAGCCAAGTTTGGTTAAAATGACCCAGATTGACATCACTTTTAATAGCAGGGTTAGTTTGTATTTCTGTCGCAGATTTCTTTCAGTAGAAGAGGTTTGGGAGTTTTTCTTTCAGATTTTAAATATTAAGAGAACCGATCTACTACTAGAGAAGCTCACATTTGCTAGAGAATGACCAATTTTCTTCCTTAGTGCTTGAACAAATAATTCTGAGTAACAGCTAAATAACCAGTAAATCAACAGGTTATTTTAAACCTTACAAATTGGTCACCTCTAAGCTTTATGTACATAAAGAAGTATTTGCACCAGTTTTCTAGCTACATACACCCAGTGTTGTTTGATTGAGCATAGAAACTAGCCTTCTTAAGGACAACATGGGATGCTATTTAGTTGTGTTAGTAACACAAGAAGCCTTGTCTTTGCTAATGACTTGTATAGATGGCAAGGTGCATAACTACTATTGAAGTCTAAAGTAAAGAATTAAACATGCTGGTTTTGCCCAAGCAACTTGAAATAGCCTAGAAACGTGTTGGGTGCCTGGATTTTAATAGACAGCTATGTAGTAGTTAGTTATGGGCAGTTAACTAGGACTGATGAAGTATGACTTCTCGTCTGATGCCATGATCCTGCAGAAGTGCAGTCACTGCTGTTTTGTTGCTTTCGATATGGGTGTTTGGGGATGTCCAGGGGCCTGGTTTTGCTTGCGGAGCCTGAAGCTTGCTCACTATTCTAGTGACTTGAGTAGTCATTAAAAATAACTTTCTAATAGGCTTCAATGTCCTAACTGATACAAGAAAAACAGAAAAATTGGAATAGAGTAACAGTATAGATAGCACTGCAGTAAATACAACAAACTGTAGGTCACAGAGATTCAATTTTGCTTTAATTACACTTGCCTGATTCAGGCACAGTCTGAAAATCACTTGGGGTCTTCTGAGGCCCCTGGTGTGATAACTGTGCCGACAGCAGAGGGAGCATTAAACTCATTGCCCATGGTAAAGTGTGGGGAGTGATACCCATGTTCCTATAATCCTTGTATGGGTAGGATGTGCTCATTAGCCTTCTGGCAGTCATCCTAGGAGAAGGGCAACTCTGATTCCAAACCCGGGCAGATGGAGCTCGTTTAGCCCTGGAAGGCCTTCCATCTAAGAGGTTAAACTTCTGTCCTAAGGACTTGGCTGCCAGCATCCAAGCTTGCTAGGCCCTGGTAGATGAACCTTAGGACTAAAGGGTGGGTCCAGCTGTGCACATGCTGTGTCTCACCTAAAAAAAAAATCCCTTGCGCAGTCTCGAGGGTGCTATCCGCTATCCTCTTTTTATCAGCGCGCTTGGAAAAGGTGGGTGGAGCCCTCCCTGGATCTTTGTTCATGAAGCCTAGCTAGACATACATACACTTGCCTGATGTAAAAAGACTGAAGGACAGACAGACTGATGACTTCATCTGCTTTTCACAATGGCTTTGGTTATCTGTTGCATTGTTGATAGGCCTTTCTGTGATTCAGTGTTTATTAGGGCATTGCCAACAGATTTGTATAAGCATCTGTGTACTCATTAAAAAGCCTTGTTAATTCTTTCTTCCTGCTCTTGTCCAGATGGAGGGTGTTGACCAATTTCTTACTTGTTCCACTGTGAACTGCTCTTGAGGGCAAAACTGTTCCCGAAAGACCTGTAGATCCTTTGGTTTCTTCAACTGTCACACCTTGATCTTAAGATAAATCTACGATCCTGTGTCCAGGCTATCTGTAGACAGACTAGTGCTTTTATTTCCTGAGAATCAGGATGAGGTCGGAAACACCACCACGTGAGTACATACCACTGTACAGCCTCCAAAGGAGATGGTTTTTGCCTTGTCTAGCTGAAACCAATGTCAGTCTGTGTCTGTGTGGATATGCTTTCAGAAGCACACAGGTGAAAAGTTGAAAGTGTATTTTTGCATATATACATCCAATCTTATTGGCTAAATATTGAAAGTCTTAATTAGTTGGTAAACCCTACAGACATAGGGCCTAGCTCCTGCCTTAGCCCACTGCTGTTTCCTCATTGCTTTTCAGAGCTCTTGTTTCCTGATAGGAAAGAGTTTAATATAAGCCATTTGTCTAACAATGCCTTCACTGCCTTTGGTCTAAAGCTGATCTATAGAAGCATGATCCAACAAGAAATGGAAATAATTAACTTCTGAAATAACACACAGCTTTGTCATTCTGTACATGAATTGAAAGTTTTGTAATGCTAGGTCATGTTTTGGCATAGATATCGGTACAGTGCATGCTGTGGGTGACTTCTGCACAGACATGCTATGGAAATTTAATTAACTGATAGGCAAGCAGTTTGCACACGGATACTCCATTCAGCTTAACTGCTATAAAACTGAGTTATGAAAGCAGAGAGAGAAGGACTTGATATGAATTTTAAGAGTATCTTTCAAAACCTGAGAACTAGATTAAATGTTGGTGCCTGTTGCTCTGTGAAATGTTGTACTTTTCATATGTGTTAGGGAAAATGTGTAACATCTGAATAGGTGTATGGAAAAGCTAAGCTATTATAAATCAATCATCGTATGGTTTTATCAAGAGGAAAAACCGAAGAAGTCAAATTCCGGTTCAGCCTTTTTGCCAAAACCTCAATACGCTTCTAAAGCAAGGAAGGTAGAAGTAGCCTAATAAGGACAAAGTTGTTGCTGCGAATCCACTTATGCAACACAGCAGCTTTTAATAGAGATTAAGCCGTTCTGGAGACGTAGGCAGTGAAGGTTAGATTCCAGTGTTTTCGTGACACCATTTTCGAATTCTGTGTTTTCTAGAAGCATCCATGCATTCAAGAGATTTTGCCACTTTGTAAAGAAGATATTCCTAAATGAAATTCAGATGCACAGGCTCGGATTTTTCTGCATTTGTCCTTTTTACCATAGGGACAGATGATGTCTGTCACTTCTGTGATTAACTGCTTACTGTTCTTGTCTAGTCTTCATGGACTCCTACCCAGAGCAAAGAATAAATAAAAAGTTTTTGTCTTGTGATAGTTGTTTTTTTTCCCCTTCAGGAATACTGGCTACCTTTGAATTGTGTCAGATTGCTAGAGATGTAATATGCAGAAGTAGCACTAAGACAAATGTTTGGGATTTTTTTTTTGTTTGTGTGTGTATCATGGAAACAAAAATAATGAAACTGCAATTCTGCCTTTGCCAGATGTTGACAGCTGGAGCCACAAAATTCAGAAGAAAGGAATGTTGACAGCCTGCTGAAATTAGGGTTTTAATATGATGATGACTGACCAAACTTGTCAATCATTTTCTTGTCATACTGTTTTTCTGAAGATTTCTATGGCGCAGTGGCGAAGATTCATGTGTTCTAATGCTGATTGCATTTCAGAAAGACTGAGAAAGACACTTGGGCAAATTGTTTGATGTTGACAGAGAAGCTTCCAACACTGGTTAAAAAGTAGAGATATTTGGTTTCATGTATTTCCAAGGGGGGGGGGGGAAGGCAGCTCCAAACCCTACAGTCCTCCTAGATCTCCAGCACTTTCAGGTATTCAGTAATGCTGTTTCTGCCATGAAATCTAAGTTATTTTTTAATTGCTGGTAAATCTAATTGACTTCAGTGCTTTTTATAATCCATTTGATTTCTAAAACCATGTGTATAGATAAAAGCAAAGCTCGCACAATTTTGGACAAAACCACACAATCTTTTCCCTGCAACTGCCTGAGACCATACAGTTGTAACATCAACCAAGCAACACAATGCAGCAGGGCTATGTCCCTGTGTCTTCTACAGCAGAGTAGTGTGATCTGGGAGCAGGTAGCCTCTGGGCTCAAAGGGCTCTGTTGGGGTGCCCAGGCAGGCTTCCAAGTGATGTTTTCTGGTGCATCCCAGCACATGTGGCATGGTGCCTTCAGTTTGATCTGGTCAGAATCATCATACTCCTGTTGTTTCCCATTAGTAGAGACCCTGCTTTGTGTGAGGTTCCTCAAAAAAACCCAAGCTCTGCAATAAAGATAAGTAGAAACTGCAAATAAGGGGTAAACTGAGCAGGTCTGACCAGAGTGGTTGGTGACTCCCAGTTAAGAGAGAGATAAGAAGAGGCCATTTGGTCTAGGTAAGTTTGGGACATGCTTGAAAATGAGTGGCTTTCAGTCATGTGGAATGTAGACTCTCTGGAACCATCACTGAGGTTATATTCATTCTCCTGAGCTGCTATTGTGTCAGTGACCAGACTGTGCTGCTGTTGGTATTGTGTCAGGTTAACAGGATACCTCAGTAAATAGTCCCAAGGTAGTGAAGACTAGTCCTCTTGAGTTTTTGGCTGGAGTGGTGCCTAATGATGACAAGCAAGTGAAGAGCATGTTCATTATGCAGTGTTGCGACATGTTATTGGCTGGTTTATCTCGGCAAGTTTATTCTTGAATGTAATATATATATATAAGTGGTTTAAGTGCCCTATTAATCAGACTACTTGAATGATAACCTCACTGCATTCTTGGGCTTAAGTTGTTAACAT
>VWZO01018188.1:171345-394126 GCA_013396975.1 Bucco capensis | reverse complement strand
GTGTGTGTGGGTTGTGTGGGGGGGGGGGGGGGGGGGGGGGGTTGCCTGAAATATATTTAAGGGCAGTATCTTACAATACATTGTTTGCTATGCGTAGCCAGAAGCGAAGAACATCCTAGTGTGGAGAAAATGGGTCCTGGAAAGGAGCAGAAGGTTTTTGTTCATTCCAGCCCCTCACGGCAGGGATAATCCCCCTCAGCGCAGCACCTCAGCGGAACCCCCGTGCAGTGCACGGTGCAGAGCCTCGGGGACGCCTGCGCCAAAGGGCACCCGGCGGCACTGATCCGCGCTGCGGTGTCTACGCGGAGGGCATTGGGGCGGTGCCTGCGCACGTGCCGTCTGGCGGCCGCGGGGCCGGGAGCGGCGGAGCGGGCGCGGCAGTGTGAGTGCGGGAACGCGGGGTGGTGGCAGTGGTGGGCACGGCGGGGAAGGAGGACCACGGCGGGTAGGCTGTCCCCGCAGCGTCGCGGGGCCTACTGCCCGCGGCCCAGCCTGGCCTGCTTTGCCCCGGGCGGCTCTTCTCCTCATCGCCGCGCGTTCTCTGCGTGCCGGCAGGGCTGGCTCTGCCAACGCAGCGGGGAAGAGGCGGCAGTGATTACTGATTTTGAGAACGGAGTTGCCGGTGCGAGCAGCGAGCAAGAGGGTGTGAGGGGCGGGATCTGCCCTTCCCGCTGCCCGCAGAACCGCGGTGGTGGCCTTTTGGCCGGCTGAAATTATGCTTGTGCCTGTCCTTGTGTTTTAGTATTCTGTTTGATCCCTGCTTTCTTATGTAACCTCGCCTGGACGTGTGTAGGTGCAGCAGGATCAGTGAAAGACAAAGTCCGTGCATCGTTTCTCCTGTCATTCCTAATGCGTTGGTTTGCTCTTGGGTGTGATGGCGCTACTGAAACTTAAGTAATCCACTGAATGCATCTTAAGGCTTCTTGAAGTACCAGTTTGGAGTCTTTGGCCTTCTCGTCTAGAAGCACAGGGACAGTTGCCCCATCAGACCTAGTTCACAGCTGACAACAGTAAGGGTAAAGTAGGTGTGAGAAAATTGTTCTCAGCTGGGTGTATCTACCGAGACTGATGTGTTACAGCCTCGTTTGTGTGTAGAGCCAACCCTGCCTGATGGGTTGGTGTTGAAATGTGCATTGATTTTCTTATGTTTTTTTGCTTTTAGTAACAAATAATTTTACTATTAGGAATTGGGTTGTATGAGGAATGTGATCGTTAAAATGCAAGCAAGGCATAAGAATCCAAAAAGGTGGAAAAATAATTCTTAATTTAAGCTTGAATCCACAGGATTTGTGGCTGGGCTGGAGCCAGAGGGACCACCTGCTGCCTAGTGGGCTTCAGTGTTTCTGGTGAATGTTAATTTTCATTATTAGTATGTCTGTCAGTATTCCACTTCTTGCCCCCCACCTCTGCAGAGTGCCACAGCAAGCAGCTTTCCTGCTCTGGATCTCCAGCAGACCAGCAGAGATTTTAGTCTGTATTATCTTCATATAAGTACTTTTTGCAGTTCTGTGCTTCCATTGCTGTGGTATCTCCATTTTGCTGATAGAGCAGAGATTTGAATATTCCTGTACCCAGTGTCTAGCTGCCTGGTCCCTTCCAACTTCCTAGAGAGTTGGAAGATTTCCAAAGTGTCATGCCAGAGATCTTTGCTCTCCCTTGCTCAAAAGAAAAGGGTTATGGAGATGTTTGGTTTCTTTAAAACAGTCTCAGACTGGGGGAGATTATTTGGTCTAACAATTAACTTCCTTTCAAAGGAAGGAGTATGGTTTGCTTGCTTGACACAGCAACTTTCTCTTCAGCTTGGTGGTGTGCTGAATTCAGTAATGGAACATGCGCAGATTGCGAAGAAGCCTAAAAAGATGACTGTTGTTCTCAACACAAGGAATGGTTTGTTACAGGTTCTTTACAGCAGTGCAAAGAAAAAAATCCCTCTTGTTAGGGAAATTACTTATATTCATGCCATCAGAGATGTTAAGAAGCCTCTGTGTGAATTGATTTTGGCACTTAAAAAGCAGTTCAGGTTGGAAAGAACCTCTGAAGTTTCTCCAGTCAAATCCCCACCTTAAGCAGGGCTAATTTTGAAGATAGGTCAGGATACTCTGTTTTGTAATCCCTGATGGTATTTAAAAGCTCATGAGATCTTGATGACCATGTTACCACCTTACTGTGAAATGTAAATTTTCTTTTACAAGCTAGATTACAAAGATACTTGTAATCATATGACTCATTTTTGAGGGGAATGTCTTGTAAAAAAAAAAAAATCAGCTCCACTTGTTTGGGATAAGCAAGTTGTGACAAAGCTCTGAAAGCTTTTTAGACTCCATAAGGAATGTCTTGGGGAAGTTGGGAGTGGGAGAGAAGGAAAGAATAAGCAATGGTCAAAGCTATTTTAGGCTAGGGTGCATGCACTAGTGCAGGTCAATTTATGAGACTGGACTGAGCCCGATGAGCATTTCCACCTTTGCTCAGCTCTTTTCTTAGGAAAAGTGTGTAAGTAAATCTGTCTGCTACCCTGAATTTTACTGTCATCTTGAAAACACAGACTTTCCAGGTTTTTTTTACACAGCTGCAATGAGTCCTGTTTACACTGTTAAAATAAATGTTTAAGAGTAGCTATTCTCTTAATGACAATTTTTTCTCTGGTTGTGGGTGGGAGGGAAATGAGACATCTAGAAAACCATGTTTTAACTGATGGTCTTGACACAAAGTGAAGACCATCATCTTGCACAGGATTACGACTAAGTTGGTTTAAATTCTAGTTAACAGAGTACTGACAGACCATAGAACAACTCACTGTTATCTAGGAGATCTCCTGTTGTCACCACAAAAACACACAAAAAGGTGTTGTTCTTTGTGAAGAGAAGTGTTTGCTCCCTTCTGGAGGTTTTAGCAGAGTTGAGAGCTGGTAGATCTGATTGTTCCAGAGAAAATGATGCTCTTTAGCCAAGGGATGTTGCCACTAAAGCAGGCAACTGAGCATGGAAACACTGGATTAATTCAGCGGGTTACTTTTTCCTGACATTGTGCATTGTGATGTCTTTTTAATTGTTTACAGGCTTGTTTATATTGTTTTGGCAAGCAGTGTGCATGGCAGGGGGCGATGTGCTAGAAGCAGAATAGGCTGAAACATAGGGAAAATAATCACTGGTAAAAATGCAAAGTCCTACAGAAAAGCACAGCTTGGCATGGAGATCTTAAAGTTCAGTGCTGTATTTCCAGCTTCAGAAGAGCTTTCTGTATTTCGTCTTCCCTGTACCTACCTACCTCATAAAGAGGGGAACCATGGATTCATTTTAAAAGAAAAAATGTTGAGTGGTTAAGATACCTTTAAACCAATCCTGCCATGGATTGAACAGCTGTTCTTTCCTAACCACCACGGGGTGACTGTGGCATGTATTGCTCCAAGACTGAGAGCCAGGTCCTGGCTGCAAGGCAAAGGCTCCAGAGCTGGACTCCTGCCTAGTCCTGCCCACTCATACCCGTGGCAGTGCAATTGGCCTCCTTTCCTGCCTTTGCTCACATTCGGGGTGAGCTGGTGGTGGCTGATGCTCCTGCAGGCTGCATGGGTTCTGGTGAGTGTGTGCACTCAATATTAAAGGCATATGAGATGCTCTGTTCTGTCTTGTGGATTATGGCTTACAGGATGCTTTGTTATATCTGCTTATTGTAGACTGGCGTTTGATGTTTAAAAACTTTCAGAGTTTGATCACAAGGCAGTAGCATTTGCATTTTGAGGTGGGTAGAGGGTTGTAAAGTTATTTTGAGCTTTGGATTTCCTTAACAAACAGCAGCTAAACAGCAGTGAAGCTGCTAGTTGCAGATGCTCAGCTGTTTTCCATTTAAAGTCTTCACTTGGGGTTCAGCGACATAGATGTGTCAGGACTCCTCTGCTGGTTTTCTTAGCAAATGTTTTAACAATAACGGCTTCCATTTCCTCGACGTATTATTCGTAGTGGCTTACTATGGTGTTTGCTTAGCAGGGGAGGAATTTAAGTATAACCATATAGATCTGCTTCTTTCATTCCCCTCTTTATTAAAATAGAAAAGATTAGCATATTTGATTAGGGCATTTTTTTGTCACTGAGTGGAGAACAAAGAGTTCAACTAAACCATAGAGCTGTGCTGACTAAGTTAATGATCTCTGTCAACTACAAGTGGGTGGATGCTAGCTTTTAGTGAGGTTAATAATGCTAAAAACAATAATAACGATGCTAATAAAAATAAGCTATGTAAGAACTACTCATTACTCAATTGCTACAAATTTGGCAATATTTTTGTAGACAAATGACATGTACAAGGGGTACACTTGGGGTTCCCACCCTTCCTCTTACAAGTAAGAATTAAGAGGAAAAGCAGTTCTTCAAGATTCAAATCCAAAGAATAAGTTGGATAATCAAACTCTGGGCCAGAGCAGGACAATAGCCTTTTGGTTATGCCATGGATATTTTGAGTCATAACATAAGGATATTGCTGCATTATAGCAATGCTTTTTTGAGTTATATTTTGGTCATTCCAAAGGCTGGGGTCAGGATGGCCTCTGAGTCAGAGGCAGATATCAAAAAATTGTCATTAGTGTATGACTTTATGTTTGAAAAAAGTGTGTAGAGAAAGCAGATATGTTCAAGGAATGTTTCTCTTTGTTAGAAATAAGTTGTGAAATGGGGTAGAATCTGTTCTCTTATCTACGTTATGTTTGTGTAAACTTGCCTTGTTTCCTGCTTGAGATCATGGATTACTCACGTTTCTAGATACTGTGATACTGCCTTCCTTGAAACCAAGTATGCTGTTAAAAGAACAAAGCAATCCTTTTTTTCAAGATGTTTTCTGCAGTTAGTTCTTAATGTAGATGGTTGTATTTATCAGTAGTATTCTGGAGCTAGTTTTAAGGATGGAAAGGGGTTTTCTCCCAGAGATTTCTGAGCACAAAAGCGAGGAGCTACTCTTAGTTCTTACTTTCTGAGTTCTGGCAACAGCTGGCTGTGAGGATAAAGATGACGTGTGTCTCTGCTTTATTGCCAGTTACAGATCAAACCAATAATATTTCCCCATACTTATGAGGGCAACAAAAATCTTCTCCCATACGAAATTCTATACAGATAACAATATTTACTAAAACAGTCTTTCAAGGAATAGGGTTTTGCAGATGGCTCTGGAAAAAATTTGATTTTGTGTTGTGTAATACTAAAGCTGAGTGACTGCAAGCCTACAGTCCTTTGTAACACATAACTGTTGTGATGTAAGTGTACAGTGACTTTTTATACTGCCAAAACTCCAGAGACTCTTTTCTTGGTAACCACAAGCAGTGTTTGCACTTCAAAACTTGAGCATGCATATATGATGGCTTTAATTGCAGTGTTAGCTCTGACCAGTGGGTGTGAGTTTAAGTTGTTTGTCCTGATGTCATTTCTGCTTTAGCAAGAGTGGGAATTTGTTAGTGTATAGAAGGTGCTGTACAGGGCATGTTTGTAATGTTGGATCACTGTGTCTAATAAAATGGTTGCAAGTCTATATATTTCTGTCTGCAGGCTCTGATTTTGGCTTGGTGCCTGTTTTGGTTCTGGTATGGAACTGTAAGGAACAGAAAAGATTACTAGTTATGCTGAACCGGTTACAGATTTCTTTAAAGTCTTCTGTTGTGTATTTGTAACACTCACTGTTTGATATAGATTAGTGTGAGGGGGAACCATTTAGTCTGCATGTGCCTCTTTCTTGAAAGAAACCACTGTCTTACTGCAGTAAGTTACTGGCTAACGTACAGGTCATCTTATTGGAGGCTCTCTATTCTACATATATACTTCAATCCTCTTTCTCCCCATTGCATC
The DNA here is from genome assembly GCA_013396975.1 of Bucco capensis. Lineage (NCBI taxonomy): Eukaryota > Metazoa > Chordata > Aves > Piciformes > Bucconidae > Bucco > Bucco capensis. The sequence goes on along the minus strand of VWZO01018188.1, from coordinate 388,304 downwards.
TGAACATTTTGATGATGAATGTTTTTGTCAGTCTGGTAGCAGGAAAAGGTAAGAATATTTTCTTACTAGTTTTGATGTGGCACAGAAGTGGAATGTAATCTAGATAATCTAAAATCTGCTTCGGTACATTAATAAATATACAGATCATCTTCAGTCCAACCAGAAATACCCATGTGAGTTTTTAGTTGTTGTTTTAATCCAGTTCCTCCTTGTCTGACATCATCATTGTCCAGTGTTGGAACTGTTTTTATTATTTTTTTTTCCAGAAATGTCCTTCCTGCCTGACTTTGGGATCTTCACCATGGGCATGTGGTCTGTTGGTCTTGGAGCCATTGGTGCAGCTGTGACAGGGATAGTCCTTGCTAACACTGACTTATTTTTATCCAAGCCAGAAAAGGCTACGATGGAGTTTTTAGAGGAGATAGAACTAAAAACTTTGGGATCAGGTAAGATTCTTTGATAATTGGTTTTTTATAAGAACCTTTGTATGTCCTTGACAGCTGATAATTCTGGTGAAAGAAAAGCAACCAACACTGGTGTTTCTGGATGAAACATGACACACATCCAAAAAATCAATACAGCAATAATACACTATTAGGCATATGGACTTTCTTCTGATATGTGGAATTTTTTCTGACGTGAAATTCTCTGCAGTACTTTTGTGTTGGTTCTGAAAACATTAATCACTGTAAAGAAGAATGCCTGGTATTGTTGTTGATGCTGTTTCTCCTGTATAAACAGAGCAAAGAACATTCAAAGCAGGTGAACTATGGAAGAAGAATGGTGCAGTGATCATGGCTGTGCGAAGACCTGGATGATTTTTGTGCAGAGAGGTACTTGCTGGGCATGGGGATTAATGAGGAGTTGAGCTCTACATGCATAGAATCCCTGTAAATAAAGGGAGGAGGTGAATAGGACAGTCATCACATAAATCAGAAGTATCTGAAACATCGTTTCTTAACCCAAACTGGTTGCCAGCTAATAAACAGCATACTTAGTTTTCTTTGCAGCTTGTTTATATGGTCTAGATCCTGAGCATTTTCCTTCTGAAGGCAGTGGTTACATGATTTTTACATCTGCCAGGGACCTAGGCTGTGGTAATTAGAAAGGGAAATTACACAAAATCCAATTGGTAATGAGTCTTATGAAATAGCTGTGTTTCATATGTCAAAATTAATCTCTCTAAGCCCAGTAGTCTCTGGTCAAAAGCAACCCAAAACTGAACTGACAGAGAGCCATCAGATAAAGCTCATCAGCAAAAAAGAGATAAGAATAAAGGGGAGTCCCTTGTTTTTCTAGACGCTGAACAGGAAGGTGAGGAGTCTGAAGACAAGGGATTCCTGTTCCATAACAGGATAGTTGGGAAACAAAATTTGATCATTAAGTTGGCATTGGGCTCCTCGGATGGAGGTGGGAGTAGACATTTAAAGTACAATTTGAGTGTATCATTTGTCTGGCAACAGCCATAAGTTGTATCTTGGTCACTATTTTTCTCATAGCTATGGGGAAAAATAGCTATTATGTTGTTATTCACTGCTGTGTAATGTGGAGCAATTAATAATGCAACCACTTAATTAAGGGTTCTACTCCCATCAGTAGTAACTGCTTAAGTATGTATAGAATTCATGGAAGGTTAATGATTAATGTGCTTTGCTCTCTGAACAGGTGTAGCGTAGGCAGGAGGAGAAAACACTACATGCCTAACTCTGTGCCTTTCACTTAGTCAGACAGGAATTCATGAATGATTTTTAGGTGGGTTTTTTTTATGCTGACTTCCTAAGTAGAAATAAAGAGCCCAGTTCATAGAATTGGGGTTTTTTTGTTTGGTCATTGGGTTGTTGGTTTTTTCAGGAAAAAATTGAGGAGAGAGAAATTTAATTTTCTAATTATTTTTGGTTCAAAACATCAAATTTTTAATAGAGGCAGTCCCACTACTAATCAGCTAATTAGGGCAAATAATTACAGTTCAACTGTGGAACTGTTTGAAAAATCTTTTAAATTTTCTGGAGTTGTGTTTGCTTGTTATATACTCAAAACATTTTTGTGAGTTGACTCTTGATTTTCTCCTAAGAACAGTTCTGTTTCCCTTTCTTGTGTGTCCATTAGTGTTTCTCTGTAGTATGAAAGCTGCTTCTCTCCCCACTGTCACTGACTGAGCTGATGGGAGGGTTCAATACAGGTGACTTGCCATATCTGTTAATCTGCAGGCAAGAGACAAAATACACTGGGTTCTCACTGTTCACAAATCCTACTGGATTGATGCCTTTGGATCCTTGAGAATTGAAGCCTGTAGACTTATGAAATATGGAGTCTTTTATCTTTATCATCTGCATCCTAGATCATCAGATTTCTTATTTAGTAGGACTGCGCCTCTACATCTCATAGTGTGGATCTGGCCATGTAGTGATCCAGTGCTCCAGTCATTGTGAAAGTGCCATGGACTCGCTGAGTATCAAGCCAGGTCCAAAGTAACAGAAGAGCCATAGTTGAACTGTCAGAGGGACAAACTGAAATGGGACTTGTTCTAGGGGAAAGAAGAAGTATTCTGCTAGGGTGTCCTCATTGGCTTTTTACACGAACAAAAAAACAGTTTCAGAGCCTAGATGAAATGATCACAACCCTATGGTAAGGCTGTAAAACTGTTAGGTGCTATAATTTGCTCACAAAAATTGACTACTTTGCTTTCTCTTATTGTAGCATTTTTAAATAGCAGTAAAAAAAACCAAGTTCTGTCTAGTCCCAAGATGCTACATTAAGTCTAATCTCTTGAGAACTTTAAAACTTAAATATGCTCTTACATCATTCCTGCTCTCTCCGCTTCCAAAAGCCAAGCAAGGAGACCAAACTGCTGAGGTGCCTTTCTCCAAAAGGCTAGTCAGGGTTTGATGGCATTGCTACCTCTCTAGAGACAGTGATTTCTGGCTTTAGAGGGCACATCACTAGCCTGAAACATCAGTTCTCAGACATGATGGGTTGCAGTGCATGTCTTCTGTGTTTTGTATTGTTGGTTATGAGAGTTTTGACCTGTATAAAAAAAATCCTAGATAAAATTATTATTAATCCCCCTTTTAGGAAGCTCATAAGGCATTTTGTTGAGGGGAAAAGAGAAAATAATTATCAGATCTTTAGGAACAGAAAAGAGAAAAGCTTAAACAAGCGTAAGCTGTGGTTCTTTAGCTCTCATCACTCACTGCTCCAATATTTGCTTGTGATGCTGATTCATCCTTTTTCCGTTTCATCTGAAAAAGACAGAGTAATGAAATGGAAGGCTGCCCTTACCCTTTCACCTACTGATGTCTTTCTTTAATGTCTTTTCTCCTGTCTACCTCTATCTATCTGCTACTTGATACTAGGTAAATTCTAGATGTCCTGCAAGCCTTTGAGTTAAGGCATATCAGTTAGGTAGCTGAAGGTGTTCATGTAAACTTATGTCCATTTTTTAAAGCATGGAGTTCTTTATGGGAGTTTTGTCCAGTAAAAATGACCTTTCTTTATTGGAGATGAGAAAAATACATTTTCATTATGCACTCTGATCTGTTGGAAACCTTGGAGGTCTTTGTACAACCTTTGAGAGTTAGGATTCTGCTGAAGGCAGAACAAAAATCCCAGCAGATGAGTGATGACTCCTTATACTCTTACCAGGAAAATGAGTATTGCTTCTGGGATGCTGAAGATGTACGAAGAAATTCCCTGACTATTTTAACTGGAGTATCTAGGAAGGAGAGTGCATCTTCACTCCATTACTTACTCTGGGCTTGCATAACCTGCTTCTGCACAGAGCCCTCAAAATGGTTTGCAAAAGGGCTGATAATGATGTATTTCTACTTGGAATAAAGGATTAGAAGTTCTGTACTGGGAAAGTTAAGTGACCTTCTGTAAACACTAAAAGGTAGTTGAAGCCCTAGCATAGGCAAGGTGTATCCACAGCTGTCAGTTAAAAATACGTTTTCTCCAGGATTGTAATATTTTATCTAGTAAATGCGCAGAAAACCTCCTTCATTTGTGCTTAATGAAGAAAAAAGCAGTAGAACTAATGAAGACCTTCCTAGGAGTAGAGCTAGCTTAAATATCTGATTTACAGGTCTGTTTCTGTTCTGTGCCTCAAGTTAGAATTTATGTTTCTGATGCTCTTGAAATTCAAGGTGAAGGTTTCCCACCTCCAGTTACTTCCTGAAATGTTTGAGTTGTTTTTCTTTCTTAGGAGGCTTCTGAGCTCTCCTCTCTGCAACCTCAGCTGTCCAAGCTGGATGTCCCTCTCTACGCTGTTGTGAAAGAGAAGATAGGGACTGAAGTGGAGGATTTTCAACATTATTTCAAAGGAGAAATCTTTCTGGATGAAAAGGTATAGTGAAGTTGTTGTTCTTTGGTTTAAACCAAGCTTATGAATATCTTCTTTGGAGAGCTTGTATAAATAGTGTAGATAGAATGTGGTACAAGTGAAGAAGGATTTAATAGCATTGCAGTTTAAGACGTTAATTAGCTCTGCTTTTACATATATATTTATCCTGCTCAGCTTGCAAACTGCTCTGTAGCTACACACTGATAACATGCTGTTGCAGGATTATTCCTCCCCTTTAAGGAGTAAACAATATGGCCTATTAATGTTTATTCCTTTCTTCCACTGGCTGTGTGCCTTGCTGATGTTGATGATGTATGAATCAAGGTCTGAAGTTGACAGACATAATTAATACAAGCCCAGTTGCAGTGATGTGGCTTCGCCCTGCTTAATCTTTACACCAGATGTAGAAATCATTCAACTTCTGAAGGTAAAATAATATACAGTACTCAAAATAAAGGAGATACCTTTACTTTCCCTCCCCACTATACCTGTGTGAAAGAATGATACTGTTTTAAAAAACAAAAAAAACAATCAAACCCACCACCCTTCAAAAAACGCCAGAACAAACAAGCAACAACCCCAAAACAGATGGCTGATAAAGCTTCAGGACTTGGCAGCATTGTTGTCTTTTTACCAGCATTTTTATTACCGTATTTCAAAAAAAAAAGATGTTTATCACAAAGCATGCTTAAATACCTGTGGATCAGCTTAAAATCCACGTGACTGGTGGCAGTAATGTTAGTTGCCTGTGCAGAGGTAAGTGGTCAGGTAGTGCATTAAAGAGGTTAGTCCAGGTCCAGTTTCTTTTTAGCTCTGCCTGGTTAGCTTTTGTGTGTTGCAACGTCTCTTGGATACAAGGTTGGTTGGTTTCCTGAACTTCATTTGGGAGGAAAAATCCTTTTCACTTCGTTTGCTGAGATGTTTTCTGTTTTCCTGCAGAAAGGCTTCTATGGTCCGCGCAGACGAAAAATGATGTTGTCAGGCTTCTTCCGCTTTGGTGTCTGGCAAAATTTCTTTCGTGCTTGGAAAAGTGGATATAGTGGTAACCTGGAAGGAGAAGGATTCACCCTGGGAGGAGTGTATGTGATTGGAGCTGGAGGACAGGTACTGCAGGCCATCTAGGAGGCTTTATTGTCTCCTGTGTGACCAGAAGTATTTTCTGGAATTATACAATTGCTGGTCAGTTGATCTCCTGTGGGGAGACTAGTGTGTGAATTTGTGTCTTGTGTCTTTGACTAGGGTGTTTTACTGGAGCATCGTGAGAAAGAATTTGGAGACAAAGTCATCCTTTCATCTGTCCTTGAAGCTGCTGAGAAGATAAAACCACAAGCTTCATAAGCAGAAAAACAGTTGCACATACTTCTGATCACAGCTTGAAATGTAGAATGCCTCTATTTCTTGAATGTGCAGTTTAATTGCTGTGTAACTATTTAGTGACCAATGCAGAGGAAAGATTATTCAAACATAGAAAATGATGAATATCCTCCAGGATCTATCTTTCTTGCTTTGCTATCTTTCAGGTGGTCAGGATTTCGACTGCTCTTTTGTGTCTGACTATTAATGAAAGGCTGGGTCTAAAATCTGGCTTAGCCTAGATGTTTTCAGTCAGAGACAGTTGGTCAGAGACGGAAACCTGTTTACCTAGGGTAGAAAAGCTCTGCTAAGGCTGGAGTAATGGAGCACTAGCTGAAGTTGAAGGATAATAAAATTTGATGTAAATGAAATGAAATGCCTTTGCTTATTGCTTTTTCATTAACGTATAAACAGTTCTGTGTTTCTAGAAGTCTTAAGTCATAGAATCATAGAATGGCCAGGTTGGAAGGGACCCTAAAGATCACCTAGTTCCTACCTCCCCACACTGAGCAGGGATGCCAATCACTAGACCAGGTCACCCAGGGCCGCATCCAGCCTGGCCTTGAACACTGCCAGGGATGGGGCATCCACAACCTCTCTGGGCAACCTGTTCCAGTGCCTAACCACTCTCCGGGTAAAGAACTTCCTCATAATCTCCAATCTAAATTTCCTCTCCTTCAGTTTATAACCGTCCTGTCAGTCTAGATTATTCTGGGGGTCTGCATTCAAGACATGCCACTATGTCTACCCAGTAAGTTTCCTGATAAGTTTCTTAACTACTGGCTTTAGGTCTTCCAGCTCTTTGTGTGATTCCCTGCAAGGAATATTGAAGATTTCTAATGCTTACTTCAGAAGATAATTGTGGCATGAGAACAAGTTCCCTCTTTTGGTTAAGATCCTAAAAAAGGGGGACAATATCAGAAAGCAGATTAGGTAGGGTTTTCTGCAGCAGAATGGCTGTGCTGTCACTGCTAAAAATAGATGTAGTGTTGCACAGTGTGATCCCTGAGAGCCAGTACCTTACATAGCCAAATGTGCCTAGACTGAAGTGTGAACAGGACAGCATGGACTTTCCAAATGTGCTGGTGTTTCAAAGGCTAAACAGAGTTTTTAACATTGCACTTAGAGAAGATTATCAAGTGTTGTGTATCCTTCATGGGATGGTGTGTATAAAAGGCTAGGCAACTTTCATCCAAAGTGCAGACTAGAACATGCTAAGTTATCAGAAGAGTTAAAGGGAAGGATTCTTCTCTCCTGGCAGCAGGTCAGTCTGACCTGTCATTCTGTTTTCTTCTGATGTTCAGATTAATGTAACTTTAGTGTATCATTGGTACTCAAGGCAGGGATACTTTGCACCTCTGAAATTTTGGTGATATGCCTGGTTTTGCTCTGTGTGCCAGTGCCTGTCCATCTTTATTTTTGAGCTGTGTGCAAAAACAAAAAAGGAAGAAGTTTTTATGACTATGAAATCTAAATGCTAAAAACTCTCAAACTTCATAAACATTGGCCTAGGCAAATGCTAAATCGGTTATGCAGGCTTTAAAATTGCATCATTATGGATGACTTTTCAAAAAAATATTTATGTCCAGGCAGAACTAATTTGAACTAAAAATGTTTACATGCTCTTCAGAGTCTGTTTGTCATAGTTCCCTAAAACAGCAGAGAAGACTGAATGATTCTTATGTTCACTCAGATGTTTCATTTGAGAACCAAGTGGAAATTGGACTCATGTAAGTCGACAGCTGAAATTTGTGCTGGACTGTTTTGGAGGATAGAGGAAGGAACAGGAGTTTGGAGCAGGAAAGTCTGCAGCAAATTGACTATGTGATACAGCTTTCTCTATAAAGGTTCTCCTAGGAGTCATGGAGAGGTGCAGAGAACCATGTTTCTGCCCATTTTCTGACCTGCTCAGATAAGAATGCCCATAAGATGGTGGCATAAAGCTGTTGGGTGCTCAGAAGACAAAATGACTGACTGGAGTGGAGGTAGGCTTATCTGAATGGCATACAGGGCAGCCAAACAGCTGCCAAGAGTTTGCTCCATGAAATAAAGAATTGTGCTTGAGGGCTTTTTGTCCGGGCTTTTACCAGTGAAAGGAAGTACCCTATCATGAGTGCTTGCCTGACACAAGGCACATAAAACTTATTCTACAAACCTGCAAAGTTCAAAGCATTCTGTAAGTGGCCACTTGTCTGTAGTAGGCCTATTGTTACTTTGGAGTGGAAGTTGTAGGAAACACAGATGATGCTAGAAGAAATAGGTATGAGCTACTGTTTGCTACAGTTGCAAGATAGTACTAGTAACAGACTTAAAATAGGAGGAGCATTCAGGATCATGGCTGCTATGGAGTTTTGAGTTTTCTTTCCAGTAGGAACTGGAAAGCTTTGCAATTAGCAGAGAATGGATCTTGCACAGACAGGCAAAGAAGGTACTGATCTTAGACCTGGATTTCAGGCCTTGTTCCAAGGGCTGTTTATGCATTTCACATAAACATGAAATGTGGAAGTCATAAACAGTCCTTGGAGAATGGGATGAAAGCCAGATAGATTCCAAGTAGTTTAAGATAAAGTGCCTTTATAACCTGCTAAATCTAGAGAGCATCTACTTACATCTACCCACTCTGACAGAGCTGGCTCCTGATTCTTGCAGTCAGACTGCAGAAAGTCTTAGATGATGACAAGGTTGCCACAGTGTTGTAGATCTGTTGCGTTGTAGGCTGTGAGCCCACCCAAAGGGACTGTGTTTTCTGATCTTGGAAACAGATGCAGGAAGCCATCATGTCCAGCATTTAAAATATTTAGCTAAAGTATAATGGATTTTAAACATACAAATCGCTAATCGTGAAATGTTCTTTCAGGGTAGAAACATTTTTAGAAAGATCCATGAAGTCATTTTGAGGATGTTTATTTAAATACTCATGGAGACCGTAAGTTCTCTGCTGTCAGCTTCAGCAAAAGCAGATGTATAGTAACCACATCAGACCTAGGTCTGGGAGGGTGTGTTTTACTATTGCTAACACTGATAGTTCCTGTAAACAGCAAATGGGACAGTGTGTTTCCTGATAAGAAACTTACATAAGCTTACCCACATTTCAAAGTTTTCTAACCCTCTCTTGCAGAAATCAAGTCAAAATTTGGAGCCACACACACACAAAAAAAAAGGTACAAATGGTATTTTAAAATGTTCTGAAGAATTATTATTGCTAACTCTGATTGTTTTTTTTTTCTAAGCTAGCCTTGGGATTATTTGGCGTTGACTCATCCTTTCTGACCTCCATGTTGACAAAATACAAATGGAGAGGACAAAAAATTGCTTAGGAGCTAGGAACAGTTAATGGGAACTGGAAATGGGCAGTCTCAAAGAAACACAAAATGACAGCCACAGAGTAAAGGAGGAACAAATGAATTCTAAGTGATATTCCAGTGCTGGAGAATGCAAGGTCTGACTATCTAGTTTTAAAAATGTTTTCTAACTTAAATATAGTGTTCATTGGGAGAAAAAAGTTTGCACGGTTAGTGATTTTTGTTGTACCAACAGCGGCCTCTGCTGGTGCACTTCCCTACCTGCATTTAGTGAGCTGTATTTTGCTTTGAACGAAACANCCTGGATCTTCGTTTGCGAAGCCTAGCCATGACAACAACATACACACAAAATCTAAATTACTTTTCAGTGCATCAAATATCATATGACAGTTCAACACTCAGCTAGTTACTGGAAGTTGAAAGGGTGGGTTTTTTTTTCATTGTTGCTTGGGAAAAAAAGACTCTCCTCTAGTGATTACAATCAACTTTCCCTTGTTTGTAAGCCTAATTTAAGAAGGGAAGGTGTAATACAGGAAGGTGCTTTTTACCTGAGCTTTTAAAAATATTTATTACATTTCCTATCTGCAGCATCCTTTTAAAACCATTAGAAAACTGGTCTGTTTTGGGGTGGTGGTGGTGTGTGTTCTATTTATTTCCTGTTCTGTATTTTAGCTTCCCCGCGTGAGTTACCCATTCCCACGGCTATCAGCCTGCAGTTGGTACCATTGGCGAATATTCACAAAGAGAAAGGAATGCCGAGGGATCTCTGCCTTTTTCTGATGAGTTTCCTGTGATGCACTGTGGTAGAAACTATAAGCAAAGTTCTTTTTCTCTCTAAACCGCTGGATGTCACTGCTACCCCAGCCAAAATGAAGGCCAGCAGAAACCCGGGAGGTTTGGGGTTTTTTCCTGCAGGAAAAGATTTGCATAACGAAGATGCCAGGAAGAGACCACTGTAGATTCCGATTAGGCTAGACGAAAAGACATCTACTACTGCCATCTTTTTATTTCTGTGGACATTTTCCTTTTTAAAATGAGAAAGTTAAAGGAAGGATATCCTATACTGAATGATACAGGCTGTGCTATATAGATAGGAATAAATGAGTATGGAGAGAATAAATTATTAACAGACTCACTGTAATCTTTACTAATGTCTTATGTTTTAGTAATACAAGTTTTAGATTCTGCCAGTGTGTGAGTGGCTTCCTTTGTCTGTCAGAGGCTAATTTGGTAGAGCCGCAGTAGACAGGTGCAATAGCATTTGGTAACAGCGGAGGGAGCTGGGGAGATGTAGAAAATACTGTGGAGATACAATGAATACAGTTAAATCACTGACTTAGTCTAACTGTATTTGATCTCTAACAATTCCATCACAGTTTATTCTTCTAATTGATCTCGAAAATGTTAGAAGAGTTTTTCCTAAAATATTTCTACTTTCTCTTTTAGGTCCAGCTACTGGACCTACCAGTTGGCGGGCTACCAAGCTGGTAAAGGGCTTAGAACATAAGCCTTCTGAGGAAAGACTGAGGGATCTGGGCCTGTTTAGTCAGGAAAAGAGGAGATTGAGAGGAGACCTCATTTCTCTCTATAACTACCTGAAGGGAGGTTGTAAAGAGGCAGGGATTGGTCTGTTCTCCCTAGTGGAGAGTGACAGGACAAGGCGAAATGGATGTAAATTGTGCCAGGGGAGGTTCAGGTTAGATATTAGGAGGAATTTCTTTACTGAAAGGATTGTGAGCCATTGGAACAGGCTGCCCAGGGAGGTGGTTGAGTCACCATCCCTGGAGGTGTTCAAGAGATGGGTAGATGTTGCATTGGGGGGCATCATTTAGCAAGTTGATAGGGCTAGGACAAAGTCTGGACTTGATGATCTCCAAGGTCTCTTCCAGCTGTAACTGTTCTATGATTCTACTGATTTCTTTGTGTTTGAAGTTGTTTAAAGTCTCTCAATAGCTTCTGTGGCCTTTTCTCACCCCAACACCCCTCTCTCCCTTGGCCCCGTAATTATAAAAAACACATGACAATTCCACCTTTGACTCTGATTTCCAGAAACCTTCCTGCATAAATAGAAGTTGTTTCTACTGAATAGATGTATTTGATGATGGGAGAGTGCTGAGCAGATACAGTGGAATTGGTGAATATCTCTGGTCATGCCATTTTCCACCAACTACTCTTCATAATGGATCATTCATTCATTTCAGGAAGCGTTTTGTTGTGGTCAGAGGAAACAGCATTGCCAGACTATACATAAACACTGACCTGCTCGAGTTTACTAGTTCACTCCTCTGTGAACTGCTAACACTAACCATTTTACAAGAGTTTTCAGTTGCAAGAGAACCTTGTTTTACTGATGAATGCCCTTCCTAACTCCACAGTCCTTACCTCATGAAGTTGAGGAATTTCCCTGAAATTTCCAATTTCCCCTAGCATTTAGTATTGCACCCTCCATCTTCCCATCTCTTACAGAAGCAGCACACTGGAGCTTTCTGCCTTGGCTCTCTGGAGATATGACTCAGTATTCTGTAAGATGACTTAAGTTCTTCTGAGATGGAGAAGGGATTTCTTCTAGTTCTTTTTACCTCCTGGTAATTCAATGACCTTTCCTAACTGCCTTTTGTCATTTAGATCCTCCCTAAAAATCAGATGATTCTTGTAGCATCTTCTTTCAGCTTTACCAATCAGTTCAATTTTACTTGGGTTTCTGAGACCTTTCAAGCAAGCTTGGGAAGGCCTGCAAACACCACATACCACCCCCCCCCCCCCCTTTTTAATATTTGTTTGAACAACTGCATGGAGAGGATGAGAAGGAATCTTGGTAATGCAGCCAGTGGGTGGGTGATGCACTGGTGTCTATCTGCTTTCTCTGACTTCAGATCGATGTGGGTGAGGGGAACTGCAGTTATGCCATATTAATTCTAGCAGCTTTTGGCTGTCAGCATAGACCTAATGGAGAATTACCACACAAGACAAGCACTAAGCTCACCCCATTTAATTGCTCAACAGTTCCATTCACCCTTTAGCTGAGCGCTCAGCAAATTGCTGCTGTTTTTGTGAGCAGTGCTTGTTCCTGAGCTGGGGAGAATAGGGAAGTCCCCAGAGTCCCAGCCTGAGAAGGTGAAGGAACGTAGAGAATATGAGAAGGTCTGTAATAATGCATGTGGTGCTGAACTCCCTTCCTTAGACTTGACTGCCAGCACGGAAAAGAATGAAGGTGACAGAAGTTTCCCTGTATCAAGAGAGATCACAAGGTACGGAAAAGAAAGGCACAGGAGCAGTACATGTAAGTTAAGGAGCTAAGCCAGTCAGGGAAAGGGAGGCATTTCCCCAGCAGCCTGGTGGTGATTACCTCTGGTGTGAGCTGTCACTTCCTCACCAAACGAGTTTAAAACCACAGCTCAGCCCTTCCTTCCCCTCCCCATCTTTCTGGCACCCCCAAAGAGAGATTTAAAAACCCCAGGACACCTGAAGACTCAAAATAGTCTTCAGGGTCACTTTTGTTTATTTTATCTTTTTTCTTCACCTTCTGGCTTTCCAGGTAGAGTTCGATTGTGCCTTCAACATCACCCTGAAAGTGGTGTCCGTGACGCGCCAGTTCTCGCACCGAAGGCCCCTGAGGGAGCCGGACGGTGACAGAACGGCCGTGGTCCCTTAGGTCGGCCCAGAGACGGGGCAGGCTGGTTCTCTGAGCCTCTTCCGTGAGCCGGAGACGCGGCCGCCTCGAACAGAAAAGTAGTCTGAAGTAGAAAAGCGGAGAGCCTACGGAGCAGATGTGGGTTTCCCCCAGTCGAGCCGCTAAAGGACACTGTCGGAGGTCGCCCGCGGAGAAGAGGCAGCGGGAACGTGAGGGGTGGCCGTTCCCGCCACTGCGGCGGGGCGGGGTCCACTGGCCCTCCCAGCCACAGCCCGGCTTCGGGGGGGGTGGGGGTGTCCTTGTGAGGCGCCCGAGTTCTCCCGCCCAGCTGGAGGGGCACCTGTGGAGGTTACAGCAACTGACGCCGCCCAGAGGCCCGTGGGAGCTTGCACGGAGAGCTGGGCCTCTGCGCGTCCCCTTTGTGTGGAGCACGGCTGCGTGTGGGGAGCGGGCGTGGCCGGAGGGACGGGCGTGTATTTCCGCGCTGCCTTGGCCCCTGGCGGGAGCACGGCACTGCCGGGGTAGCTTCGTGGAGAGGTACCCGTGGCGCTGGTGGCCGGTTGCGCTGACGCGGGGAAGGTCCGGGAGCGCTGCTGTGCCATGCCCATGGACTAGCTGAGGCAGCCGAGGGACCCCTGATTACGCGGACCGCCGCTTCGCCCTCCGCCCAACTTAGCGAAACTTAGCGAGCAGGCTGCTGCCTTCGGTGAGTCCCGACCCGGCATCCCCCACAGCTGTCTGCTCCGGGGGTCGCGCTGGGTCTACGCCGTAGCCCTCTGTCCCCCGCGTCTTTAAGCATCGGCATTATGCTTCCCTAGGAGCACGGCTCTCTCCTGCAACGTCCCCTGAGAGCTGGCAGCAACTGAACCGGGTATGGAGCAAGCGCTGCCCGGCTGCCCTCCCTCAGGCTTCATAAGTTTCCCGAAAACGCGGGGCTATGGCGAGCTGTTGCCATTGTCCTTGTCCATTAAAGGAAGCCGGAGAGGCTGGGCGAGGCTTCCTTTGGGAATTCACGCAAGTTGTTTCGTTAAGTGAGGTGTCACAAGGGAGAAGAAACCCCCACCCATATATATATTTTTTAAAAAGGCCTTTCAGGGTGCTGCAGCCGCAGGGCGTCCTGTGGCTACTCTTTGCTCCGCCCTTGCACTGGCTGCTGCCAGTCTCTGCCCTCAGTCCAGGCGTTGCTGTTAGCAGAAGCAATTACTGCATATCTGCAAGGATTGAGGCCTGTAACTTTTCTTTAAAATAATTTTAACTTTTGTTACTTGCAAGGTGTATTAGCTAGGGACCTCTCCGATACCCTTTCAGCTTCCCGCCGAAACGGGCTTGGCCGCCACCTGAGGTAAAGCCGCGGCCGGACCTGTGTCAGCTCCCATGGGGTCTCAGGATGGATGTTTGGTTAATTAACGCATCAGCAGTTCCCACTTGGTAATTTACCTCCTCCCTGGTTGGCTTTGTAGTTTCAGGTGAATGTTTTATTTCTGGTTTTTGACCGCTCCGGAGCGCTGCCGAGCAGCGTGCGCATACAGGCCCTAAGGAGGAGAGTGAAATGCTTTAGTCATGGTTACTGCGGGGAAAGTGTTGGGTATTTTTTCCCTTTTATAAACTTCTTTTTAAGGAAGGAATTGGCCCTTATTCATTTCTAGGGAGAGGGATTAAGCTAAACTGGAAAAAGGGTTGGTATTATGGATGACCCATGGTGTTACACCTGCCGAACTTATATACTGAGGATTTTTTTGTGTAGGACAAACCACAGTTTTACTTATTTAGAGTATCTACATAAGGCTGTTAAACAGATGTCTGACTTTACCTCATGTACTTAGTGTAGACTTAGTGTATTTTCATTTTGAGGCTTTCTGAATTAAAAAAAAAAACAACCTCTAAAAATAAGTTAAGTTACTTCGATTTTCCTTTCCTTAGTTGGCCTTCAAAGGTGGAGGGAAGGATATTTTAAGATAACTGGCAGGATAAGGGTTTTCCGGCACAGGTTTTGTTTGTTTGTTTTTAATAGGGACATAAAACTTGTGACTTGGAGCTCTGGATAAAATGGAAGGAAACCAGCTCCTAGAGAATGGAAGTACAGGGTTTATCTTATTCATAAATGCTTGGGGAATGATGGTCTTCTTTCTGGCTATCTCCATCAGTGAGTCAGGAATTGGTACTCACATGCTTCTACAACTTCCTGAGCCTTTTTATGCTTAGAATAAATGTGTGAAACTTTAAATGCTTTGGGTGTGGATGGTTGAGATGCTACCACTATCTGCTTGACAGAGGAATTGTGTGAGGTTAGTCTAGATATCTCATTGAGGATGTGTGTGTTTGTGTAGGGGGGAAGCAGAGTTCAGAGAGGCATTGTCAGAGCTGCTCCAACAGATCCTCTCTCTTTGTCATTTTCTGCTTATACAAAAAAGTTTCCACTTGGGTGGGCTATGACAAAATATGTGGGTTTCAGACACCAAAGGAGACATGCCTCACTCACAGGTGTATCAAGAGTGTTTTTAGTTGTGGGCATTTTGTGCCATGATGCTTTGCATGTGTCTTCCTAGGTCAAAGCTTCCTGTTTCTGGTTAAACAGACTTGCGTGCTTTGGCACCTGTGGTGTGTTTTTGAGGTTAACAGGCTGCAGTTCACAAAATCTGTGAATGTGCTATGGATCTTCATACTGAAGTACCTCAGATGGAGTAAAACTGTCAAAAAAGAATTTTCTTTACATCAGAGTAAATTTTTCAGGCTGTTTCTAAGGGAGAATTAAGAAATGGTCTTTTTCCAGGTGACTTCTGGTTGTACATCCAAAGGACAGTCGTGTCTTCCTCACTAGTATTGCACAGTCCTAAAACCTTTGGCTCTTCTTGAGAAGTAGAAATATTTTTATGGAATATTCACACTTGAATTCTTTTATCGCTTATGCAGAAAACTTTTAGCAAATGAAAATAAAATATACCAACCACAAGAGGATCTACATCAAAACCCAGGACTCTTAGCAGGATTTAACACTAAGTTTGTTTTCCTTTCTGGTTCAAAGCACGCCTCAGCCCTTGTTTGGAAGGGGGGACCAGCCGTTGTTTTGCTTCAGTGTTTCCTGTCTCTCTTCCTTTTTGGGAGCAAAGCAACAGTGTTTCATCCCTTTCCTTGTAGTAAAGTCATGACTTATATATATGAGAGTGGGTTTCTGTTCTTATCCAGAGCAGCTACTTCCACGTGTTTCTTCTGAAAGCTGTTTTTGTGTCCTTGCCCTTAGCTGTGCAAAAGCTAAAAATTTTAGGGCTGTCTTCATACTTATTCTGAACTTGAACGTGAAAGGCAAGCGTGTAACAAACTATAGGGCCTTGCTTCCTTTTGATCTTTGCAGTAAGGACTGTTGAATGTTGTCTTGGTATTACAAAGTAGCTTATCTCTGTTGTATGCTCCTAGTCTGGAGAGCAGGCATTTATAACAAATTGATAGAGGTCTTCCTTGTGCAGACCTGTGCTGAAGCCCCCTCATGTAGTTGAGGCTCTTCCTTTGGCCCTAATAGGATCAGGCACTTGCAGAGCTTGTGTGAGCATATGAACTTTTGGATTTTTTTGTGGGTTATTTTATTTTGGCTTCTTCGTTCTGTTTCAGGCAGGTTGCTAGTGTACAAAAGCAAATTTGTTCATGTGGCCCAACAGCCTTTTCCAGAAACCTTTTGTTTCTTTTTAAAAGGTTTTTGTTTCTTGCTCAAAGATTAAATAATTGATACTTGATTCTCTCTAGAAATATGTTTTCTCTAAATAATTGATAAATTGGGAGGTAACAAGGCAGCTTCCAGTTGCTGTAGTCACAGCTACAGGAAGCAGAATGAAGCACAATATTGAGAAGCAGCTGAATGTTGTGAATTATAGTATTTCAAAATGAGTGTGATTTGTGCTGCATAGCAAGAGCTGTCTGTCTACTCTTGCTTTGGGGTATAAAATCAGTGCTGAAACATGTATGCTGAAACATGTATGCTGGCATCTAGAAACACCTGGAATAGAAAACAGAGGCAATAGCCTCAAGTAACTTGCTGCTGAAGGAAGATATCTGAGATGCTGGACTTAGTGTCTGTTACAGCAGTCTTCTGACTGATGGGATATGGAGCTGATTGTTTTGATTCACATTTCTTTCTTCTCAACAATTCGTTATTAAATGTTGCTCAGGGAAGTACCTAATGCTATGTGGAATATGAATGCAATGGTATAGCTGTATGTAAATAAAGGGTGCAAAATAATACAGCTTTGGTACAGCTTTCTACCCTGTCTTGAGTATTAAGTAACTTCAGTTTGTATGTCAAACCTGTGGAGGAGGAAGGTCTGACTTGAAACTGATAGGCAGTTAGCAAGCTGACTCTCAGAAGACAGCAAGGTGGCTTTCTTTGCAAAGTGTACAGCACATTGAGGTTGCAAAGCGTATTTTGACTAAGTGGTCATAGCAGTGATCTCCTTCTGCAAAGCAGAAGGGAATTCAGTTGAGACTTTGTCCAGGTGGGACAAGTGAGAAGGGAAGGTTTGTTCAGGTCTGGGTTTTTTCCTGAGCTGTGTTGCTTGGTATAACCAGTCGTGCTGTCAGCCTGTTAAGATGGCAGTTTCCTGCGTTCTCCCTCCCCCCGCCTCCCCCTCCCCCCGAGGTATTTGTTATTTTCTTTTGTAGTAAAGGCACAGGTTAGGAAGCATTTGTATCTAACCTTAGCACCTTCTAATTCTGCTGGTGCATTTGATGTTAGCTGTTGCAGAGATTAATGTCTGCACTGGGAAGGAACTCTGACGGTGTCACTTCATGGCATTTGCTACCCTGATCTCTTAATGTCACAGTGTTGCTCTTGGCATAATCCTGAGAGGTGGAAAGCCTGTTTTTCCTCCTTCCCCTGGGGCGGGTGCAGTCTTCCAGTGAGACAGTCAAGGGTTTCTCACGACCTGCCTGAACACTAGCTTTTGGGGGAAGGGCTAGAGCTGTTCAAGCACGGCTTGGCCTGGGGCACCTTTGCTCTTTTTCAGTTCTTTTTTCCTTGTGTTGTGGTAGCGTTTGCAGGGTGCTCTGTGAACCTACTTGCTACATCTTATGAAGCATTAGCTCATTTCTGTGTGTTTGGGCTGAGATGTGTGTTCTGCTGAAGAGCTGGCAGTGGTTAGCATCTTGAGGTGTTTGATGAATGCCATTTTGTCACATCTCTGATATTTTCTGGTGTTGTTAGAGGTTTACCGGCTAGTTGTTTTTTGAAAGCTGCACAAGTGTGTGTCTATCAGGAAGTCACTTGGTACGGGGAACTATTTCACAGTTGTTGAGCTGTCTAGGTGGCCTGTGAGCTGGTGATCATCCTGCTCAGAACATAAAATAAGGTATTCCTGGGTGTGTTGTGAATGCAATTGGTATATGAGGTGGAAGGCTGCAAAAGAAAACATCACCTCGAAACCCAACACACATTAACACCCCATCCCCCAAATAAGTACCATCCCCGGGGTGCTAGGAGGCTGCCTCATTTGGAATGAGTATTTCTCTGGTGTTGGAAAGCATGTGCCCTGCTACTTGGAGTGGGAGGTGAGGAAAAGTTGAGTTTTTATGGATTCAGCTCCACATCATTCCTCCATGACATGGAGACAGCATTGCTTAACCAGAACAAGTGGTAGTATTGTACAGATATATGCATTAATATCTTAGCATGCTCATTACAGATGTCAGTACTGGAATTCTTTTTTAACTTAGAGATAGCTTGATCTGGTTTAAATTGTTAAAATATGTATGTATTTTATTATACGTAATGTACTTATGTATGCTATTTATATATAGAATAAATATAAATACATATATAGGAACATTCAGTGTAAAGGCTAAGAAAGATGGGGACAAGCCGCTTGTTATACCCAAAGCAATGAATATTTTTAAGGAAAAAAAATTACAAAACCCCAAACAAATTATATGCTTGTCATTTCTTTAGTGTATATTACTATAATCAGTATTCTTTTCTGTTATGGAAAAAAAGAAAATGAAGGGATATCCTTTTTGGCTGAATTGTAACTAAAGACTTGAACAAGTGGCATTCCTGGAAATGGAGGAAAGCTGCAATATCTATAAAAGTTTAGGATTTTCTGAAGAAAGAATGGATTTGTCAGCAAAGAAAGTTGGTGGCTTCCTGTCTTTTCTGCTCTAAGTTGTGACTTATTTTTGTGATTAAAAAGTGGAATAGCAAATGGAGGAACTGTTTTGTCCTCAAAAGATTTTGATCTGTATGGAGGCATAGGAAGAAGCAGAAAATGTGTATGGAATAGGTTGTGTTACTGTTGGGTCACTGACAGAAATAAAATAATTTACCTATCACTAAACAGACATAAAATGATTTCCAAAACTGGGAGTTTTGGCTCCTCAAAATACTTACTTTGTAAGGGTTCCAAAACCTTCTGTTGAAAGGAGAAAAAAAAAAAACCCAAACAAAAACCAAACCAACTTCAAATTACATGCTTGCTTCAATTTTGGACCTTGAGTTTTGCCTTGCTACTGGTGTTAACAGGGAGTGGGTATGTATCTGTTCTCATGAGAAGTAGTAGAAAGCAGCTGGGGAGTTTTTATCATCTAAGATTATTCTGGCTACTTGTTCTAACAGGCTTTGCTGTCTGGAGTGAATAAACTCCTGGTCAGAATGACTGACACTCTTCTATATGTTTCAGAATACCTAAACTTTCTGCAAAGTAAAAGGTAAACGTGGTTTGTTGTGTATACTAAGTAAGTTACAACACAGACAAGCTCGTCTTCAGGTGGAACTAATCAATAGCTTTGTTAAGGAAAATTTTCATAGAGATGAAAGATTTTTTCCAGACTTTCAAAAGGTGTTAATGAGCCATCTATTGAGCTGTAGAGACAGTGTTTAATGTTGATTTCACTTATCCTGATGTAATCGGAGTGATTTTTAACTTGCATGGGGATGGGTTATCCCATAGTGCTTTTTAGGATAAGGTCTGTGAAGGCTTTACATCCTGTAGTCCTGCTGTTGCTTGCAATTCTTAAATATTAATAGAGCCTGACAACTTACAAAAAGATTCTTCTTTCCTACTGTCTTGCACTCTTCTGCTCTCGTTTGGAAAATTGCTAGCTTTTAGACTCAGTTTACTTGTGACATTTTTTCTTTTTGCTTCCTATGCTATATCTTGCTTTAAGTCAGAGTATGGAGTATACATGTGGTTTTTTTAAGTCAGCTACTTTGAGCAGGTTTCCCTTGTACTGGGTAAGAGATTCATGCCTTTTAGCTGGTGGCTTTGTCAAGTGCAGCTGTATGTTGGAGCAGAAAGTCTCTTTATCTGTTCACTTATTTTTTCAGTGAACCTGAGGTCAATGGAGCAGAATTCAGTGGATAGCTGAGTAGAGTTGTATGGCTTCTCAGTGTCAATAACTAAAAATTGCAGTTTGAATTTACATGGTCAATACTTGCATTCTGTAGTGTCATTGACTTTCATTCTGGCCAGTTTGTATAAATGAAAATAGAGAATTTTTGAACCTGCTTTTGCTTCATTGGTGGGGGTATTTTTTTTGTTTTGTTTTTGCATTTGTCAGGGTTTGGGCTGGCCTGGCCACTAATGAGTGACAGATGCTCTCTATTAACCCCTCTCCCTTCCCAAAGGGGAAGAGAAAGGGAATAAGGGAGAGAGATTTGTGGATTGGAAAAGAAAACTAGAACTACTTTAATTAAAATAACAATAAAATGAAATATATACAAAACTAATGTAGAACACAGCCTCCCTGCTGGAAAGTACATCACGATCACCACTGATGCTGTGGCAGAAGTCCTAGACAGGACTCAGTGGTAGGTGGAAACTGGATTCAGTAACTCATGGATCATGAGTGAAGGCAGCATGGACAGAGTCCTCCTTGGATGTCAGCCATTGGAGAGCTTGACTTCTGTGATCTCTCAGCTTTATACTGAACATGATGTACATGGAATAGAATACCCAGTTGGTCAGTTTACGATCATCTGTCCTGTCCACTCCTCCCCGCAGGTGTGACCTTTTACTTTGCAACCCCAACACAGTACCCAAGTTTTATCAGTGACTCTGGTCTGTGTGCCAATCCTTGGTACTAACTAGAAACACCAGGCATTATCGCTACTAGCAACAGACGCTCTCTACAAAAACACACTGATAATTGCACAAAGGAAGTTACTTAGAAAAGACTGAGCTGAAAAGTAAAAGCACTGAGTAGAATTAGTTCTGTTCTAACTCAAACCAGGACATCATTACTAGTAGCTTTTATAGCTAAGAAGGAATAAAGGCTTTAATATGTGAAAGTAAGGCTAGCCAACTGTATCTTCTGGTAGCTTCTGTGTGAAGAAGGGTGAGAAATGAAATTGTTAAAACTGCTATTGTCCTCTATCACTGCTTTTTAGTATCTGTGTGAGTGATCCCTACTTCTGATTGCTTTTTTTCAAGTCTTCCTTTAGTGTATTTGTTAAAGAAATCAAGTGGAGCTGAAAACATCCCATGAATGATAGATTGACTAGCTCCTTGAATTACAGTTGTGCAGTGTAGAGCTTTTGTGCCAAAGTATTGGTGATGTTAGTCAATTTGCAGTTCAGAAGAGATTAAAAGATGTTGCTGCTTGATGCCCATATAGATTATTTTTTGGAATTTAAGATGTTAACATTTTGAATGTCAGTCTAAGTTCAGAGTACTTTTTACATGGTGTTTCAGATGCAACTCATCCACATAGAAGTAATGGCTTGGCTGAAAGCATGTGTTTAACTTTGAGAGTTTTCTCAGTAGCTGGAGTGGAGCTTTTCTGAACTGCTGTGTCCTTTTTTGGATTTGGAACACTGGTGTGTGTTCCTTACAAATTTTCTTGAGTTGCAATTTGTGCTGTACTGAATAAAGTCTGGTCACTGAAACCTGAAACTATAACCATTTATAGGGGATTGAAGCTGCTCTGAGAGATTTTTTTGGGGTAGAGTTTGTGTTGTAGCAACTTGTGCCTGAAATGATCTTCAGATACTTGGTGGGCTTTGAGTCTTCAGCATGCTACAAAAATAAGAGTCCCAAAAGATGATGTCTTAAGGAATCTGTTTGGCTTTGCGCATGTTTTCCATTGAATTTAGAGATCTGTTATCTGCTATTATTTTTCTAGTAGAACAGGGATAACCTATTAGAAATATCTGTCTTGTATATCATGAGTCTTTCAAGTTAAAAAATATCCTTTTGTTGAATAATCCTCAGATTTCTTCTAAGAATGAGCAAATATTTTTCTACTATTCTGTGATTCAGCAGAAGTAAATACACTCTACTTTTATTCCTTAAGAGAAGCTTTTATTTGCGTTGTGAGGCCCCAATCAGAGTTCCTTGGAGACAAAATTGCAAAAATAAAGATGACACATGCTTGCAGGGAGTTCCTGAATCATCAGCAGGGCTACTATCTCTGTTTCCAGGAACAGATTAGCCTGTAAGAGCTCCAAGTCCTGTGAGGTTTTTCTTCTCCTTGTGTTGCACCAGCTCAGTCTTTAAACATGAAGATTTGATGCCCAGCACCCAGATACTGTACTGAACACTGAGACTACCTCAGTGGCCAGCCTCTTTCTGACACCTGGAAAGAGCAGTCTGTAGGAGCCTCCATTTTCAGAAGCTCCTAAGAGAAATCTCTGAACTGTGCCTGGTCACGGACAAATCTTTCAAATTCAGAAAAACGCCTCTTATTGACTGAACACCTCCAAAGAATGACAGTTGTTTTCTGTGGCACCATGTCTTGAATGAACTGATGATTTTCAGTATAGATTTGATGTTGATGGAATAATGAAATTAAGTAGTCATATAAAAAAAAAAGATAGGCCAAAGTGCATGTCTTTCTGTATTTAAAAAATTCTTTTTGCTCCTCAGTGCATTCTTCTTTTGACTTTGATTTTTTTCACCCACTTTCTATAGACTTGTTGCTTTGTACTGAAGCCAACAGTTTACAAAATGATTTTTTTGTTCTTTTCTTTTGCCTCAGTTCTGCCCTTTTCCTCCCAGCTTCATCCATTTCACTGTGTTAGATTCAAGTGCAGTGTAGCCTGTGGTGCTGGTGTAGGCTGACATTGCGGGGGTGCTGCATTTCTATGAGGACTCTCAGAAGTTAGTACTGCTTGTGGCCTCACATCCTTCTCCTGCCACCTCCTGACTGCACCCACACTGGCATTTGTATGAGCTCTGGGGAGGTAGATTGGAAGGCTTAAAACTGTTTTCATCTTGGTGCATGGTACAAGATCATAGGATTGATCTGAAGATCTGCTACGTGATTTTGCTGCATTATTGTTTGCTGCACTGAGTAGGATGATTAATGGTTGTGGATTTCAGAAGGGGACAGAGAAGGGGATCAGGACTACATATGGTGGCAGTACTGGCTGAGTCTGTAACTTCAGTGTGGTTTAGGCCTGCCCTATAAAGTTAACACCTCCTGATGGTCAAAAGAATTTGTGGACCTAGATCTAGCAATGTGCATTAGAGTTCCTGTTCTTGTTCTAGATTTAGCATCTTATCTGTGAGGTCCTGCATATCCAAATTAGATTTAATATATATAATTAATTATTAAAATTAATTATAAAATTAATTTATATAGTTTAATATATCACAGCTTTTGTTTTATGAGAGTGAAAATCTGTAGATTCTGAATATCACTACTGTAGTGTTTTTGAAGGTGAGAGGAATGTGTGGGTATAGAAATGCTTTGGAAATGGCAGTGACCTCTTGATGAATGACTACTTTTTTTTTTCTCCTCAGTAATGTTGTAAACACCAAGACAAAATTAGATATTCTACCAAGGCTGCAGTGCTCTGTATTTAATTTTTAGAAATTCCTGTTATGAGTGGGTGATAACTGTCAGCTGACACAATTTGACTTACTTTGTCTGAAACACAGTAGAGAAAGTTGCTAGTCTGTTCTGCCCACATACTAGTTTAATCTTCCAAGCATTTTCCAGTATTGCCTAACCATAGCTCTGTAGCCCGTGATGTAAATTAAATGAAATAAATACTGATGTAGCAGATTTCTAGACTGGTAACAGATGCCTCCTACATTAGGAAACATGACTGCTTTTAGTATAAAAGTGGGGAAGGTGGCTGTGTGACCGTGACCTTGAGTGGATTGCTTGGTCTGTTTGTTTGCAGATTAGGGGAAAAAGTCAGACATGCCTACACATTAGATTTATTATGTCAGAATGTCACTCCCACAACAGTAGTGATGATATCGCTCCATATGGTGTTTGATGGTCCATCCAAAAGGCTCCTGATGAGGATAAGCAAAGAGTAAATCAAATCTGCTCTTAATATAGGAAGGTGTTTCAGAAGGTAACATCTGTCTAGGGAGCTATGTGCTGTTACAGGACAGCTGCTTGCAACAAGGAACCAATGCTGGTAGTACTAGGCTCTCTGTCACTTCAGAGCATTAAAAAAAAATCAAAAAACCCCAACCAAACAAAACCAAAAAGCTCAAACCAAACAGAAACCTAAACAAACAGCATATTAAAAATATTTCTACGTTTTCATTCTTTGAAAATGCTGTGGTTACTATTAACTGAGGGATCTTGACAGTTTTATGAGGAAGTGGGGAGAAATGTCTGACAAGCTGGTGATCAGATTGATGAGGCAGTTAAGGAATGGTGTTTATCAGTAAGGGTACATTGGATGCTCTTATTCCTGTAGATAGTGTCACTGAAGTTGGAACTTGAAAAGTTGGGATGTAAGTCCCAAAGCCAGAGAGGGCAACCTAGCAAAAAGTAAGACTTCAGACTGTGTTTATACTCTAGGTTCTAAATGGTATGCTTGCTTTTGTGCCTCAGAGTGTATTTTAAGCCTCTTTGTCTAGTAAAACATCATTGTTATAAACTTTAATTATGTGCTAGCTAAATGCTACCAGCCTTGTCTTTTGTAGTGGTAGCTGCAGTAAAGGCAATGTTTCTTCTAAGTGGTACGTATATTTTATAGTTGCTGTTCCTGTCCTTTGCCAGGATCCCGATTTTCACAGGGAGGGAGGCAAAACAGTGATGGAGGCCTTGGTGTGCCTGCATCCGGAGAATGTTTGCACTGGCAGCCAGTGTATTGCTATAGTACAGGCTGACACTGATGCAAATGGAATCTTGGACTTGGCTCAGATTAGTGGAGTTCTGCTGTTGTCCCCAGAAGTGTCCCTTTTTCCTCTCTTCCACAGACCCATCAGAGTTACTGACTTGGACAAATGTATGACTATTGTCAAAATATAAATTGCCATTTGGAGTGAAAGACTGAAATTAAGTTGATAAAACCCAGCATTTGTTTTTTCTATTGTATTCTGTCAGCTGCAGGCTTAGAAAAGTGTCAGGAGAGTGGTGGTTAAACAAGTTTTCTTTACTAAGTCTCATAATAGTTAGCTTCCTAAATGTTATCTGGGAAGCTGGATGGGCTGAAAAGTCAATAACTAAAGCTGAACCAGGACACGAGGAAACAAAACTCTGTACTTCTTAGGAATGTATATTGCAAAACTCGGCTTATGTACATGACTGGGTCATATCTAGGAAAATCCTTTCAAGTCACTGCCTGTACTGCCGTAAAGTACAATCTTCTTTATCTTAACAAAGGTTAAGTGCTTTTTGCTATAAATGAACTGCAAGCATTAAAACCTAGTTATAAAGTGAGGATTTAGAATGCAAAAAACCCCCCCTTGTTTCAGTATTTGGTTAAAACTGTTTGGAAATTAATACCTGAACTGTGGAAATACCAAGCTTGGGTGTTAATGGTGAATGTTCACACTCTCTACCCTGACAAATTCTGTGGGTGTTGATTCTGTAAGAGCGTGCAATATAGCCTTTAATCTTTCTCCAGGCTCATCTGGTTTCAGAGAAGTGGCAAAGTAGTTCATTCTGTGTGTCTAGTCCCTTTACTGGGGCTATTGAGGAAAACATGTTTTAGTTCTGGTTTGACTTAGCTTTACTTCATTGTGTATGGATTTTTTTTTTACTCCATCTCATATGCAGTCAGGAGGAGTAGGTCATTCTTTTAATGATTTTTCTTTTCCTACTGTGTCTCTCCAGATACACTATCTAGAATTGCCTGTGGGTCATGTATCTTAAGAAACCTGCGTAGCTAGCATATGACCGAAGGCTACTTAGGTGATGTCTGCCTTTATTATATACAAATTAATCTACTTCAAGTCAAGTGGATCAGTATGACTTGTATAATACCTGCCAATTTTCAGTAGGATCTGAAAATTCCTCTTATGCATGTGTAGGCCACTTTAGCTTGAAAAAAGCAGAAATTATTTGCTCTCCTCAAGTCTTGCAATCTTACTTGTATATGCCAAGTACGATTTTTTTTTTATTTGTTTTTTCCATAGCTACTAAAATCTATGGAGTATTCTACCAAAATATACTCTTCTTGGATTTTTCTGTATGGTCTTGTGTTTCTGAAAGCCATTATCATTTGGTTGGGTTGCAAAGAAGCTTCCTGTCTGGGCCTGAAGAGGGGATGGGGAATGTGTCTGAATCAAGGAGAGACTATTAGTCTGCTTCTAGATGCCAGCCAAGCCTGTCATGGGGAGACCTCTGGAAGGAAAATAAAAGCCTGCGATCTATCCATTGTCTTGTGGGCTGGAGATGTCTGCTGTGTGTCCTTGATCTGTGTGTGTCTGTGGTTTTATGGGGAATAAATCTAAGGCAAGGCATGAAATATTTGTGTTGAGATTTCAAAACATAAGCTTCTTGAGTAAAACACTGATGGTAGTACTCTAATTGTCCTGGAAAATAATCAGTATTTCACTTAAAAGGTAAAGCAAGCTGTTTGTGTTGAATGAAATACACAAAGCTGACAGATACTTGCTTCTGTTCCTTCCTTTAGTGGGATTGCTTTTTACAGGTGCAGTTTGCCTTCTTAAAACAAAAAAAAAAAACCCCAAACGGAAGAATTTTCCCTTCTCCTTAGCTGTGCATGTGGTGGAGATCTTCAGTTCCTTGCTCTGTGGTGCTAGGTTTAGGCTTTGCTGGGTAGGCTTGGCTTTTTCATGCTGTCTGTCTGTGAATGTCCAGGTCAGCAGAGTCCTTGAAGTCTCTTTCTTACTCATGAGGCATTTGAAAATTATCTGCTTGCTTTTCTGTTGCAAGCTTTTCACTCACATCTTACAGGAGGATAGCATCCTGCTCAAGTGAGTGGAAGGTTGAAATGTGGAACTGCTACTTGTCTGTCATAGGCAGCACTCTGTGGTCAGCTCTCTAGAGTGCGAGGGCTGTGGGAGTCCTTTGTCTTCCCTGCTCTGGCTTTCAGTGTAACAGCTTGTTCTCTGTGTTTTCGGTTGGTATTTGGGTTTTTCCATGGCATTTCTGCAAAGGTGGTTTAGTCATGATACTTGACAAGCTGTAGTTTTCTGAAATATTTGAGCAACAGTTGCAGTTGAACCTTATCTCGAGTGTATGTAAGGAGGCAAGAAAACTGAACTCTGCAGAGCAGATCAGGTGTTTAATGGTAGGGGCTTTGTTTTTGAGACTAAAACCTCTTACAGGATACTGTTTTGGTAAAGAAACATTAAAGTATGGAAAAGACAGAGTGCATTTAACAGTCTGTAGACACTGAGTTTTTCCAGGTAACCGCTTCTAGCATCTTGCTAGCTGAATTGTTGGATGTACAATCCACAGGGCGTGTGTTCAGACTTTTGCAAAAGTCCAAGCAGGCATCTGTATAAGTAAAATTTTTCAGAAGGAGTGAGAAAGCAAAGGAATTGCAACTTGCTGATACAGATCTTCCTAGGCTAACTGTATAGCTAGTTTTGTTTTTGGATGTCTCTTCCTGTTACCACAGAAGGGTGCTTGAAGGAGGTAAGATTATAAAGCAACAAATACTTAGAAGGAGCTTAAGGTCAACAACAGTTTCTGAGCTGACTTTGAACATACCTCTGAATGGTATATGGTGCTGGTTGCTCTAGTCCCTTTCTCCACAGCGCAAGAGAGATCTGGAACAAAAGCCTTAAAATATTCTAATTCTTCTCATTTTTTCTGTTCTGTGCAGACGCTGTGCTATAGAAGATGCACTATTACCGATATTCTAATGCAGAAGTCAGCTGTTGGTACAAATACCTGCTCTTCAGCTACAATATTGTCTTCTGGGTGAGTACAAAATGTAGGGACTGAGACAGTATAGGCATACCCTCAGTTCTGTGAACTTCTTTCCTCTGTTTGAGAGAACAGGTTGAAATATTTGCCTGAAAGCAGGAAGCTGAAGTTATTATCTCCTGAGTGTTTTGGAATTGAGAAAGCCTATACCATATGAGAAAGTAATTGTTACTGAAAATTATATGGATACTGATTCCTCACAGTCTATCCCTTCCTTCCCTATGCCTCTTATCTTACCTTCTGAGTGAGGATAAAGGAGTGAAGCAGATAAAACTGGTGGTTGGTTTTGTTGCTTTTTTTTAATGGAGAAAGAAAAGGTCTGATTAAAGGATTTGTCAAAAGAAAACAGTGCAGTCTCCACTGTTACTGACAAGGCTTTTGTCTTTTGACTGATGGCAATGTTTGCACAAAAGATAAAGCTACCTTTCTTAAATGCACTTAAGAGGTATGTTAAGTTGCTTCTCTGTTAAGAGAAATCTCTTCTAATAGCTCCTTTTTGGATCATCTTTGATCTCTGTGTTGGGATGGTGTAGCTGTACACTATCTATGCAGAGGAGAAGAAAGGAACAGCCCCAGAGATGTGTCAACAGCTGACATAACAGAATAGACAGGATCTTAAATGTCATGTTCTCTGGGCAGCAGAATTGTCTAATACTGTCTTGAAATACTTTGCTAGGGTCTAGCCTGCCTATAATGTTTATTTAGAGTTGTGAATGTGAAAGAGTGCAAGAACAGGTGTGTGGGTAGTCATGAAGAAGTCCATATACAGTGACTTGCCCAGTGCTAGCAGCTTAGTGTTCTGAGTCAGAGCTGAACTATTTTGTAGTATGTATAGACTCTTCTAAAGATGCTTAGATTTTTTTCAAAGCCAAAAAGATCAGATAGTAAGAATGAAAGTATATTATGTGATTGAAGTAACTTGTCTAAGAGTAAAAATTGGTTCTCTTGATCCTGATTTATCTCTGTAGGCATGCTAGAGAAGACAATGTTAATTCTGTTGCTTACTATGATTCCTTAAACTTTTTACTATCTAAAATTTAAGATAATCAGAATTATTACCCAATTCTATATTTAACTTCAGTAAAAAAAGAGGTTCAGTATCTGAATATAAATCGCAGGCTCCAGAATCTTGTTTGTACTTGTCAGTAATGACTTGGTGTTTTGCTTCTGGTAAACTAGGTTGGCATTTCATCAAATTGTGGCTTCTTTAACTGTATTCAAGGTAGAAAAACTTTTTGAGAGCTTATATATGATGGACAAATCCCTGAATTAATTTAGAATCATAGAAAATTGTAGTTTTGGTGGACCTTCTGGAGGTCATCTGGCCCAGTTTTCTATTGACAGCAAGATCTGTAGGGTAGGAAATCACTGTTCAAAGAGAAGAGCTCTGGGAGACTTGCGATCTTCCTACTAATCAATTTTCTGCTGCCTTCAGCCTATTAGAAATGTTAAAAGGCCAGGTAATACTGACACTGCAATGCTTGGGTATCACTATCGAAAAACCACAGAAGTTTTTGCTACTGTCACCGCCTCGTGTTTAGTAGAGCAGTGTTTTAACAGGATATTGTAACGTTAAGCCACAGGGGAGTTTATCTTTGTGTGGATTACAGAGCAGAAAAGATGTTTGTGTTTTCTGTGGAAACTTTATTCCAGTAAGGATTAATTTGTCACAGTATTACCTTAGTAAATGTTCGTTAGTGATTATTTTTTTACCCCTAGCAATTGAGGATTTTCATCATGACCTCATGTATCAAAAAGTATGTGCTCAATGGCCACTGACTCTGTAGTTATTTTTCTTCTAATATGTAGTACAACTCCAGTGTACCTGCAGTGGAGTGTGGAGCAATGAGAAGTAGAATTTTTCAGGCTATCCTGGTTTTCAGAGAAATCACTCTGTAGCTGGGTGGATGCTATTCAGCAGATAGTGGGAGGGTTACCTGAGCAATTGACAGAGCCTTTTGTTCATAAATAAGGATTGTTTCTAGACCTCTGCTTTCTTTCTAGTGAGTATCTCGTGTAGTGGGGTTTAATGTTGTATTTGATGGGTTAAACAACTTTTGCAAAACGGAAATATTTTGCCTTTACTGGGAAGACTGTCAAGAATTTATCTTTTTTTCACAGGAATTAATTTTGTATCTTTCTGGGTTTTATTTATTATTTCCTGCAAGGTCTTTGCATTTCACTTTATTAAAATTTGGTTTTTTACTGCATTCTCTTGAAATCAATGATGAAGATCCAAGGACTTTTCTCTTTCTTAAAGAATCATATTTTAAAGAAGAGTTGCAGAAAAAATTGAGGAGAATTTGAAATATAACTTGTATGTTTCAGCTGATCTGTTGTTTGGAGGAATTGGTTTTCTGAACAGGTACTAGTAGTCCTGGTAGCTTGCTCAGCAAATGGTCTGAGGCTTCCGTTGAGGAATTTCCACGTTGACCTAGTAAATTATGTGTAACTACAGCTCTTTAATAAGAGATCGGCACCTTTAGTTGTAGAACAAGCTATGTAAATATTGAGTGGGAGGGTAGACACTCCTTATGGGCAATGTATGAGTCATTTTGCTGACAGTGATTCAGGAATCTGTGACATCCTGCTGGCTGGAATGACTAGTAGCATTTAAGCAGGGAATGTTAGTCTTGATTCACTTTTCTTGGCTTGCAGGATGTGTGCTTGTAGGAGCTTGTTTTGTTAGTGTTTGTGTTAGTGAGTGTGGTCACTATATAATGGGTATGAGGATAGTGTTTAGGTAGATGTGCAGATAGCCTTTTGCCCGTTTAAGATGCTACTGGAGGTATGATGGTAGCTCACCAGTATCTTGACTCTTGACACCTTTTATTCACAAGTCAGACAATTTGCATGTAAATAGTTGCATTTGTTCTTCTGCTTCTCCTACTAAAGATAGATGTTAATTTCCCCATTGTATCTCTAAAGGTATCAGTGACTGTATAAACTTTAAATCAAATGGTGGCTTAGTGAGTAGTTTACAGAATACTGAAACATCTTATTAAGTGGATAATTTTCATCAGTTTGTGTCATACTTGGTATACGGTTCACATAGTTTGGAGTGGAACAAAATATTGAACTCAGAACAAATATGATTTGTATATCAATGATTTGTATATAGTTTAGTAATGGCAAGCTCACAGTTTAATCAACCTTTAAAAATCTGTAAATCTTCATTCTTTAGAAGGTTTATTTTTTCAGTTGGGCAAGTTGGCATTAGAAGGCTCAGTTCTCATAGCTTTGAGTTCTGTACAACTGGCATACAAAATTACTTCTCTGTTCTTTATGCTTGGCTTTCCCTTTGAAGAAAAGGAATCACACAATAGTAGGGATTGGAAGGGACCTCTGGGGATCATCTAGTCCATTTCTGCTAAAGCAGGTTTGCCTTGATCATGTTGCCCAAGATCATGTCCAGGCATATTTTAAAAGTCTCTAGAGGAGATTCCACGACCTCTCTGGACAGCCTATGCCAGTGCTCCTTCACTCTCAAAGTAAATAAATTTTTCCTTATGTTTAGGTGGAACCCAGGAAGGATTGTAGTTTGTGCCCATTGTCCTATCACTAGACACCACTGAAAAGAGACTGGCCCCATCCTCTTGACATCTACCCTTTATATGTTTCTAAGCATTGAGAAGATCCCTTCTCAGTCTTCTCCAGGCTAAACAGCCTCAGGTCTTTTAGCCATTCCTTGTAAGAGATGCCGCACACCCCTCATCTCTCCAGTAGTTCCCTGTCTTTCTTGAACTCTGAAGCCCAGAACTTGACACAGTACTCCAAATATGGCCTCACTAGGGCATAGTAGAGTGGGAGGACAACCTCCCTCAATCTGCTGGTCACAATCTTCTTAATGTACCTCAGGATATGGCCTTCTTAGCTACAGAGGCACATTGCTGGCTCATGGTTAACTTCTAGTCCACCAGGATTCCCAGGTGCTTCTCAGCATAGCTGCTTTCCAGCAGGTCACCCTCTAACCTGCACTGGTGAATGCGATGTCATACAAGGCTCTGTCTTCCTAGGCGTGATTTTAACACAGGATTACTTTTTCATCTTGCTTTTTAAGCATGCTAGTAAGATTTAACTTCTCCAAGTACACATGTTTTAATGAGTAGTGATGAGGCACTATTGCAACCATTAAGATAGCACCTTTCTATTCTGAGTCATATTGTAGTTGAGTGAGTCCTGCTGTGAAAAATCCAGTGAAGGGAGAAGGCAGGGGCTGAACAACTGACACTAGAAGAGGGTGCAGGGGCACCTTGTCTTGAGGTGTGGCACTGCACTGAGCCTTCCAGCCTGCACTTGGGAGGGCCTAGGGAATAAAAAGCAGTGCATCAATCACCTGTCTCTGGTACTTGCTTCTTTGTCTCCAGTTGAAAGATTTTTTTGGGGTAGTCCAATAATTGCACCTCAGCCAGGACATGGCTATTTCAGTAAAGTGAAAGATTGTGTGTTCAGTCTGCCAAAGCCTTTTAGGATGCATGTGAGTTCACTGTCTCTCAGATGAATTGATAGGGGAGGGTGAAATAGCTTTTTGCTGCTGTCATCTTGATTTGTTTTCTAATGCTCTGTAGCTTTGTATGTGGCTTTTAAGGGTTTTTTGGGGAAAAAAACAAAACTTTTCACTCATGCTATAGATGTGGCATTTTTGCCATGAACATGATGAAGGGCAAAAATTCTCTTAAGCTCCGCAGAAGAATTCTAAGCTTATTTTTGAAAAGCAAGAGAAGATCCAAGCTAGTATAAGATATTTCTTGGCTTTTGCAGTGTATGTTGTTTTTCAGGAACATCAAGGCTGTACCAGGAAGACAAAAGAATCCACCACCAGGTTGTTCCCTTACCCTGAGAGGAAAAATCTGGGAAGAGAAAAGAGTAGGAAGGAAGGGCTGTAGGCTGCTGATTGCTCCAGCATGGGCGTAGCCACAATGTAAAATAAGGTTGTCCAAAGCATGGAAAACGTGTTCTCTGTAAGAATAACATTTTGTACTTACAAAAACTGAGCTCAACAGGAATGCATTCCCATTGCTTCTAATCAGACCTTGAGGCTGACTGACCTAAAATCAGTTTGTGTGCAAGGGTTGTCTTGTAAGAATTATGTTTAGCTCCAACCTCGATTTGAGAAACAAATTAAACCTATTTTTTTGTCCAGTAATAGGGTGATTCTAATAGCATAGTCAAAGGAATTCAAAATGTGGTTGGGAACGGATAATATTTACGCTAGGTGGTGGTGTGCATGATGATGTCTGTGACTTGGCCTCAGTGTTGTATGTCTCCTGAGCAGAGCTTACAGCTCAATGCAGTATGTTAATAATGTGGATTTTTTCAGTTCTAAAGCAGGAAATGACCAAATGTTGGTTACTAGTTTTAGTTTTCTGTTTGAAGGGATATAGTTGAGCTACTTTGTTTCTGTCTCACTTTTCATGCAGTATATGGCTCAAATGACTCCATGACTTAA
Source organism: Bucco capensis (assembly GCA_013396975.1). NCBI lineage: Eukaryota > Metazoa > Chordata > Aves > Piciformes > Bucconidae > Bucco > Bucco capensis. The sequence goes on along the minus strand of VWZO01018188.1, from coordinate 355,158 downwards.
AAGTGAATTGGGTAGTCCAGTTTGTTCTTGCCTACATATTATCCAGTTTCTGGTGAGAAGCAAATTTCAAAATGCCTCTTTTGAAATGTATGGCTTGCTTGCCATACCTTGGGAACACTTTTTTTGGCTAGCATTGCTGCTTCTCAACTTCCTGTTTGGGTGCCATTCATGTGGCCAGTTAGTTCAGTGATCTGATGAAGGTTGAAACTTTTTCTTTCAGTTCAGGCTGGATCAGTACCCTGGTCTGACTCATGGTAAGCACTTGAATATCTCAGTGCAAGAGTGGTAAAGAGAGGTATTTCCCTGATGTTAATTATCTGTTGAATTCTGTATTGAGTATGCTTAAACATGCTAACTTAAAAGGTAATTTTATAACTATGATATGTTTTACAGTAGTTTTTAAGGAAATACTTTAAAGTATCTTGTACATGCTTTTTAAAGTGATCTAATTCAATTAAATAACTACCATTTTACTTCCTTGCAAATTGGTTGTCTTGGTAATTGTGCCTGTAAATGTAATGGCTGATGGCTTTGTTTCTTCAAGTACATCATACTTCACTGTTTGGTGGGTTGTTTTTTTTTTTTGTTAGAGAAAGCTCACGTATGTGATTTGGCTGCTTCTAGTGGGAATTATGAATCACTGTGTCTTAGCTGAAATTTTAAATTTATCTGCATTTATTCTATGAGACTGTGTTGTCTGCTGATAAACTGGTTTACTTGTAGATAGTTTGCATAGATGCTTGTGGAAGCAACTGCAAAAATGTAGTTTTGTGAAACTGAACAATTCATAAAAACATGAGAACAATGTTTGTGTTCAGAGGTGAGAATAAAGCATGCTAGTGAAAAATTTACTTAAGAATTTATTACAATTTAATTAAGATGGTAATTATAATGAAAGGCAGCCAGTCTGAAGAGGATATACTATTTGTATATTCAATAGCACAGTATTAGTGTTACATTAATATTAGTTTGTATACTGTGTGGAAGATGTGTGTCTTCCCAATTCTTCTTTTCCTCATTTCATTAGAGAGAGTTCCTAAAGATCCAGCCGTGTCTACTGTGTAGTTTTCTCTGGTTTCTGCAATTATAGCAGCTCTCTTCACCTGTCTACCAGCATTCCTGGAGCATTTGGAATGAGAAAGGATGAAGTATGCATTAACCGTATACACTGTGTAACATATGAGTTTAATTACTGGGGTTTTTTCCCCCCTATTTTGCTTCTTCATCTGAAAGCCACTAGACTAACATTTTTAGGGGTAATCTGGGTCAATATTCTGTTTATGTCCATATGATTTTTAACAGTATTTTAAAAGTTGTGCTTTCATCCAAATCATCACTTCACATGTTTGCAGCTTTGATTCAGAGTCACAGATAAGTAGTCATTGTGCTGTTGTTTATTAAGCAACGTGATGATCTTTAAGGTCTCTTCCAGCCAAAATGATTCTATGATTCCATGTGGAAATGTAACTTATTTAGCACTGCTTGGCCTAGTTGTAACTCCTTCCATGTATTAGTAGTGGATTTTATTGGTTAATCTGTGTGTTTAAGCCTTAAAATATGGCATATAATACTTAATGCCTTGACAGAAGTGTCTAACATCATTTGAGTAATTTTTACCAAATGACATGACCTACACATCTTGCAACCATTTTTGGCTTTTCTTTCCCCTGCTTGCCCCCTCTGTCCCCCTTCCCAGCAGAGCAAACCCAGAACAAATTCATTTGCCCTGAGTGCTGTTTAGGGTCATCAGGCAGTGAACCCAGCAGTACTTATATCTATATATGTGTTTTCTTGTGTGACTGTAGGAGGGTCCCATTTTTGCTTCTTGCCTATGCTATGGGGACTTGCCTGTGATGCCCATTTAGTTCATGGGAAGTCCTGCATTTCCTAGAGGTAAGGGCCTTTTTTTCAAGATGTTTTTTCAGATGTTGAGACTTGTCACCCCATCGGGTGAGGGGAAATAACCACCTTTCTGTAGAATTACAGAACAATTTAGGTTGGAAAAGGCCTCTGAAATCATCAGGTCCAACCATTATCCGTAGCGCTGCCAAGTCCACCACTAAGTCATGTCCCTAAGCATCATATCTACATGTCTCTTAATACTTCTACTCAACCACTTCCCTGGGAAGTCTATTCCAATGCTTGACAGCTCTTTTGGTGAAGGCATTTTTCCTAATGTGCAATCTAAACCTCAACTGGTGCAATTTGAGACCATTTCTTCTTGTCCTATTGCTAGTTGCTTGGGAGAAGAGACTGACATCCACCTCTCTACATCTTCCATTGAGATAGTTGCAGAGAGTGATAAGGTCTCCCTGACCCTCTTTTTTTCTAGACTAAACAACCCCAGTTCTTTCAGCCACTTCTCATAACACTTGTTCTCTATACCATTCAACAGCTTCCTTGACCTTCTTTGGACGTGCTCCAGCACTTACATGTCTTTAAGTTTACCTTGGTGTAGCAGGGTAGAATGTCATTTTAAGTAATGGAGTGGAGCTTCTCTCAGTTTGTAGAGAGGTAATTTTAGTTTGGTTATTGAAATTGGATGTTAAAGACAAACTGCGAGAGAATGGAGAAGGAGAATGAAAGGCTAGAACAAGGATTTCTTGCTTTGTTTGGGTTAATATAATTCAGAAATAGTTATTATACAGTCCTGCAAATTACTGTAGGGTTTATGTGTTGTCAATTAGATTTGTTGCATGTTGAAAGTAAGTGGATGGACCATTACTTCACCTTAATTCAAAAGGTCTTAAACAAGGTAAGGATTCAGAATTTGAAAAGAGGGAATAACCTCAAAATTCATTAATATTCTGAAAACTTCATTAATCTGCAAGCAAAAGGTTGAGAAGCAAGTCACTGGGACAAAGATACCTTCCACTTCCACACTACTGTGTGGAATTGTTCATTGACTAGTGTGCTTCATGAGTAATCAAATAGAATACTTCTAAAAAGTAGTTTTTTAAAAATGCGAGAACGCTGTGGAATAAAAACACTCTAAATCCTTTGTCAGGCACAGTCTGAAAATCACTTGGGGTCTTCTGTGGCCCCTGGGGCGATAACTGTGCCAACAGCAGAGGGAGCATTAAACTCATTGCCCACGGGAAAGTGTGGGGAGTGATACCCATGTTCCTATAATCCTTGTATGGGTAGGATGTGCTCATTAGCCTTCTGGCAGTCATCCTAGGAGAAGGACAACTCTGTTTCCAAACCCAGGCATATGGAGGTCGTTTAGCCCTGTAGGGCCTTCCATCTAAGGGAAGGACACTCTAAGAAAATCTCCGTCCTAAGGACTTGGCTGCCAGTGTCCAAGCTTGCTAGGCCCTGACAGATGAACCTTAGGACTAAAGGGTGGGTCCAGCTCTACGCATGCTGTGTCTCACCTAAAAAAAAATCCATAGCGCAGGCTCGAGGGTGCTATCTGCTATCCTCTTTTTCTCAGCGTGCTTGGAAAAGGCACTGATGAGGAGTGTGGGTGGAGCCCTCCCTGGATCTTCATTCGTGAAGCCTAGCCATACATACAAATCCTTTGTGCAACAGATTGACTCATGGGGAAGAGTGCCCCATTACTATTGTCTGTTTTACTTAAGCAACAGTGCTACTGGCTAAGTGTTTTGAGAGTGTCTTGATAGTATATCTAATTCACTTTTTTGTTTCTTTTTGTTTTAGCTAGCTGGGGTGGCCTTCCTTGCGGCTGGTCTGTGGGCATGGAGTGAAAAGGTAAGGGTAGAAATGACTGGTCTGTCTTTGTTTGGTGGCCGCTCTCTCCTGCTCCTATAAAATTACTTCCCCAGGAAAAAGCAAGGGTTAAATGTAGGATCTGAGCTCAGGACCATGTTCAAATGATCTAACCTGAGTTTGGCTGGACTTTCATTCTTGTCACTGATAATGTGTTAAGCTGTGGCCCTTTTATGTTTAGACCTTTCTGTAAACTTGTAAGTGCAGGATCCTAGGGAGAATTTAATAGTCTTTATTAACAGATTCTCTTTTGAAAACATGTTTCCTGAGATACATTTCTCTACCTACCTCTCTTTATTCAAAACAAGAAGTGTTTGGGAGGAATGTAGAATACATCTCTTTTTATATAAAAAAAACTTCCAGCATGCAACTTTGGAGCCATCTTTCTGAAGTATTCCACTCTTCAGGTCTGTTGTTGTCTTCCCCTTTTACCCACCATGGAGCTGCTTAAGTGTTTGTGCCTCCATGTAGAGGCACAAAATAGGGGAACATGTTCTAGCTGGAAATCATTCTTATTTTTGGCAAAGGTTTCTTTCAGCTGAGTAAGTCTGTGTGGGCATGTAACTACAGAGTTCTGTTACAAGAGAAGAGATGGTGTAGGTATGAAAATGAATGCTTTTACACACATAACAAGAGAGTGAACCATGGCTTTAGTATGACTGCAAGCAGTAGGAAAAAGAGACAGTTGCTAGCAGATTTACTGATCTGCATCTTAATTAACAGTGGAGGGCAGTTGTGCTGCTGATAAAGAACACTTGAATTACCATCATAGTGTGACATTTCCTTAATCAGAGTGCTTATATGCAGCACCTACCCATATACAAAGAGGTTCTGGTATTTCCTCCACTTTTGGAAATGAAAGTTTTATGATGATCTTAATGCTGAGGTATTTATGCTCCCTGTGTGTGTGTGTGCACACATTCTCAACTAGGTTAGTGATATCACAAGCAGCCTATCTCCACACTCAAATGCATTTACCTTCTATTCTGTTGTTACAAAAGGATTTTCTTTCCAGCTCTTTAGGGAGGGTGTTAAAGTTGTCTTAAATTTGTATTCTCTCATGTTCAGACATTATCTTCATATGTACTATGAAGAAATACATAGGATCTATGTGGTTGGAAAACAGTAGCTGACAACTACCTCCATTTGCCAAATGGACTTCATGGTACACTGAAGTTGCTAAAACACAAAGATAAACTCTTTCTGTTTTTATTTCTTAAATTTTGTCTGAACTATTTCTGCTTTTTGTCCTGTCTTGCAAATAAGTGCTTCAAAGCTTTTGCTATCGTTTTGAATGGCTCATGGAATCTGTACATTATCTTTGGTGTCTGGTCTGTGCTCTCTGGACAGTCTTTCATAGTGGTGCCATTCTTTAGCCCTGGTGCCTGTGTGGATCTGTCTGTTTACAGATAAACATCTTGGTGAACAATAGATGGGAAGTGAGAGAAAAACATTCCGGAAGCTATGCTACAGTGGTAAACCTGAAGATAAACTACAGGTGGTGGAAGAGTTTTGAACATCCTGTCTCTTAGTGCAATGTCAAGTACACTGAGTCTGTTTAACTTCTCTGGGTTTTTTTCTTGGTTTTGGTTTGTGTTTGGTTGTGTTTTTTCCCTTACTAGGACAACACTTCAGATTGATTCCTTAGAAGTCCTCTTTTTTTCTGACTATAAATGTTGTGCATCTCTGTAGCTGATAATATATTGAAATGAGAATGCTGGTTTGTGAGAAATGTTGAAAATATATGTAAAAAAGTTACTCATCCTGATTTGTCAAATCTAGTCTCTTTAAACTGATGTATCAAATTGTCCTGTCCTTATGTAAACTTGTAACTGGGTAACAGTCATGTAAATGTTAAATTGCGTAAAATTTTAAGTGCACACAACAAGAACTGGATGGATGTTAATATCTGTCACCCAAGAGATGTTGCAAAAATCAAGAAAAAGTGAATTACAATCAACTGTTAATAGAAACAAAGTGAATAACACTGTTGGTAAAACCATTTCAAGTAGGACACAAAGGAAGGTATGGAGTACTAGAGGTTAGTTAGCTTACTTTATTCCAGTATGTTCACAGCTAATAACAAATGGAAAGTGAGCAAAACTCTTATTTAGAGGGACTCGAAGAGCATGGAGACATGGGTTGACAGGAGCCTTATGAAAGTTATTGAAAAGAAGGCAAATGCAAAATCCTGTGTGTGAGATGGAGTAACTCCCATGCGTCAGTAGTTGACTGCCTAGAATGCAACTTTGTGAGGGGGGAAAAAAACCTTGAGCTCCTGTTCGTCAGGAAGTTAATCATCAGATGTGCCCTCATGCCAAGGCCAACAGCATGCTGGGCTATATTAGCACCAGTGTGGCCTGTGGTTGAGAAGGAGCTTCTTCCAATGATATTTGTCACACTTAAGGCGACATCTGGAGTACCATGTCCAGTTTTGGGCTCCCCTATGTCATGCAGATCTTTTCCAACTGTAGCTTATTGTATGATTAAGTGTATTTATTTTTTAGTTTGACCTTTGTTTGTACACAGAGGTACGTAAACTGTGTAAAGGTATGTGCATGTAACTTGTCTGTAATCAGTGGCAGCATGATATTGTGACAATCAAGATCCAGTTTACAGAACTTCATTATAAGAAATCAGTTCTGTCAGATGTATTTTGTAGTTTGTATTTCAATTGAGATGGTGGCTTACAAGCATTAAAAGAAAGTGGAGAACAAGTTAAACATGTACAGTTAAACTCTTCATTGTTCAAAGTGACTGAAAGGGAGGCTTAAAGGCTGAATTTTATTTTTGCATTTTTTGACACTGACTTAAGGCATTAGACTTCATTTCTGTAGGAAATGTGCATGCTATTGTAAAAGGTAGCCTGTGCTTCGAAGAGTTTTTACCATCCCACAGATGCCACAGGTAGAAGCATCCTTAGAAACATAAATGAGGTGGAATGAGATAGTCCCCTGAATGAATTCTCTTATTTACTTACTTCAGGATTTTCCACTTAACATGTTAGGCAACCCCCCAACTTTATTTTCTAAAGAGAATGTTGTAATCATCAAATGTGAACATGAAGAAACTGTTGTGAACCAGCAACATCCGAGAGTGAATAACAGAGCCCAGTTCCTGCCAACGTTTCTTCAGAACATGCTTTGATTAGAGGGAAGTTATCTTTCAAAAAATGTTGCTTGAGCAAGTGAGACTGTCTGGAAAAAAAGCAACCCTTGAGCTTTTGTGTGGGGAGGAGATGACTGGAAATAGCTGTGAAAGTTTCAACATCCTGGCCACAGTGTTTGGTTTCATAGCTTATTGGTTCTACAAAGACATTGAATTAGCCTAGCTAGTCTTAACATGTTTTCCTTGATTGTGGGGTCTGAGCTAAAGTTTGGTTAGGTGGGACTCTCATAATTAACCCATAGACCAAGTTTGATAGTTAGCTGTGAGGTGTTGTAGCTTGTCAATGGTGACGTTAAATAGAAAAGTCTTTGTTCTCCAAGACTTTGTGAATGCTGGAAAATCTATCAGTAGTGACCACTTTTTAGTAGGCTTTTTGAACTGTTAGTCACCACTAATAACATGGCATTTCTGAATTTTACAATTAAAGTTTTTTTTTACTTTTCATCCTTTCAAACAGTTTTGGTGGAAAAACAGAACCCAAACAAATAAACCCTCTGTTGTCTTGCAGTTGCCAAACTGACACCTCTAACAAGATCTGTTATGAAACACATTATGAAAGAAGAATTGCTCCTGTAGTATCACTTTACTATTATTAATCAGTGACTTTTCATCAGCTGAGGAAGTTTCCCCATGTGCACGTTCTCTTCTAACGCTGTATTTTGAAGATACTATTTTTAAGTAAGCATTTAAATATGAAGTATGGATATTTCCAAGGTGTTCTCCTAGGTTGTATGTTCTTTGCACTTAACTCTAGCACAAACACCTGAGTAGCAAGATCAGAATTTACATTCCTTTGACAGAATTATTCTGCTTATATGAATTACTTTGAGTCTCTTTCTTTTACACTAAACAGTTAGTTTGAAAATATACTTTATAAAGAAAGAAAGCTATTACATATGTAATTATGCGGTATTGTACTCCGATTTTTTTTTTATCCCTCTGTTTTTAAGGGAATATATTTCCTTATTAAAATGTTCTATGTATTGCTGAATAGTGTATGATGAACACTTGGACTCTTGCAAGGCTGCATGGATGCCCCTACAAATGTTCTCATTAACTTTGAGTTTAACTTTGTCCCTTCTGTCTGTGTCTTTGTTCTTGTTCACTACATATCTTTGATGGAATTTTAATGGTAGCTGGTATATAAACTTAATTTCTTTAAAAACTAATCTAGAAATGTTAAGGCTTCACTGTGTTAGCATTACATTTGCATAGACTTAGAAATTCTGTCCAAAGATCTAGTCAGAGAGACTTAATAGGTGAGATTATTTGAAGTGGTATCTCTTGATAGTCAACAAAAAAAGAAAATATTGCTGTTAAATTAGGCAAATTGCAAGTGTCTTACAGGGAATAGATAACTTCTTTTGGTGTAAGAATTTCTTTCTGGGGTGGAAGGGGCATGTTTAGACTATACTTCTATATTTTTGTAAGATTTTTGGAGTACTAAGACTATTCACTGCTAGAAGGGGCATAACTGAAATGTTGAGAGGAAAAATATGCTTCCCGTGAAAATCAAAACAAGGGTTTTCTTTCCCTCCCTTAAAGTATCACCCATAACCTGCTTTGTAGTTAGAATATGTCTCCCTTTCTGCCACCTAAACATTAGGATTGGAAAAAGTCTTTTGTTGTTGTTGTTGAAAGGCTTTGAAGTTGAAGTGCCTTTCTGATAGATGTGATGCATTTCAAGCTGATCTGAAGCATTAGTTCTTTTCCCTTGAAACTAAATGACTGTTTGGTGATAATATTGAGCTTTTGGCACCATCTTGTGGAAGCCTGTTTGGCAAATACACCTAGGAGAATGTAATCTGAGGAGTTGACTGCACTGGATTTCTTTATTAAAAGCATTAATAGCTATAAATTGGCACTAATACTTCTGCTAGGGTGAAGAAAATTGGTATCATCAATAACCATTTTATAGTGACATTTTTCTATGTGGGCCACTGTTGGCAAGCTCAAGGGTTTGAAACTGATTTGTTTGGAATCATGTACAAATCATGGATGTCTAGAATGAATGTTAAATGAAGAACATGCTTATAGTGGTCACTTTAGTTTGTTATCTTGTTTTTCAGGGTGTATTGGTTGATCTGACAAAGGTGACTGGTCTTCATGGTCTAGACCCAGTGGTGCTTATCTTAGTGGTGGGAATAGTGATGTTTACTTTGGGATTTGCTGGTTGTGTCGGAGCACTGAGAGAAAACATCTGCCTTCTGAAATTTGTAAGTAACATCATTATATGTGTGGATTATTGTTTGTGTGAAAGCTGGGAGTGATGGGTGAAGAACTAGTAGCAAACCCATATAGTTAACTTATAGCATTGAGTTTGCTACAATATATGGTAAACTTAATCCCCTTAAGAGTGTTTGAGTAATGGTATTATACACAGGCTTAAACGTATACTTGTTTTATTTTCTCCTTTCTGGAAAACATTTCTTCCATTTTTCATTCACTCTGCTGTCCAGTGATGTTGTTTATGGCATGTATTGGGAAAAAAATTGTGTATGAAATAGCACAAAATGTGATGTCCTGGAATATATTTAGTCAGGAATTACTGAGAGGAGATGGTACAGTGGCTTAGTGGGAACAGAATCTCTTAAACTTCTAAGTGTTTGGCAGGCAAAACTTGGACTTTGATGTGAAATCTCTCAAAATATGTGTGTGTGGGGGTTTCTTTGTTTTGTACTGAAGTTTCTTCTTAGCTTTAGATCTGAAAACAGTTAATCTGGGGAAAAAATATAAAAGTGGGAAAAATGCAAGAAGTAACATCAAGACTGCATTAGCCTCATGTTTTGCAAATTCTCATTTATTAATATTTTCACTGCTGTGCATCATTACTGTGGTATGGTGGTCATTTTATTGTCAAGTTCAGGTGGCCAGAATGAAAAGATAACTCTGCCTTCAGGGAGTTTCTTTACATTGTATTTAACAGGCTGTGTTCTCGTTGTATCTGTACTGAGGGAGAATTTTAAGCTAGTTCTCTGTCTCTTTCTGGGGGAGTTGGAGTAGGGATGCATTCAAAATGAATGCATGCTTTCTAATTTCAGACTTTGTCTTTTGCAGTTCTGTGGAGCTATTGTGTTTATATTCCTGCTGGAGTTGGCAGTGGCAGTTCTGGCTTTTCTGTTCCAAGATTGGGTGAGGGACAGGGTCAAGGAATTCTTTGAGAATAACATTAAATCATACAGAGACGATATTGACCTCCAGAACCTCATTGACTCGCTACAGAAAATTGTAAGTTTGTATCCTGTCACTTCTCTCCTAGAGAGAATTGGAAACTTTTTTTCCTTGTTACAGATTTATCATAGTCTGTAAACAGCGCTGTGTTACAGATGTGCTAGTTTGCTCTTTCTGCATTGAAAGCATCAAGGAGGCAAGATATACTGAGATATAGTGCTGTTCTAACTGTGCATGCAGAAGCTCTGCCAAGCACCCATCTGCCTTTTGACCTTCTTGACTTGCTTCTCTGTTCTGATCAGTGTTGCATCAGTTTAAGTGAGAAGCAAACAACAAAAAACTCCTTATCTGGAAGGATAAGAAAGCTATGTGAAATACTTCTGGAGCTGACTGACCTTTGAGCTAGTGCAACTTTATCAGTTAATTCACTTAGATATGAAAACCTTCTCATTAAAAGGAAGGAAGTATATTCACAAATGTTTGGATCTACTTTTGACAGTAAACAAGGAAAAAAAACCTTGTTGATTCATTAAGATTTAAGGGTGGAGTCATAATTTAAATAAACATTTTTTCATAGTTTTTCTGGTTTTGGTTGTTTTGGAAATAATGGGGTACGAAGTGTTTATATAAACTATCTTGTTGCACCATTTATAGGTATACACTGATTGCATCTAGCAATTACATGTAAAGTCATAATTTTTTATGGTTTTGCTTGTCACACTGACACCTGCTTCCCAGAGCAGTATGCCAAATGTATTCCTTTTGATTTCATAGAGCCACAGTGTTGATTTCTCATTTTTTACTCTGGTGTTGACATTGTTTCAGCACAGCCTTAGAAAACATAAAGGTGATGAACAGATGTCATTCCAGAGAGTTCGTTCAGTGGATAAAATTGTTTCTAAAACACCCTCAAATGCTAAATGTTTTATCTGTTGCAGAACCATTGCTGTGGTGCCCAAGGTCCAGATGACTGGGACTTTAACATATACTTTAACTGCAGCAGTGAAAGCAAAAGTCGTGAGAAGTGTGGTGTTCCTTTTTCCTGTTGTATACCTGATCCTGCCGTAAGTTGTTTCTTGGCTTTGGATTGCTGTGGTGTTGTTGGAGTGTTCTGTAAGGAAGTACTTTCTGAATAAAGCGTGATGGCAGTGCTCTACAAGGTCTTCTAAACGATCCAAAGTTACTCTTGAACAGACAAGAGTAAAGACAAACAGAGAAGACAGAAGAGTTTCTGCTCCATCGTTTTTAGAACTGAAATGTGGACACCTATTAAAGATCTGAAAATGTATTGCCAACACCTCTGCTATGAGGACAGGCTGAGAGAGTTGGGATTATTCAGTCTGGAGAAGAGAAGGCTCAGAGGAGACCTTATTGTGGCCTTTCAGTATCTGCAGGTGGGCCTGCAAGAGGGCTGGAGAAGGATTTTTTAGGTTGTCAGGCAGTGATAGGACTAGGGGTAATGGACATAAGTTTGAGGAGGGTAGGTTTAGGTTGCACGTTAGGAGGAAGTTCTTCCCCATGAGGGTGGGAAGACACTGGCACAGGTTGCCCAGAGAGGTGGTGGAAGCCCCATCCCTGGAAGTTTTGAAGGCCAGGCTGGCTGGGGCTGTGAGCAAGCTGCTCTAGTGGGAGGTGTCCCTGCCCATGGCAGGGGGTTGGAACTACATGATCTTTAAGGTCCCTTCCAACCCTGACAATTCTATGATTCTATGAACAGGAATTCAAGTTATTTTTGTATGGCTTGAGTCTACAAGTATTGGTTGGTGACATTTTATTCCCAGTGCATTGGTCATCTTGAATTCCTTGCTTGTGTTACCTAGTTTGTAAGGACCTGAGAGCACTGTCTAAGCAGTGTGCTTGCCGAAGTTAGATTAATGTTACTCCACCCCTCTGCCAGACAAGTAGGAGTAACACCATCTGCTGATTATTTATCAGCAGCTAGTAAAGTGCTCATGCACAAAATCAGTTTAAAGCATTTGAGTCAAATGTGGTTTTGGCAAGATTTAGGTACTTAGTAGTTAGATCTGTTTCTTAAACTTTAGGAATATGACCCTTTCAGTGGAAGCCAAAACATGGAGGTAGGAACTAACATATGATGCTTTATAGTTTAAGCAGAGTAGTTAGTGCTCAAAGTCAGTCCAGCAGCCCTTGTACAGAGCAGATAGCCATTGGTAAGTTATACTAAGGTTCTTGATTGCCTTGGAAATCAGCCAAGAAAGCCTTTGTCAGGCAGATATTCCATGTTCAGATTCCCTAGTAATTATTTTCTACTTTCATTTGGAGCAGTACTATTCCACTGCAGCTTTTCTGGTTGCTGGGGCTGTATTTAAGGAAGCATAAGTATGTTTAAATATTAAAATTATTTTATCTACTCCTAATAGTTCAGTATAACACACAATGCAATTGTGTAAATTATGCTACCTAGTTTTTTTCCTCATACAGAGAAAAAAAAATGTATTAAAAGGAAGGTCTTTGCATCTTTGGAGATAAATTGGGTTGTGTGCACTTGTGATCTGGAAGGTGTTTGTAAAAATACTTCTTAAATGGTTAACTCTGTCAGTCCTGGTTGGTTTGTGTATCTAAAAGACAGAAACTTCCTTTGAACATAAGTGACTAGAATTCAGTTGATTTATTTTAAATCTTTTTTGTTTGTTTGTTTGTTTTGCAGCAAAAAGTTGTGAATACACAGTGTGGCTATGATGTCAGAAAGAAGGTAAGGTGCTGAGATCTTGCTGTGTGTCTTGGTCTGTGCCCACATAGTCAAAACTGTAAAAGTGGTGGAAATGCTGATAGATGTCATCTTAAAATTCTGGGAACTAATTGACTGTGCTTATACTTGAAGTAGAGTGTGGTAATGATTTTACTTGTTTACTTTAAACTGTGGGAGGGTGGAGAAAGCAAAGGTAACGGGAAATGTGTGTTTCAAAAAGGGGGGGGACTTGCATTTCAAATATGCATTTCAAGTTTTAGTTTTATTAGTTTAACTCTGAATTTTATTTGCTAATTCTAAAGTATTCTAATAATGGGATTTGCGGGAAGATACACGGATTAAAGCAGGGAATGTGTACATGTTGGATGTTAGGAAGAAGTTCTTTACCATGAGGGTGGTGAGACACTGGCACAGGTTGCCCAGAGAGGTGGTGGAAGCCCCATCCCTGCAAGTTTTGAAGGCCAGGCTAGATGGGACCCTGAGCAACCTGAGGTATCCCTGCCTGTAGATGATCTTTAAGGTCTCTTCCAACCCTGACTATTCTAGGATTGTGTTTCTGTAGTCTGGTTAAAACATTACTGCCTAAGTGACAAATCATTAGCTTAGCTTTAACATGTCATTGATTCGTAATAAACTCAAGCAGAAAAGTAATACTCATTCTTCTTCTCTACATTCAGAGCAAGAATCAATGGGATGATCACATATTTGTCAAAGGATGTATTCTTGCTTTGGAAGCTTGGTTAACCCGAAATATCTACATTGTTGCAGGTGTCTTCATAGCTGTGTCATTGCTCCAGGTTAGTTGGTTTTGTTATGCTACTTTGAAAAAAGCTTCAAGTTTTCAGATACAGATCTACTGAAGGTAAAAAGTAGTCATGGAGAGAGGGAGAGTAAATATTCTGATACTGAATTTTTTTTTAGTTATGAGAATAGTAGGGCCAAAAAAACTTATTAATAGGGATGAGGACTTAGAGTGAAAACATCTAACTGATGATATAGATTAATTTAATTCTGTTGAAATTATGTTCCTCAAAGCAATTAAGGTAATTATAAAAATACAGTTATAATACATACAGCATGTGATTATTGTGATGTATTATTAGTATTGCAATATGCTAGTGTATGAGTATTACATAAAGTAAAATAATACAATATTTCTTACATTTCAAAGTGCCATGAGGGAGGGGAGATTCTCTGTTCATCTACTGCAGGAGTTCTGAACTACAGCCTTCTATCACAAATGTGGAATGACTAAAATACAATTCCATCTTTTATGTTAGAATTGCCACTCAGCTGGCTCTAAGTGACACATGGCATACTGCTCAAAACAAGCTGAGAACAGAAGAGCAGGGAAAGTGGACAGGTAACAAATGTGGTATTAGCAGAACTAGACAGAGTTGCTGTGACTTCTTTCAGTACCTTGTTGGTGCTTGGTACATCAAAAAAAAAAAAAAAAGAAAATTCTCGGTGAAACAAATCACTTATTTCAGGGCAGATCCTGTTTTCATTGTGGCAGTTGTTCACACTTAGCTAAATTTCTTCCCTGTGGTACTGCTTCACTTCACTAGGAAATAACAAACTTGAGAATCTACTGCAGAATTTATTTTCCATTTAACTGGAAATAGTTGAGTGGTGGCAAAACACCTTTTCCAAGCTGTGACAATACTACCCTCTGCTTGGTTTTAGAACCATAATGCTTCCATGGTTTTGAGTGGTGCTGTCCTGAGAACACCACCTTCAGTTGGGTTGATGTTCAAGATATGATGAAGTCTAATCTTTTGGCAATGTGTTGACTGACAGTACTTGATGTTGTTGATTTTAGTCATGTCCTGAGTCTGTGAAATCACTTTCACAGCCTTTTTGGATTGGGTCTCTCTTGTGTATTAAGCTATTTTGTGGTGGGACAGAGAGTTAGGCATAACCTGACTACTAATAAGAGACATCTTCCAACTTTTCTTGAACAATACATCAGTCTTTTGTTGTTTCTCTAAGAATGTTTCAGGAAATGTGCTGAGTTACGATTCTTTTCAGTTTGCAAAGGAAGATTTCCTCAAGAACTTGTGTGAATGTTAAAATTTCAAATTTAAGTGTCTCACAAAAACTTGGGACTTTTCTCACTATTATTTGTGATAAGAATTTCCTTTTAGTATAGGTAATTCTGTACATTCTGTATATGTTTAAAAAAAATTGATCAGAAAATTGACTGGATTATCCAAAGCTGTGGAATGAATGAAAATGCCTGGTTTGTAACTTTAGCAGTAGGTAAGACTATTTTAAGACTCAAACTTGGCTAAGTGAATTTCTTCCAGCTTTGTGGCATCTAGAAGCTTATTATTTTGGATGCTCCTGAAGTGTTACATGAAAGCATCTTTTACTCTTGTGTTTTATTTCCTGCAAGATGCTGCTGCCTTTATTACTTTTTTGTAATAGACATGCTTTGATGGATGATCCTGGCTATGAAATGATATCTGAACATGCAAACACTTTATGATGAATGCATATCTTATTCACAGGAGTAGCTTTACTGACATCATTACAGTGTAATAGGAGCACATAAGTAGTAGGTTCCCATTCTGCAATAATGGCTGATGGTAACAGGTTCTAATTTTTTTGAAACATCTTGCAGTCTGGTACATTACAAGTGTTCCATCTCACAAATGATTATTTTTTTTTTTTATCTTTTTAGATTTTTGGGATTTTCCTAGCCAGGACATTGATTTCTGATATTGAAGCTGTAAAGGCAGGTAATGCCTTCTGAATATCAAAGCAGCCACATGTTGCAAAAAAAAAAGTATATTTTACATTTATTGGTTGAACACCAAGGTGGAAGAAACGCACAGACCATGAAACACTCCTGTTATTGAAAGCCTTATGTGGATTTTACCCTGCTCGTGCTTTTTGTTAGAATCTGGTACAAAAAAAAAAAATTCCAAATGCACACCTGGCTACCTTTTTTCTGAGACAACTCGGTGCACCAGTGATGATCTTTGAGGAAGAAATGGAACTTCACAAGATGTTGGCAGAACAGATGTTGAAGATTGTAGCAAGGAGACATAAAACTGCTGTAAACTCTTTCCTTGAAGGATTACCATGAAGATTGTTCTGGTTTCAGTCCCAGCTGACATCAGTCTCAAAATGTAATCTTTTCAAGAAGGCATCCTGGTTTCTTCAGAATCTTGAAATTGTTTTAATCTCTGCTGTAGACTCATGCGGTCACTTTTTGGCAAGATGGTCAGCAACAATAATCATCGTGTTTTTGGAAGTTGGAAAAAAAAATCATAGAAGATCTAGTTCTTCAATTGATTTTCAGTTGTGCATAAGTAGAGAGATTTCTGTTTGGGAATAATGTAGATGTCTCAAGAGCAGGGGCTTGTGCTCAGCACTGAGTAACCCATGCTGTTGTGAAAATACAAGTCTTTTATCAAGAGGGGAAAAAATCAGGCTTTCTGTAGCATTATACGTTAGAAATCTTCATTTCAGGCAAGGGAAGGTGAATCCATGATGCCATTTCCTGTCTGAAAAAAAATGTAAATATCCTTTATTTATAGGAAAAAAACCTCTTTAAAACTGTTTAGCTTTTTATGGAACAGCAATATCTTTAAAATGTGCTGTCTGCAGAAATTTCAAATTGCAACTTGTTTCAGTAGGTAGCAAGCATGCTCTGCTAGCTGTTGATGGGGTTTGCCTTTCGTCTAGTTTGTCACAACTGCTGTGTTGATCTTCTTAAGTCCTAACTGCTAATATCAGGACTGATAAACATTTAAATTCAGCATTAATCCCTCCTGCAATCTATTTTTAATGATGAAATGTGCATCTAGTGAAAGATTAGAGTTGTTAATTTTTTAAGTCTTCTCTCAAGCTATTGAATCATCAGTTCTGCTTATATTCTGAAAGACAGTTCAAATTCCAGTCACAATATAGTGAACTAGAATTTCTCAAAATACTTTTCTGCTTCAAACTGAACTACTGCCGAAGTTGGTTTTTTTTATCAGAAGGAAACTAAACTCTTTGCTTCTTTCTTCCTGTCCTCCCTTCGTGGGAGGTTCAGTAGATGGACCTGTGGCTCAGTACAAGTTCCAGTCTTCTCTGCAAGACTTTGGCATAGTATTTCTAGCTTTAAAACAGAAGTATCTGACTGAAAAGTTCTCGGAAGTAGTTGTAGTTTTCAGTCTTATTGTGGGCCATATAACTAACATTGTTTACTGCTTTCAGTGACACCAGTCTTTTCAGGGAGAGCAGGTTTATTTACAGTGCCTAACATAGTGTAAATTCTAGAAAAGTATATATTTTTATAATGATATTTTACTACATGTAGTCTGCCTGAATGGTTTAATACGTGTATTTCCAAAGTGTATGGCTTTCTTAGTAAGCCAAACTTTTAAATATATCTATAATATCCTTTTTTCTATTATGCGTGTATTAACAAACATTTCACTGGCAAAAGCTGATCAACACTAAGAATCTTTGTGTCTCTATTGATTGTCCAGAATCCTTCAAGCTTTTAATCTGTGAAGCACTTCACAGACAATGCTATACTTCTCATCTGTACTTCAGTTCAGCTTTCATAGTTCTTTTTCTGGCCAGTGACTGAGACACAACAGGAAAAGGAAGCTTGTCTAAGGATGGCTGATTTCCTTACAGTAGCAGAGAGCAGTCTGCTAATTACTCTTCTGAAGACCTGAAAGTAAAATTGCCAGAAGTGCACTGCATTTTTTTTTTTCTTTTTAGCTTTGATATACAATGAAACAATAGCAGTAGATCACTGAGGGGAGAGCAAGAGGCATTTCTTCTATAGAGCCTTGAATTGGGTCTGTATTACTTATTTGTTGAATCTGGTCCATTAGGAGCAGATAAAATTTGCTGCTGTTAACAGCCACTTTGCAAGCAGCAAAGCAGTATTCAGCAACCTTTGCTTTAAACTCTGGTGCTTGAAACTTCAAACCACCTCATCAACCAACTTTACAACTCTGTTAGCTTTAGGTGTAATAATCTGATGTCTGTAAAATTGGAAAAAGATGCTTTCCATTTGTGACCTTTTTTATTCATGAAATATTGCATTGAAAATTACATCTAAGGAGTATGTTTCCCTTTGCCAATTTTTGACACAGCTCCTAATGCTGGGAAGTAATTTCAGTGGTGGGTGAAAAATTCATCATGATGTCAAAAATATCTGTGGAGTTCATGCACTGAAATCAGCTGCCAACAAGAGCCAGTGTCTGCAAGTCTTGCCAAGTTACCTGAAGACATATGAATACTTGGTTTCTTTTTGTATGTAAAACAGATTTTATTTGAAGTGTTGTCTTTTCATGGTTTATTCTTACTGGTTTTGGCTATATTAACACCAGCTTTTTATCAATGCTCCAGTTATTTGTAATGGAACTCAACAATGCAAGTTCAACCTATTTTGAAGATCTTTAAATGAATGGAGTGATTTGTTTTCACTGTGGATAAGGTTCTTTGTGCTTATCTACTATCACTTTTAAAACCCTGCAGCTCTAGACGGGTTTACCTCCATTGGTGGTACACATGGTTAGTGTACTTTCAGACTTGGAATGGAATACTTTTCTACCACTTTCTACTTGGTTATATTTAGCATCATCTTTGTGGACCTGCAGTGACTTAATGACTAAAGGTTTAGGTTATGGTTTGAAAAATGTTTTGTCAGCAAAAGCAGTTGGATATGAGCCTGCCTCTAAAGCCTTGAAGGAGAAGCAATTCAATGATCTCATAGAGAGATCTGATAAATTGTTGATGTTGAGATTTCAGTGATTGCATTTGGAACAACTCCACAAACACTACAGTGGAAACAAGATTTTTAATGAAGACATCAAGTATGAGATCAGACTTGAATAACTAAACTGAGAAGGAAACTTTTCAGTGTAATTGCTTTTATTTCTCAGAAATGAGCACAATTTATTTCTGTGAAGTAATGTATTTATTTGTCAGTATGTTTGAGAATGCAACTGCCCCTTTTGTTTCTATTGATATAATTGCATTTGAACACAGTTTCCCTGTATGTGAAGAGGAGGATGAGTACAAGCACTGAAAAAAGTGCAGTGACCAAAGGAGCTTCGGTCGCCTCCTGAAAAATATTTCTTCCCAAGGGGTCTTCAGTTTTGGTGACCTTCAGAGAGTGCAATGTGGATAGACTTGTACCTCTAGTCTGTTGAGATTGATGGAACAATTGGCTTACATGCAGAATTGCCTTGGCTTTTGTCTCTCCATTCTATCCTTTTCTCATCCTTCCCCCAATCACCTGTCGATTATTATGCAACTTGAACATTGTTTAGCCAGTGGAAGGGGAGGTTCTGTCTCCTCCTGAGATGGCTTTTCTGAGTGTCTTTCAGTGTATTTTGTTTCTTAAGCCTTAAATTTTGTTAAATAAAATTTAATCTTTTGTATTACTGGAGTTTGATTTCTAAGGTTTGTTACTTCCAGTCCCTAGTATTTACCTCTCTAAGGTTTAAACTGGCAACTGAGACTGCAATTTGTGGATAAATACAGAAGTGGTAAAAGTCTCCTGGTGTTCATGTATATGTTTAGTTGAAACTAATTCTTGATATTTTTTTTCCAGTCTGGGCTGCTGAATAATAGATAACACTGGTGCCTTTTTCTTCATTGTTAATGGAAAGTCATGAACAAATGAAGAGCTGCAGAATGGTCTAGATGAATTAACTCTGTACACCCAAAAAGTTAACTGCAGTTATTGCTTATGTGATTTGCACAGTCTATGCTTTGTCATGTCTGAGTAATGTTCCTGAAATGACTCCTAAGAGAGCAGGTTGGAAGATGAGGCTTGCAGAAATACTTTTATATCTGCTCCTTTGACAATTCTTTAATGCATTAAAACCTGAGTTTAGTTTTAATAAGGTCAGAGAAACATTTAACCAGTGGATAATGGCTAAATCAAAATAATGCAGTATCTGGAATTATATACTCCAGTATCCTCAGGTTGGATCATTTCTGATAAGGATGACTTAACTTGAACGTGTGTATTTGGTATGTATCTATAGAACTTGTAATAGATCCTTATATATCCATACTAATACCTGATTTAGGCACAACCCAAGATCTTATTCTGAAGTTGAGATTGTCTGAAGCTATTTCTTATTTTGACATTGGAAATGTGTAGGATGTTCATATCACTGTATGCTTTAAGCTAGAGGAAACTGCACAGAGTTACGCTCTTGTTTTCCTTTTCTTCTGTGATGTGGTCAAAACCTTCTGTGTTACACACCAACTTAATTGTCCGAGGTGGCTATGAAATTCTCTCTCAGGAGTACTCCTAAAAGTGATACTTGGTGGCAAATGTAGTGGCCTAAAGAGTGCTAACTGATTTTGCAAGTGGGAAAGCTTTTATAGGAACAAAGTTGTCATGTTTGTTTGCAGCTATAAGGCAGTTACACTTAAATTGTTAGAGAACAGGAGGCCTTGTTGACTTTTAAATACTCCCTGCTTTACAACAGTTTCGTAAAGGTTAGTACTTTTCTGGTTTTGGGTTGTTTTGTTTTTTTCTCAATAAGTTTTACTGCTGTCTAAAAATACTAGTCATTGTTCCCTAACTCTTCACTATCTACTACTGCAGAATTTATTGCCTAGATCTTGGCAATGTGACTCTGCAATGTATTTGGAACTGCTTAAAATGTTCCCATAAGAACAAGTTGTGCAAAGATCCTGTTATCTTTTTTTTAATCAAGTGACTATTTTTAAATAAAAATAGATTCTGTAAAAGTATTCAGACATTTATTTTAGTACAATTTTTCATTATCTATAGTTAAAACCAGTTTCTCTGACTGTGGATAATTTAGTGAAATGCCAGCTGCCTCCAGTTCCTCACACCTGCCCACTTGTAATTTGTAACTAGCTTTAATTTGTATCTTGTCCAAGAACTATAGAGACATTGACTGCAGTTCCTTGTAAACTGTTTTCACTCTCATTTCAGGTTACAAGAGCTGCAACTCTGAAATTAGGACAAGACCATGATCTCGGATACGTAGTAAGGTAGCTTGTGACACTAGCAGGTGAAAACTCAGATGAGCTTTAAAACTGCAAGTTGAAGGGGAAGTTGGTTTCAAGATACAGTTCTGTGGTGGTTTTAACATGTCTAGTTAACAGCTGGGCTCACGGCTTTTCTTTAAAATGTGCAGAGGTTGGATGGGTGCCAGTTAGCCCTTTGCATTGTTTAAGCTACCACTCTCATCTTACCTAAACCCCTGTTGTTTCACGTTGTACGATACAAGCTTGAGGGTTGTTTTTGTAATTTTAAAGTCACATTAATATAAGAAAAAGTTGCAAGTGATGTTTTGATTTTAGAAAACCAAGTAGGTTAAAAATGTATTACAGGAGTGGTAATTGCCAAAATGCTGTGATGTTGTAGAAGACCACTTGCTTGACAAGCCTTGTTCCTAATGCAGTGTTAGTAGCTCAGTGAAGAGCAGCACTGATGCGAGCATCAGTAGGCCAAATAGATGAGAAAATGAGTAATTTTTTGTATGTACAGCTTTAAAAGCAGCAGCTGTACCTAGACTTCCGTAGTGTTGGTTCTGCAGCAGTGTGACAAATGCAGGCTTTGGCCAAGCTGGTGTTTTATTGCATTTGCCTCAGCAGCAGGGTTGCTATGGGGAAGAAGGAAGGCTAGGAGGTGTCTCTCTTCTCAAAACCTGTAATGTTGTTACTGCTTCCTTGACCACACTTGCATTGCTGTGACTGCAGAGTTCTTCAAGGGTTTCTTTAATCCTGTCATCTTCTATTTCTTGCCTCAGATCACCTGAATGGGAGAGGAAATGCTGACTTTCAGTGACATGCATGGCATAGTGCCTCCCAACACTTGTAAGAGAAAAGTTTGGAGTACTTGCTGTTGAAAATGAGCTGGTTTGTTTTGAATAAATTTCTCTGAACCATTTTAGCCAGTGAAAGTCATGAACAGATTAAGATATCTTTTTTTTTCCTGTTTGACTTCCAAGAACTGATTGAACAGAGCAACACTTTAAAAACATAATATAGCGTATAAGTTCCAGCATTTTTTGCCTCTGTGCTTTTTGTTAGCCTTTCACGATAGTAAGACTTAACTCTTAGTCTTACATTTATTCTATAAAGCGCTAAGTACGTACACCTCTAGAAAACAGTCTTATAGCTGACATCTGTTGCATCAGTAGTCTGTAATAGCATTGAAGGATGCAAATGCTTATGCCTATTCCAATATCTTTGTGGGGAAAAAAAGAGTATATTGCAAAATCATCTTGTCTGCCAATGTAGAGTGGCTCCAGGATCAGAAAGGCAGCTGCCTTTGTGGCAGATCCTTGCCTGAAAACAATTATTATTTTCAATCTATGTGATTTATGTATTAAGATGTGAGAAATTGGCATGAGATCTTTGGACTCATAGGTTCAAGGTAGCTGTTTTCAGTTAGTGTACACATCCATGATAAGTCAGATCCTGCTCAAACCATTTTGTGTCTTTCCTATGAAATCATATCATCTATATGTTTTACTTAAAGTTACTGTGCAAAGGCAGCATTGCTAGAATTGCTGTTTTTTCAGCAATTATCAACTTTCTGGTTTGGTTACAGCACAGACAGAACAACTCTTTATTTGAACACAAAAATGCTGGACATACAGGACTTGGGACTGCCAGCCATTTTGCATGGTGGTTTTGGACAAAGACTTCTTTATTCCAAGGTGCTGATTTTGATATTTCAGGACTTCACTGACTTCACTGAAATAAAGCCCTTTTTTCATACAACTGATGACTTAATCAACTTTTCATAAAGAAACTACTTGACTGAGAATTTTGATCATTAGTAAATAATTAACCTCTTTAATATCCTTTACTGTTCACTGACTGCAACAGCACAGGCAGTACATTTTGGTAACAGAAAACACTTTTGTCCATACTTTCATCAGAGACAACTTAAAGTGAAGTTACCTGAATTAAGAAGACTGCACAAAAGACCCATTGAATTATATTTCACCTCAGGACTTGTATTATCATCTTGTAGAAGCTTGTGTAAGCTTTGAACTAGCTGGGATTCCTTAAAAGATTCTTCAAGAGTTTCTAAAAAGTAAGTAAACAAATACCTGAGTCTTTACATGAAGAGAAGCCAGAAGGTAAACAAGCTTGCTTTTTAAAAACAAAATTCCTGACTGGCTTCATTTCAAAGTGGCTATACAGGGATGTCTTGGGTATCTGTTTTCTGTACTAGGGAATTTCTGTATTGTTTTCTGTTCAGTGTTTCTACACTGACCTCATTCCAGAAGGCAGAACCTGCATACTATAGATTCTATTAAATAACCTCATAATAGATTAAAATTTGCAATGATCAGTGCTTGAAACGTTGATTCACATTAATAGCCCAGTAGACTTTGAGAGCCTTAATTGTGGATCAAGCAGTAAAATGGGCCCTTTACTGTCTTGCTTGTTGGTATAGGGAATTCCAAATGTCAAGCTATTTGTACAATGCATGCAGATTTCTGTGGTGATTGTCTTTATTGTAATAAATTGGGACTCATTTTCAAATGTGATAAGTCATACAGGGAAAAATCTGAAAAGAATTATATTCAATTTCTGCAAATTAGCTCAGTTGTTAGACTCTTTAGTTTTCTCACTTGTTTCATTTGCAGCTTCTACAAGACCCTGTTGTCCATGCTTCTGCTTTCTCTGCTGCATTCAGATGTCTGTATTCTGAAGGTTATTTCCTCTATAGTCTTCATTAACCACACAAGTCTATAATTTGTCCTTAATTTTGTCTTCATTCAGACTTTCTCTTCTCTTTTTCTAGTCATCTGTACTTTTACTTTACTTCCTCTAGGGGGTTTTATTGGTTGTTTTGTTGGTGTGGTCTTGTGTGTAGGCTTCCAGCATATCATACCATGCTACTCAATGGATTATACCTGTCCACACAACCTGATGATTATTGCCTTTGTGATCTTCTGGATGACTGACCTCCTTTATTTTATGCTGAAGAGCTAAATCTAGACAAGAAACATGCTTTTTCTTACATGTTATATAGAATTAACCAGCATGACAACGTTACTTTTAGGATGTCAGGCAGCAATAGGACTAGGGATAATGGACACAAGGTCGAGGAGGGTAGATTGAGGTTGGATGTTAGGAAGAAGCTCTTCACCATGAGTGTGGTGAGACACTGGAACAGGTTGCCCAGAGAGGTGGTAGAAGCCCCATCCCTGGAAGTTTTGAAGTCCAGGCTGGCTGGGGCTGTGAGCAAGCTGATCTAGTGGGAGGTGTCCCTGCCTATGGCAGGGGGAACTAGATGATCTTTAAGGTCCCTTCCAACCCTGACAATTCTATGATTCTTAATAATTGAGGATCTTGTATAGGCAAAAGCTTTTAGGAGAAAAATACCTAAATCAATTGCAGATGCTATTGCCAAGGCATTCAGAGCCTCATTCTGCATGGCAGCATGCTCGCTTGTTGTCATGGAAACCAGATGCTTCACTCCTTGAGCCTCCTGGATGGCTTTGACCACTTCCTGATAAAGAAAAAGGAAATTATCACAGATGGAAATCTGACTTATGAATAAAATAGAATGAAGAGAGAAATGAGATTGCACTCTTCAGCCCCTGAATAGATGGAAATGATTTGTCCACTGCAGTGCAAATTGATGATATTTGAAGACTAGAGCTAACATTGCTTTTGACACAGATCATATAGGTCTAATTTACTCTGAGTATCAGTACTTAAAATTATGTATATGCATGTCTATAAGATAAAAATACCTCAACTTATT
The DNA here is from genome assembly GCA_013396975.1 of Bucco capensis. NCBI lineage: Eukaryota > Metazoa > Chordata > Aves > Piciformes > Bucconidae > Bucco > Bucco capensis. Next base: position 330,631 of record VWZO01018188.1, on the reverse strand, counting down.
TCAAGAGTTTGACCTTATTCCAGTTTTTTTATTTCAAACCTTCAAACTTGCAAAAATTAGTTCTACTTTTAGCAAAGTCTGTGCAGATGGTATCTACTGTTTTTTATCAGTACCTCAAAGTGAAGCGTGATTGGAATGCCTGTGTAAAATAGCATGATTTACAAGAAACATACACTTCTAATATGCCAGCAGATACAGATGATGCCAGATTCATCCATTGCTATATAAGTAAGTGGGCTTTTTGGAACTCGTGGAGGGCTACTGTTCAGGATGTCTGGGTTATCTTTGCCATTTTAAAATTTAAAATTTAAAATTTGAAACTAATGTTTATGAAAATAGAAAAACTTTACCTATCATTTGTCAAACCTTGCTGAAGCAGGGTAAAAGTTGAGAGGTGATAATAAGTAACCGTGTTGCTCATTTCTTTACACTATCTGTGGCTATGGAGAGCACTGCTTTCCTGCTTGCCTCCCCCTTCCTGGTATTGGGGCAGACTAATTTGATTTTTGCTGTGAACTGTCATGTTTTTAATAACAGAGCTGTATGTACTATGACTCCTAACCCCTAGCTATGCCAACAAGCTTTAAACATTCAAGAAGGATAAAGTAGAAACATATTAGACCAATAGCTCTCATACTTGGGATCTGTTGTGACGCAAGATCGATGCTAGCAGCCGATTTGCTTCTCCCCAAACGCTGCTGTGGTCGTTGGCACTGCACCACTGCACAAGTCTGTTGAGCAGCATGGGGTCTTGGCCCAAGATTTCAGCTGCGTCAGCTGAGGAGAAAAGCATCATCAGGAGACATTCAAAACCAGACTTCTCAGACATCCTGTCACAGAAATGTGAATGTAGAAGTAGCCAGAACAAACAGGCCTGAGTTTTATCCTTCAAGAGCTGTTAACTAAAACATTGAGCCTTTAAGGGATCTTGGAAATGTTTACCTGTTTGCCAGTTTTATTAGGGCAACTCTTGGAGGTAAAGAACAAAGTAAGCTTTTCCAAAGGAGCTATCCTTTTTAAGAGGCTGTTGAAGCATGGGTTAAAATGAGCAGCTTTGTATCTTTGAAAGTAAGTATTCTGTTGCTGTACTGAAATTTTCATGAGGACTGTCCCTTTCCTGTTTGGTTGCTTGCACTTGCTCTTTGAGCCCTGCACAAATGTAATCATGGGCCTCTTCTTGCTGTTTCAGTGCTCTCAGTAATGATGGCAATTACTGTTGGTAGCATGTGGAAAACCAAGTTTTAGTATAGAATTGCAGCATATGTGTAATTGCATCTCTCAAATCTTAAAAAAGTGTGTTGAACTGCGTATAAGGCATCATCAGAACTTGAGGAGCCTTTTAATTTGTGTTCCTCTGTGTTTTGGGAACCCTATCTCAAGACCTGCTAAGAGTATTAATCTGTGGTTAACGTTTGGAAAAAAACCTCACTAGGTAAGTTTTCCTAGGAAGTGTAACATGAATGATATTCTGTGGTTTAAGGCTTGTTGGCACTAAGGAAGACTAGTCCCAAAGCTCTTAGAAGTTCAGTAGAAAAAGGAGCTTTATTCATGCTCTCTCGATATTGCCTTAGTCTAATGCATGGCTCCACATCAGTCTCATTGCAGTTTAATAATGCATCTTTAAAGTGCTGTGGATTAAAAGTAGCTAACTGGCAGAAAGCAATTTTTCCTAAGCAAAAGAAAAATGCAGATATATATAAGGGTGCTGAGGACTGTGAAATACTCTTTTAACCAAATATGTTAGGCAGGGGTTCAGCCCTGAGAACACCCTGTGAAATGCTACTTCAGTAACTTCAATTAGTTTATTCATATTCAGTACTTAAGACTTTGAAATTCTACATTTTCATTCAACTGGAATTTCTTTGTAAGTGAGGGGTACTGGGAGAATGATAAAGTAATGTGCACAACTTAAGCTGCCTTTTTGTAGGAATTGAGTGCTCCCTCATTTGGCTTTGAGCACAAAAGGGCTGTTCTGTAAGCTACTAAACATCTGCTTCCATGTGTTCTGGTTGGTCGTGAACCGAGGATATAAATGCACAGCACTTCCAACAAGGTACCAGATGCAGCAGTTGAGAGGCAAGAGTAATCACAGGGCAGATGCTCGCTTTTGGTGAGAAATTAATCTATTTGCAAAAATATACTGTAGTTGTAAGATTTAATTTAAATTTAGGAGTCTCATGTTGTTACTTGTAATTAAGGGTTTTTCTTGTTGATTTCATTTTGGTCACCATGAGTCCTGTCCCATGCCTACTCTCCACCCCTCAATGCTGGAGAACCAGAGCAGATGACCATGAGATGTGCCCTGAAGAAGGAAGTATGTGGTAAAAGCCTTCATGGGAAGTGTACATTCCCTAAGAAGGACTCTAAAGGGTCTGTGGGCTTTTTCTCATAACTTTCTGCTTTTCAAGTCTATTAAAATAGTTCCAGGCCTGAAAGAAGGTAACCAGGGGTATCCTTGCTCTTTTGGAAGCAAATTCAGAAAGGAAAAAATGGGGATAGTCTGCATGGTTTTAAGATACTTGGAAGTTTGTCTCTTGGAGCTTTGCTGAAGCAAATACTTGAGGAAGAATCAGTGTTAACACCCAGAACAGAAGGGATAGGTTTGACTGGTAGGGGCACCACCCCTCTCTTGTTTCTTGTCCCTTTTGTGTGTGTTGCATTTGTTTTGAGATGTTCTGGAAAGGGTCAGATAGAGTGTGCACCAGAAGGTCACTGTCAGTCAACCACATGATTACTCTGGGTGTTTTGGAGAAACTAAGTTGACCTGTAGTCTTTCTGTTTTGAGGAGAGAGATGAGGAAGGACAGACACTTTTTTTTAATTTGTCCAGTACACTAAGGATCAACCTGTGGGTCAATATCCCACAAGGAATCTGGGAGTTTCTAGCCTAGTTGAGCATGTATATTTTGAGATAAAAGTTAATTGCTGTTGCACAACCACCTGAATATTACTTCCTGTAACAGAAAGGCTTTTATTTCTAGGTCAGATGTTACATGTTAGTCTGAGGAGATCATTGTAATCCAGTTTAGTACAGAAAGCTGAAAAAGGTAAGAGGGTGGTGAATGGAACCAGTCTAAGAGGTTTGTTCAAAGGAGGCATCTTGACCCTGTTTGACAGGGACTTCCTGATGTCTACCAGTAATAGAGCTCTTGGAGATAAAACCCAATTAGTTATTCTTAACAGGATCAGAAGGACCTTTAAATTTACAAACCTCCAAATTTGAATAAATGGTGTGTATGATTGAACTTTCAGTTGAGCTGAAAGTCCTTTGACTGTTGAAGTGCACAAATTCTGCTTCTCTGAAGCAAAACAGTAGAAAAAACAGGAGTTAATGTTAACATCTCTTTAGTGCAATAAAGCTGACAGAACTACCTGCAGTTTTCTATATTTAGGAAGAAACCTATCTCTTCCTGTGTGTAGGCCTCAGCATACTCAGTGATTATCAGAGTAATGAATTTATACTAGATAATGCAATTAACTAATTTATTGTGGACTTCTTAGCCAATGTGTATTTGTAAGTGTTTCAGGCTGAGCTAATTAAAGACAACATTAGCTTATGGGTAAACAGAATAGAAAGTAATTAAAGGTGAGAGAATCATGTGTTCATAGGCAGGAGCAGGTAAATATTGCATCATCTTCTACATCTTTTTTACTCTACACTTAGATATCTGTACCGTTTCAGATTCAGAAGTTGTACCATTTTGTGCCAAATTCAGACTTTGCGCTAGGCTTGGTAAATAGCATTGAGTAAAAAAAAAAAGTAAAATAATTTGGTGTTTGATAATTTAGATCCGTGTTTTTTATGATGTCTGAGTGTTAAAAGCTAAGTGGTTTCCTCTGTCACAGTTCACATATAACTTGGGAGCAAAGACCTTCTAATGACTTCAAAGCCTGAGAGGAAAAGGCTTTGTATATATGTATATATTTGATATATATAAAATGTTTCTGTAAATCTTGCAATGCCCATTTCCTACAATGGTGAAATATCAGCGAAAGCAGCTTTTTACTGGACTGGAGCCAGTGCACATTGATACGAGTGCTAGATCTAAATTTCATATTATGCGTCGTCGTGGCTAGGCTTCGCGAACGAAGATCCAGGGAGGGCTCCATCCACACTCCTCCTCAGCGCCTTTTCCAAGTGCGCTGATAAAAAGAGGATAGCAGATAGCACCCTCGAGCCTGTGCAATGGATTTTTTTTTAGGTGAGACACAGCATGCACAGAGCTGGACCCACCCTTTAGTCTTAAGGTTCATCTGCCAGGGCCTAGCAAGCTTGGACGCTGGCAGCCAAGTCCTTAGGACAGAGGTTTAACCTCTTAGATGGAAGGCCTTCCAGGGCTAAACGAGCTCCATCTGCCCGGGTTTGGAATCAGAGTTGTCCTTCTCCTAGGATGACTGCCAGAAGGCTAATGAGCTCCTCCTACCCATCCAAGGATTATAGGAACATGGGTATCACTCCCCACACTTTCCCGTGGGCAATGAGTTTAATGCTCCCTCTGCTGTCGGCACAGTTATCGCACCAGGGGCCACAGGAGACCCCAAGTGATTTTCAGACTGTGCCTGATATTATGCGTATTAATTTGAAAAAGGATACAAGAAGCTGCCATATGAAAGTGGTGTCTGCAGTAGAGTAAATGAGTGCCACATGGAATGTGGGTGAGTGAGATGTTTTTCCCTTCCTATATGGAATTTGTGATTGTAATTGTTCTGTACCAGCTGTCAGTTCCCATCACAAATTGGGTAGTGACCTTCCTGATTCTTTTTATTGACTGATTTTTGTATTATTCCTGCACATCAAGGTACTCTGTTCTAATTAATGTTCTGGAGCAGCTGATCTGGTACTGTTTAAAAACGCAAAACCCTGTAACACTTGGTTATACGCTGATATATAGAAGCTAGATAAGTCTAGGGATAAACTAAGATCTTGTAGTAGATCTTAATATAATTCTGACAGTGCGCATGTTTATCAAAATGAAACTATATGCACAGAGCATTGTTGCCTGTGCATATCCACTTCTGTGAAAAACTGAATGAAGTGCAAGTAGATAATCCCATGCAAAGTAAATTCAACATTTGAGCCACACCAGCAAGATAAACCTGGCAGCATGTGCATAGAGAGACTGTGTCACTTGTAGAAACTCATTTCTCCTTCCTTTCTCCATCCCAGCTCCCTTTTGATTCTTTGCTGTTCTCCAGTTTTTCTAATTTTGCTTTCCTGTGATTTGGCACTGTAAATCCGTAGCCTGACTCTTTTCCATCATGCTCATGCCTTGCTTGTGTATCACTGGTGGAAAACATCTTCCTTTTAGGCCTCTGCCATTTCTCACTGACTACTGTGTATTCTTCAGTTTGGTTTGTTTCTCATCAACATCTGAGGCTGACTGGGTCAGTATGGGAAGGCTTGCAGCCTCCAGCAATCATCTCTGTTGGAACCTCTCCAGATTGAGTGGAATTAAGGTAGCAGAATACTTAGCCTGTAGTCTCCTTGCAGATCTGTTGTTTTGCAGAGGGAGCAGAGAAGGAAGAGGGTATTTAGTTGACATCAGTAAACATTAGCAGTTCCCTACCTTGACCATCTGCTAGCATCCGTAGTGTTCCAAGAAGTTTATACTGCACAGGAGACATCTCTGACCTTAAAAGTGCATGAATCCGTTCAGCCACACCTTCTTCCAGCACTTGTACCCTGTTAACAACTAGAAAATGGGGAAAAAAAGGAGTTGATGTGAAGCTCAGTAACCACACAAACATCTGAAAATGTAGATATGATAAAATTGGTGTTCTGAACTTCATTATTCTTTTAGCAAAACATCCAACTTGTTAAAGTGCTCAGAAACAAAGTCAGGACTAGTGGACTGTTTAGACTTCTCATTTTGAGTTAAAAACTTCCTAGGAATTGCTGTTACAATATTTTGGTTCCTTTTTATCTCAGCCCTGCCTGGAATGATGTGCATGAAAGAGGATAAACACAGCTTTGTTGTTTCTCTTCCTTTTTCTAGTCGTAATAGATGATCCATCCCCTCGCCCACTCACATGAGAAAGCTTTTCTTGTGCTTGCTTATTTAAACTGAACTGGATGGCAGAAGTGAGTTACATAGCTATATTTTTTGACAGTGAGTTCTCTTTTTTTTTTTATTTGAGCTCACTGATCCTCACTTGTTCATGCCTTTGTTTCTGTGCTTTCTTCTCTTAATTCTTGTGTCTACTCTAGTCGTTAGTGCAGTAATCCCTTGTAATAATCAGAAGCTTATCTGAAGAGAGTCCTAATGCTGCTTAGCTGTGCTACCAAAAGCTTCCTCCACAGCAATTTTCTTCCCATCATCTTCATTCCTTAGACTCTATATTAATACACTGATATTTTATAATTCAGAGTTGAGCCTTTTGAAGTACAGTTGCAAAGAACATTTGCATATACTGGTACTCAGTGTGAGACAGTGAAACAGGGATGAAGTTGTAGGTTGCAATCACAGTTTTCTAGAGTCTTAGATCCTATAATCTTTGCAAGATCACGAGATTGTTTGTTTTCATAGTTTTAAGGAATTCCCAAGGAATACTTAGGCCTGACATTGCAAAAATTGGGCTTTGGTAGTTGTTGAGGAATGGGTTCTGTTGTCTGTTAGATTGTAATCATCTCTGCTTGTTGTCGGGGAAACCAGATCAAAATTGCTGTCTTTCAAATGAGATTAATCGGTATCTTTGCTGCTTGTAATCATTAAATACTATTGTAGGTATTGCAGGAGTGAAGTCAGTGAGAACTAAGCATGGAATGCCCCTGGGCTTATAAAAAAATCCACCTTTTAATTCTAATAAAGATAGTTACATTTTTTGCCTACTAAACTACTCCTCTAATTTCAGCTGGATGGCTCCCTGTGATATTTCATGATTCTGTGATTATCTTTTAATAGCCCTGTGTTAAGTTGTAACTGATGCAAGCTGATGTGTGTGGTTGAGATACTGCATACTCTTAGCGCCAAAAAGCAATTTGTGTAGACCTTTGTCTGCTGATTTGAGTGGTGATAGAAAATCTCTTCACAGGGACAAAACATACATAGAAGTAGTAAGGGGCTGAAGGTGTGAAATGTGTTTATTAAAATAATGAATAGACAGACATGGTTGGCTGTTATGATCGAGAGTGTGATAATACTATAAGCCAAACCAAATAAATTACTTGAGAGCATATAAAAAATAAGTTGAAAGAAATAGGTGAGGTTCTGAAGAATGTTATCTGCAAGAAAAAATGAGTGTGCATCAGGCTTTAAAAGGAGATGAAGTAGCAATCGGTATATTCTGAGGCTCTCAATTGTCAAAGCAATGATTATGTATGTATGGCTAGGCTTCGTGAACAAAGATCCAGGGAGGGCTCCACCCACGCTCCTCATCAGCGCCTTTTCCAAGTGCGCTGATAAAAAGAGGATAGCAGATAGCAGCCTCGAGCCTGCGCAAGGGATTTTTTTTAGGTGAGACACAGCATGCGCAGAGCTGGACCCACCCTTTAGTCCTAAGGTTCATCTGCCAGGGCCTAGCAAGCTTGGATGCTGGCAGTGAAGTCCTTAGGATGTAGGTTTTATTAGAGTGTCCTTCTCTTAGATGGAAGGCCTTACAGGGCTAAACGAGCTCCATTTGCCCGCATTTGGAATCAGAGTTGTCCCTCTCCTAGGATGACTGCCAGAATGCTAATGAGCACATCCTACCCATACAAGGATTATAGGAACATGGCTATCACTCCCCACACTTTCCCGTGGGCAATGAGTTTAATGCTCCCTCTGCTGTCGGCACAGTTATCGCACCAGGGGCCACAGGAGACCCCAAGTGATTTTCAGACTGTGCCTGAATGATTATGTGTAAAACTGTTAAATGAAGAATGCTGACTACCTTAAATAATAAAATTGGCAGACAACTACAAGTTCTTTATTTTCAGAAAATAGCATTGTGTCCTGATTTTGTCTGGGATAGAATTAATTTTCATCCTAGTATCTGGTACAGTGCTGTGTTTTGGATTTAGTATGAGAATACACACTGATGTTTCAGTTGCTGCTAAGCAGTGCTTATCCTCACTTAAGAACTCTTCAGTCTCCCATGCTCTGCCAGTGGGCAGGTGCAGAAGAAGCTGGGAGGGTGTGTAGCCAGGACAGCTGACCTGAACTAGCCAAAGGGATATTCCATACCATAGAACATCATATTCAGTGTATAAACTGGGGGGAGTTGGCCAGAAGAGGGGATTACTACTTGGGCATCAGTCAGTACAAGGTGAGCAACTGCATTGTGCATTACTTGTCTTTTCTTGGTATTTTTTTCTTTGTCCTTTTTGTTACAATAATTATTATTGCTGTATTTTATTTAATTTTAGTTTTCGTTATGCTTATCTCAACTCTTGAATTTTACTTTTTTCCAGTTGTCCTCCCTATCTCTCAGAGGAGGGAGAATGAAGGAGTAGCTATGTGGTGCTTAGTTGCTGGTTGGGGTTAAATCATGATACATTGGTGTCATGGTCTTTTCTGGAGCAGTGTAAGGAGTGTGTTGCAGGGTGCCATACTGTTAAATCTCTAGTAAAACATTTTTGGCCTGAATTACGCTTTCACATGGAAGCAGTAAATTTGAGATGAGAACCAGTACATTTCTCTGGTGTGTTAAAAGATCACAAGAGTAGAATGGCAGAATCGTTTGGGTTGGAAGGGACATTTAAAGATCATCTAGTCCAACTCCCTTGTAGTAAGCAAGGACGTCTTTGACTAGATCAGGTTACCAACCTAACATTGAATGTTTCAAGGGGTGAGGCATCTACCACCTATCTGAGCAATGGTGTTTCACCACCTTCATTGAAAAAAAATTGTTTCTCTCTAGTCTAAATCTCTCATCTTTTAGTTTAAAGCCATTACCCCTTGTTCTATTGCAGCAAGCCCTACTAAAAACACTGCGTCCACCTTTCTTATGGCCCCACTTTAAGTGTTGTAGTTTTTAAGTGTGTTGTATAGACCAAAGTTTGCAATGAGTATTGGCTTTGTAGAAGAGGAGCAGCAGGCTTATGAAATCTCTACCAGCTGTGATGTGATAGCTCCACCCCACACTCTGTATTTTAAGCTATAAACCCTGTTCTGCATTTTTATCTTGAGCTGCCAAAGGCCATTAATATGAAACCATTTCAGCAGCTGGCAATGAGATCACACTTGACTATCTTTAAACCCTTTGTGTAGATGAGAAGCCCTGGTGAATTATTCAAATATATGTCTCTGGGGGGGGGGGCAAGGTCAGTTGCCCCTCAAAATACAAGAGACTGGAATTGGTTACTTGGCTAGAGCTACACAGATCTCCATTAAATGACACATCTTTACTGAATCACAGTAAGTTAATTGTCTTCAAACCCTGTACCTGGCATAGCAAGGTTTCGAAGTGCACTGAGCGCAGCATGTTGAACAGAGACGTCCCCACTCTCTACGTGTTTCTCCAAAAGATCCAAGAGCTGGTGTATGACTCCTAGCTGTACCATTCGCACGCAGTTGCCATCTGAAGAGGCAAAACCAAGCAAATGAGAGAGATAAACATAATAGAAATTAATCATGCAAATTTTAGAATCCAGGGTTTCTTTGCCTTGACTGTTTTCAAGTCTTGACAAGATGGAAACTGTAGCCTTTGCATTGTTTTTTACAGCCTTCAACTTCAGAGATAAGTGGGCATTAGCCACCTGTGAACTGATGCTGAGACACCCTCTAGTAAAGCTTAGCTTGAGAGAACTTTCTAAGGATCATCACTGTCACATTCAAAACCATATGTTCCCCAATCAATTTCTTCCTCTGTACTGCTTTATTTTCCGCTGTATGTGGTGGAATACGGTGGAATTTTCCATTTTTCCACAAGATAGCTTTAATACTCCCAGTTTTGCTATTCTACCAGTTTGAAAGACAATTGTGAGACCAGGGTTCTTATCCAGCAATGGTGAGTCTGGTTACTAGTTTTGTAAAAGCGTTCTGAAGAGCAAAGGGAAAATCTCCATATTATGGTCTGCATCTTTCCATGAAGGAGGTGTTTAGAAGATGCCATTTGCCAAATATTTTTCTATATTTTATGCAATTATTATATCTCAAGCATATTCCTGACACCAGTCAGCATTTCCTTATTGCAGTGCTCTTGTCATGTGAACGCTGTTAGTTAACACGTGCCAAAACAATGTGAACACTATATAGGAAGACCACAGCTTCACCTGGAGTAAACAATTATCCATGGAACTATACAGATTTCATGCAATTACAGAATACAGCCAGAAGTAGCTTTAAGTGCATGCCTGAGATAAGCAAACTTCTAATTTTTCTTTGTGGTTCTAATTTTAACACCTTTTGCTGGTTTGACTGTTCCTTCTACCACACAGTAGTACAAACTCCTCCGTGTTGTCTTTTGAACCAATGCCTACTATTCCTTTAATCTCATAGTACTTCACTTAGTAGCATTTTTCCCCTATATTACTGCATGTGTTAAATAAGAATGTCAGATGCTTATAAAATGTAAGTGGGCATTTTCATGAGAGAACTGTCAGTCTGTGGAATAGTTCAAATTCTACTCATGCCAGAATCTTTTAATGTCAGATTATGCATACATTCTCTAAAACTGATGGTTTTGCTTGTGATTCTTCAAATGTTCTCTTGCCTGGTCCTAATCTTTAGAGATCACAGTATATGTGGAAAAACTGCCCAGTTCTCTTTAGGAACAGATTCTCTAGGAATAGACCATGTCTTTTGGTCTGACAGAATTCTACAGACAAAATACTTTGATCTTCATATAGACTAACCTTAATTGAATTAAATTTCTCTGCTCTCTTCACCTTTCAAACCAAAGAATGGCAGAGTGTTTCTTTCTTTTGTAGTAAAGTGCAAATAGGCAGAACCATTAGTGGTTGCCTTGCTTTGATTGTCACAGAGCTTCACATTGGTTCTCTCCTATGGATTTTTTTTTGCTTGGATAGTAGCAGAACCTTCAGTTTAATGACTCATAGTTAAAGGTTGATAAGAATAGCCACTTTCATAGCTGCAAAAGCTGTCTGTCATCTTTTCACTGCCTCAGAAGTCATTTGATGCTGAGATCAGATTTCCATAGCATTTTTTTTCTCAGATTAAAGGCTATGCATACATCAGTGGCACATACTGGGGCCTGAGAGGGATTATTCACTTTTTCCACATGAAACTTTTAAAGGGGTTGTGTGGGAGATGGAAGGAGAAGAGCGAGTGACAAAGCAAGCCATTCAGCTGAATAAATTGAAGATAGCCAGTTTAAAGGCACCAAGGGCATTTCTGTGGCCTTTGTAGAACTGGATGCACAATGACTGATTCAGAGTAAGGTATAAGAAAAGGAAGGCAGGGAGTCTAGAAAGGATGAGGGGTGGGAAGTGGAAAGATGTGTTTATGATGGCTTGCATTAAAAAACAAAACCAAAACCATAGATGTGACTGACTAGCTAAATATTCAGATAGATGTAAGGGAATATTTTATGATAATTAAGCACATATTAACACAGAAAGCTGATCAATGTTGAAAAAGCTTCTTTTTGTTAATGGAGTTTACACCCAGTACAGTAACTATGAGTGAGGAAGGACAGAAAACACAGTAGGGTATCTTCTGCTGACTGATTTAGCACAGCATGCCTTCCAGGATATGAGCCTCTGCGTAGCATTAAGGCTCATTGCTTTCTGTAATAGGAAAATGTGAAAAATAAAATAGCATATCTTGAGATTTATTTGTGCCCCTGATATGTCTGAGCAACCTTCTCTTTCTAAAAGTGATTTAAAACCTAAAACATCAATAAATGTCTGGGGTTTTTTTATATTTCTAACAAATGTATTTGCCATGAAACATTTCCAGAATCTCCCTTCTAATAATGTGTGCTGTAGATGGGGGGGAAAAAAGTGTGAAATGTTATGTACCTGACCACTCCATTTTTCACAATTATGTCCCTCAAACTACATCAATATTGCTAGCACCTGTAACTTAGAGATGCAAGTCTTCAGGCTGCAGGAAAAGCAAGAATTTTACTGTTTTAGAGTAAAGGGAGCAATGAAATCTAACAGTGTTGCTTTTCTCTCAACTCACAAAAAGTAGCTTTCCTTCTTGGAAAGACAGAGTATAACCAGCCTTGCTATTTTTCTGTAAAATAAGCAGTAGCCATTGCTTCTGCCTCTGTAGCTGCATGTGTTTGGAAGTGATGCAAGTCCCAACGTTCTGGGAGTTAATGCCACATCCCTTAACAATAAACTTCTGTATGTACCTTATCTGTGACATGATAAACAGACATGAGATGTTCTCTCTATAGTTAGCCCCAAAGTAAACTGTTCTGTCTGGTTTGGGGGAGGTTCAAATAAATGATGACTTAAAGATTATTGTTATAGTTAATAATTTAAGACTTTTCAATTACTGGTGTAAGTGTCCAGTTCCTGATGTTTTTATTCTTTACTCTGTATTGCCCAAAACACAACATTGCAGGGCTACCTAACCTGAGTTGCTATTAGGTCTTTGGCCTTTTTGTGGTGTTCCTCGAATCAGGTTAAAGACTTCAGCTTAGAACAATCTAGGTCAGCAGTGTGTGTGGTCTGTCCCTAACAGTTAGATGCAGAACTTACATTACAAGAAGGTTCTTACCTTTTATTTGTTAATCCAGATGTTCAAAGTGTATACGTAGATTTGGAATAGTGAATGAGGAAACACGAGTATTTCAATATCCTGTGAACTTAATCTGATGATTAGCTTTAAATTTAAAACTGCTTCTTAGGCCAGGTTTTAAAGTTACATTATAGAAGGAGGGTGTGAACTCTCAATGACAGGTGCAGCTACAATGGTCTGAAGTTCTTGTGCTTGCATTTGTGTTTGGCCCAGGAGTGGTCGCAGTCATATTAGATGGATTGAGGCAACGTACATATGTATGTGCTTGAAGGGAAACACGACAGAGAGAGCACTGGGCCTCTATAAAAAGTGAAAAATTGTGTTGTCTGAGAAGAATTCCCCTAAGGATTATGAAACAGGTTGCAGATGCGTCCCTGTTAAGGAAATGAAAGCAACAGAGCAGATGGCAACTCCACTGCTAAGGGCATGACTTGATGTAATTTCTTTATGTATTTGGACTGTCAGTATTCCCTTTTTTACCTCCAAGAAGCAGCGAGACAATGAGATCTGATGCAGCCTTCACAATGCATGTATCTTCAGCTTGTGAACTATCCTGGAGCCTCAGAAGGATCTCAGACAGCACCTCTTGCACGCCTGCCTCCACCAACTGCACTTTCAGAGCATCTGTAGAGATCACAGTAAAAGCACACTAGAAGCTTGGATCTTTGAAACGTTTCAGACTAGAAACCTAAATCCTTGAACTTTAGCTTGTCTTTTTTAACATGAAGTCACTGTTGGGTTTTTTTTGTTTGTTTTGTTTTTTATAACAGTGATTCTGGTGCTAGGATAACACCAAGGCAGAAATGAGCGAAGCTTCTGCATTGATCTTTGATGTTTCTTGGATTGCCAGCCTCGAGTTTTTATTTCTTTACGATCAATTTTAGATATCTAAATATTTTTAGTAGATTCTTGTGGGTGCTTGTTACACCACTTAGAGTAGACATCTTTTGTGATATTTGGTTGTCATTCTTCTATAAAAAACCAATCTGTCTAGTCTGCTTTCCTGTTACACACCATGGAGAATATCAGTTTGAATCTGCTATATTATGGGTCTGCTGAAATGGAGCAGAATACTACTCTCTGCTCTGTTCCTTTGTTGCCTCGCTTAAGCTTCAAAGTTATGCCCAGGCCAGGATTTCATACGTTCTTGTGGATTATTTTCACTGAAGGAATTGCTGGTTCTATTAGTAGGATCTCATGAAAAAATCTAAACCTGGAGCTTGAGCTAATTACCAGCACCCTGCCTCCCTTCGTTCCCCCAAGCAGAAAGGAGCCTTACCATTTTCTGCAAGTGCTTGCAGGACCTCAAAGACAATTTCTAACCTTTCATGGTTCTCTGCTCTTCTCAGTTGCTTCACCATCTGTTCAGCAACCTTTGTCTTGCTCAGAGCTTCTTTGGCTGTATCTGTGTGTATGATAGTCAGGAATTCGAGTGTTTCTTTATCTGATTAAATGTTAAAAGCATATCTCCCTATAATATGAAATGATTAGGCACTAATTTGTTTTTAATGCTTTTTTTTCCTGTTTGTTTAGATTCTTCTGTCCCTTTGGACAGCACTGAGTCAGAAAAACTCTACCCCATTCCTTCTTCCATCACTTTAACAGTATTTTTGTGTGTTTTCTTTAGCTGTGACCTTAGAATAGATATCAACTTAATCCTGGCTTAATTCCACTGACTCTTAGAAATTCATCAGTAGTAAGATTATTTAATATACCAAATTGGAACATGCCAGTTTACTGCAGTAGCATATTTTCTGCCTTCATTAGATGGTTTTTAGTCTTGCTGGGATCTTAAACATCTGTAAGACCTATGTCAACAAAGATCAAATTTTTTTAGAGCTTATTGCTGTCTGACATAGAACATATTTGAATGGAATACAGTATTAGGTAATGTAAGAGATCTATAAAGGCTAGACCTCACTAGAGGATGTCACAGTGTGGTATCATACCCCCCCTTTCCTGCCTCTCCCCCTAAACACAGGCAGCAGTAGATCATATCGTAGTCAGGTCGTAGAAACTTTTTGTTTGACACACTTTGTATACTTGATCCTTTTTCTTCCACCACTACTTGTGTAAAGTAGGGCAGATGTATATTTAAATCAGTGGAGTTGCCTTTGGTTTGAAAGTTGTGTAAATGAAAAGGAAAGCTGTTTCATTAAGGTATATAGACTTAATGATTAAGTATTTATATTTTAAAAATACTGTATTTAATGTAATGCACCTGAAGTAATTGAAACTGTCAATTTGCCACATTATGTTTTACCCTCTATATTTTGTTCTATGTCAAAAGCTGTCTATTAAGTCTTAATTGTTTTAATATATACCAGCAATTTCTGGTACTCCAGGAAAGAGTAGTAGTTTCTCCAATACAGATACTGTGGCCAGTCCCTTATTAGATATCAGTAGTGTTTAAAAACAAAACCCAAATGAAACAAAATATGAAACAAAAAAACCCCCACACCCCCCAAATAACCCAACAAAATCAAACCCCCACAAAAAAACCCAAAAGGAAACCAAAACCCACAAACCTGTGGGTTTTCTGCATGTACATGGAAAGGCAGTGATAATGTGAAGATGATGATGTCCTCCAAGATGCAAAAACATTTCCTTACCTAGTTCTGCAAGATTGCGTAAGGCCAATAGATCAACATGGACAAGTGGTTCACTCTCGGCATAATCAGTTAATATTCTGACGAGTGATGTGATTACTCCCACCTTTACCAGCTCTTCCTGAAGATCCCCTGGGTAATAATAAGCATAGAAGTTAAAGGTTATTAAATGGGGACCAATTACATTAGTAAAAAGGGTCCAACTGAGATGCTTTGCAGCAAGATAATCTGGTTCTTTCTCTGACTGTTAGAATTTGTACAGTTTTTGTGCTGTGGGTTCAGGCTAATGCATGTGTGTGGGAAATGCAGGTTCAGGACAGAGTTTTGGTAGACCTTGTTGTTCTACTTTGACTTCAGGAATTAAGCCACTGTAAAAATATATAAGGGCAATTGCATGAACATCTCTACTACTAGTGCAGCTTCTAAAGCAAGTTCTGATGGGCTGTATGTCTTGGTATGTGAAAACTGAGTGAGAGATGCAGTTATGTCTCTCAGGGAATTGGAATCTCAGCCTTATTTTCCTATGTCATTTTTGTTCTGAACGGCAGGGAGATGGAAAGAATTGGAAGCCAAGATAAAACAGTCTTGTGATTACTCTGCTTTCAGGGATCAACAGTCTTATTCATATAGCAAATGTCCATATAACTGCTTTGTGCATTTTCAAATAATGATTCTTTTTTTGCTTATAAAAATAATCTTTGTAAAACAGATGCTTTATTCATGCTCGTGCTATTGTGAGATACCACTGAGGTACAGACTGCTTTGAAGTTGATCTAGGGGAATCATCTTCTTCCAGTTTTTTAGTTGCTCAGCATGTAGGAAGTGCTTGAAATCGAGGTATCTTTGGATTTTTTTATAGGCTGAGTAAGATTATGAAGCAAGTGTAAAATCAGGTGATTTAAGGGAAGTTCACGAAGTACAGTGAGGAACAATTAATTTGATCATGATTCTAGTATAGTATCATCTCCATCCACATGCAGAACTGCTGAGGAAAATACTGAGACCTGTTTTCTTTCTTTTTGTAGTTTGTCTTGTAGTCAATGAAAGCTTAATATCTAAAGTAATTTTGAGAATGCCAGGAACTAAGAAATCCAAAGTTGGGCACTGATGGTTACTTAATAGTACAATGACAGTGTTTTTGCAAGAGTGCCTTGCTGAAAGCTAGACTGCAACTTGGGTAACAGCGTGTATGACAGACACCTGAAAGTGTCTGGGTGCTACTGTAGCATATACAATTATAATTCAATCACTGACTGTTAATTTTTCTTTGATGTATTTATTGCTGTGTTAGATATCATTAAAGCCTGTATCTTACAGTCACAGTCAGCTTGTCAAATCTGTACTGGGCCTGTGTTCTGACAGAAGCGAAGCAGATTTGCAGTATGGCTATATGCTGTAGTAATGCTGGTGTACAGTAATTGCATGTAATCATATGAGTAAGGGTGTTTTTTAAGCTATTATGTAGTATTCTTTGGCAAATACCTGTAATTCCCAGGGGGCTAGTAGAATCTATACCAGGTACTTATCCATGCTTAGATTTCATAGGAACAATGCAGGGAGGCAAACCCCTAGCTTTCTAGATAAAGCTACACAGGTCCACACTAGAAAGATATGAGAAAGTAGATTGAAGGCAGAGGGAAATGGATAGAAGATACTGACTGAAAAGTTCTGTGTTACCTCCAGTATGAAATAAATGTGCTTTGTCAGTCTGGGAATTAAAGATAAAAGAAAGATCTTAAACTGTCAGGGTAAGTAAATAAAAAAGGATTTAGTTCATAAGACCAGGAGACAAGCTAGTGTGTTGGCTTTATGAAAAAATCTGGAGCACAAAGATCCCCTATATGCAAGCAACAGTCCTCAGAGAAGACTGTTCCTTTCATAGATAAATATCTCAGCATTTTTTATTTTTTAGACTACATCTTTTTTTCTGAAACATTGTTTAAACAAGTGCTTTGCTTTATAGACGTTCTTAATACTTTGGAAGAAGACAGAGCCATTCAGGATTTGGGCCCAAGGCAGTTCTGCAAAACTGATTAAGATATGTGTGAGGCTCTGCTATTCTTGAACACTGTTGGGAGTTCTGACAAAGGTATGTCACCCTGAAGTCAAAAATAAGGGGAGGAAATCCAGAATTTAGGAGGTGTTTGGGATGCATTCAGCCTGGTGTCTGAGAGTTTTGTGAATTGTACATCTAACTGGAGGCTGAAGTGTATTCTGTGCTTGGTTATTATGAGTTACAGATTACAGTGCCTTGCAAAATAATGCCTTACAGCTAGGGAAAATAGGAATCTCTCAAGTTGATACTTACGATTACCGTAACAGATACGGCCAATGGCCCTCCCAGCATGAAGCAACATTTCTTGGTCTGTGCTCTCCAGCAAAGGTATCAAAGTTAAAACCAAATCTGCTTCAATACATTGTTTCTTCATTTCCTCTGTGTAGGTAAAGGAGAGGCAATTGTGGGTTTTTTTGCCATGTTGAAATAAAATAATTGCAACTGCAAGACCAATAGCTAGTAGCCATGGAACAAAACTTAAGAATGGAAATGTACAGCTAATGTGCTGTAATATAACTTCTGGTAACAGTTCAGTACAACATACCATTCTTGGCTATCTCTGAAAGCACCTGGGCTGCTTTTATTGCACATCGTGAATTGCCCTTCAGGATTTTTGCCAAAGTTAGAAAGATCCCGCTGTCTCTGAGTAGGTTGAAGGAACTCTGGTCTGTAATGATAAGAGAGTTAACAATACTTGGGGTAGGTTTGCAGCTGTTTTATTTACATGTTGCTTTGTTTCCTAGAGTTCTGACTAGATATCTGTGGGACCCAAGGTTCTGATTTAACAAGGTACTTAAAGACTGTCTTAGTCTAAATGTATGGGAACAGTCATCTGCTTGAATTGCAGCAAGTGCAGTTCCAGTTGATTATTTTGCTTCATGCTAAATTGAAGCACAGGTGGCAAAGCAAAGAGGAAAGCAGTTTCATCTTCTTTGACTATAAAAGGATGCTTGCATAAGGCATAGGAAGTCAGGGATTAAGATTCTATTCCTGAGGTATGGCCTAGCAATTAATTTTGTAGAAAGGCACAACATCTTTTATTAGACTAGCAATTAGGACAGTCAAATCCCTTAGCCTTTTTCATCAAAATATGGTTAATTATTCTTAAGGTGGTAAATCACCATCTGCCAGGAGATTCAGATAAAAAAAATCATGTCATTTCAGAAGAATGTGCAGAGACCTTAAACACTTTCCTATAAGGAAACCAGGAACTACTTCTAAAATTCCTGATCTGATAGAGTCATTTTAATCCTAGGGGTTTGTAGTAAATAGAATATTAAATTTGGTATTTCTATGCAGCTTCAGGTGTTAGTGACCAATAACTTTATCTGGTCACAGGTACAGTTATGAATATGCAAAGAGAAAACAGCAAAACAGGCTAAGGACAGCTGTAGTTCAGCAGCAGTTGCTTCTTGCAATATGGTTTATGACAATATACAAAAACCTCTTGCGGTGCTTTTGGATTGTACAAATGGTTAGTTATCTGGAGAGATACTTAGCTATCTTCAGTAAGAGCCAGGAGAATCCCATTCAGACTTTGAAGGATCTGATCTTCAGCTTCTGTGTCATCTCCACAGAGCCCAAGATACTCCAGGTGCTGACTCAGGGTTTCTAAACAGAGTAGGACATAAAATTGGTGAGCCAGTATGGAAAATATTTGAGTTCTTATTGGTATTTCTTTTTAGGGACAATGGCTGACCATAAGATCATCTGAAGGGTCCAGATCTAAATATGATCATCAAATAATTCTTTTAATCCAACAGCATGAGAACAAAGGCTTGGTCCACTTCTTAGCATATTGCTCTTATGTAGGTATAAACATGCACACATAAATTCTATCTGGAAAAAGAAATTAATATATAACAACTTTGCCAGTGTTTCAGATGGGGAAGAGAGAAGAATAGTCAGACAATCCAAATCAAGTCTGTCATTTCTACATGCCACTTCATCATAAAGATATACTTGCAGATCAACTAGCTGCATGTCTACTCTGATAGTGGCCAGCAGCAGGCACTGAAAGAACACAAGAATGAAATGGACATGGTAACATACTTTTCCATTAGTTTCTGGCAACCTTGTTTTTTAGAAATATACCAAGTATTTACATTAATGTATTTAGTACATTTTGATTGACTTTTATCCCATAAATTTGTTTAATAACCTATTTAAGATAACTCATTCTTTTTTATCTCCACAACACACAGTGACATTAAGTTCCACTGTTTCACTGTTGTAAAAGGAAGAGACTTTCCTTTGTTTTAAAATACCTACTGAAAAGCTCAAAGCTAATGGCCTGTTTCTGTAGTAAGAGAAAGGAGTGATCCTTTACTATTTTCCCTTCCCATGCTTGTCATGATTAGGTGGATTTTTATTATACCCCTCCTTTGCCAATTCATTTCATATTTTCTCTAGAGAAGCTTTGATAACTTCCCTCATTCTTCTTCCATTTCACTTTTTTTCTCTTTTTTTTCAGGTGAGGAGCTAGAATTCAGAAGTGTTTTCAATATATGGGTAGACTGGGATTAAGACAGAGTTTGTAATGTTCTGTTTTCTACTGTTTTAATCCTTTATCTATTTGAGAATGTGTTTTGTGGAGCTATTCAAAATGACTCGATCTCTTCTGAGCACAGGGAGTTAGCTTATACCCCAGCATTATTGATACTTAGGCCATCTTTTCCCCACATATATTGGTTCTGCTTTTTCAGATGCTGAACTTGATGTTCCTCTTTATACCAAGATAAGATTTTTCTGCAAGTCTCCACAGTCATTTTTAATTTTAAGTACCCCAAATAATCCAAAATCTCTTTCCCATTCTGCTGTTTCTAGATTGTTTATGAATGACACAGGTTCCAGCAAATGTAACCTTCAATAATCATGGCTGTCTTTTGTGAAAGCAGTCTTTAATTATGCCCTTCAGATTTCATCAAATAACCTTCTCTTATATCCTGAGACAGCTTAGATGATAAACTTTGAGTAGAAGTCGAAATGTGTTGTTAATTATATTTCCTTTATTCACCTTCTTGCCAGCTCCTTGAAAAAGACATTTTGAGAGAGGGGTTGAGCATGCCTCCACAGAAGTCATACAGACTGTCTCTATTCTGCAGTTCTGTGCTTTACTATAATCCTACAATTTATCTATGCAGAGACTAGATTTCTGTACTTCAGTTTCCTGCGTTCCTTGTATTTTTTGTAAACTCATGCTACTCCTACTGCTTTCCACCCTATTAATCCTGGAGTTGATTTAAATGGCATTCTGTATGTCACAGTTAATGATTTGACAATTCATTTTTTAATTGGATGTTAATTGGAATAACATCCAGTACTGACAATTGGTTATTATTTGTTGTAAATCATCTACCCTTTCAATCTGAAGGTTCCTCCATCTACTTCCTGAAAACAAAATGAACTAAGTAGTTGAAATAAATGTGAGAAATAATGCTGGGAAACCAATGGCTGAAATAGTTAACTTACAGTAGAATGTAATTTAAGGTGTTACCAAAACTAGTAAAATGGCATTTCTACTTCACAAACTATTTCATTGAAAAAGATGAAGTCATGAGTCTTGGCCTAGAAGTTCTTCAGCTGAGAATTAATAATTCATCATATATTTTTGGTGTTTGATGGATTCACTATTTCCATTTTCCTTAATGTGCCCATTAGTTCATGTGAGAGGGTGTTTAAAATTGGAATGCATGAATGTAGTGCATACAGGAATTTACTTCGGAGGAACCAGAGGTATCTTGAGCTGTTTTTGAAGAAAGGATGAATTATAGGGAATGGCAGTAGAACTCCTATCTCCCACCCTTTGTATTTAATTGAGCAGACATAGGGTTTGGAATCCACCTCTGATCTTTCCCACACCAAAGTCCTGAAAAATGAGGTTTTATATGACTGCCAGTGAGAGGCATGATATTTACCACCCTGTAAGTGTTTAGTTTGTGAGCAGCTACTTCTTCAATCCCTCCACTCTTCCCCTTTGCCCTGTGAGAATTGGACTAGATGACCTTGAAAGGTCCTTTTCAACCCAAAGCATTCAATTGCTATTGCTGTTATTGTCCTTTGAGAAGAAAAATTCTTTGGTTTAAATTAAAAGCGGTTATTTAAGAACAAGGGCAAGTCTGGTTTTGTGCTTTAAACAAGATGTGATCTTCAGAAAAATGGCTGGATTCATCAATTTAAAAATCTATATGGGGAAACTTCAATATTTTTTTTCATTTTGAGTAAGAATCTGAGGCTGTATGTATTGATGTCTCTTGGAAAGGCTTTGCACTTGAAGGTAACTGTGTGATTGTTTTTTCATGGCCTCTTGGAAATCATATGCTAAGGGCAACACAGCTATAAAATTGATAGGGGATCTATTTTTTTTTTTAAAATAGATTATTTTGTATTTGTTGCCTTTTTATTAATGAAAACAGACTGAAAACTCCTGGAATAGATGGATGTACAACAAAGATTATTTCCTTTGACCTGCTTTAAAAAATAGCATTAACCCCAGGTTTCCATTTCTGCCCAGTTCTCCTGCTGCAATTTGTTGAATAACTGATTTTGTGTGAATGAAGTACACGTAGAATGCAATTTCCTTAAAAAAAACAAAAACAACAAACCCAAAAACAACCCAAAGCAAAAAAACCCAAACAGATGAATAAAAAAATCCAAACCCATCTAAGCAACTGAACAGTTGAATCAGCTTTGTTCTTAAACTGGATATGTTGGGAATGAGCAGAAGGCTGCAACTGCCGAGAGCATCATGAAATAAATCAGGAGCCTGTGAGAATGAATTATCTATTGAATTCTGACTTCATCAGGACACAAAATGTGTTGGCATGAGGTAATGCATTTAACTTCTAGTACTTTATGCTCTAATTAGAGCAATAATGATATTTGCAACTACATTCCTAAAACAATTAGGATATATATAAAGATAGAAAAATGACCAGATCTCTTAAGTTGGAGTTACAAATAACAGGGTACTACTGTCTGTGTTACTGATCACTCTTTAGGTTGGCGTAGTGGTAATTAGAAATCTAGGTGCTTTGTTATTTGTCTAGGGAATAGGTAAGTAGAATAAAAACCATATGCATGATCACAGACAAAGTCCTTGTAAAATATCTCTACATTACAGTCTGTAATGTTGTAAATTAGTACTATAAGCAGCAGAATTGACAAAGTAGCTTGATAAAGAGCTATATTTATAAAAGTCTTGTGGGAGCAATGTTTAACAGTCATAAAACACAGAACCCTTTTCTCAGATACTCAGAATTTGATCACTTTATATGTTATTTATAAAAACTTGATTAATTTAATCGACATGGGGCTGATTTCTCAATACTCCTTGTCTTTGAGTCCTTGCTTCTGAAGCGGAATTGAAGCAGACGCTGTAAGACACAGTTATTTTTGTTGAAATGCAATAACAACAGCACACATACAGACTGTGACTAAAATTGGCCAGAAAAGGGTATTTCTGTTTCGTGGAAAACTCTGGGTTGTTGATGTTTTGTTTCATCTCATCCTGGAACAGAATGTTGACTTAGTGGAACTTCAGCAAGCCAGAACAATTTGTTTTAGTTTTTTAGTTCTGGGTTGTTTGGGGTTTTTTGTTGTTTGATTGTTGTGTGGTTGTTTTTGGTGTTTTGATTGTTTGTTTTTCTTCTGTTGTTGGTTTTTTTTGGTTGGTTGGTTGGTTTTTTTAAATGTGGTTTTCCCCCAGCCAGGGGCTGCCCAGGATGCTGGCCTGCTGCCTGGCTGGCTGATAGGCAAGCTGGAAAGAAGCCAGCCAGGCTAGCCAGCTGGTTGGGCAGCAGGGAGTCCCTGGCCTGTCTGCCTGACTTCTGAGGAGGTTTTTTAACAGAACAAATATGTTCTCAAGGAATACTCTTGATTCAGCAGTTTAAGAGAATATTGTTGATCAGCTTTAGTAATTCACTGTAGAAGTGTGGGAAATGGACTTGAGTTCTGGTTTGGAAAGCTCTGATTTTACTTTCTCACTGATTACCTGCAGGGTCTGAATTTAAAAATATCTGGAGGTTGAAGTACAAAAGGCTTTTTTCCTGAGCTGAAGGGCTAGATTATTAATTCATGCCTAAATCTGTGCACAAGATACTTAGTAGTAGAGGCATAGGAACCAGACTTCTGCTGTGGGAGTTGGTGTTTGATCATCCTAATGAGAGCAGAAACAACAATGAAGAAAACATGCTGCACCACAGTGATTTCATCTGGCCTGTGCAGTGGGGAAAAAGCTAAGAGGTGTCAGCTCTTCAGATTGCTTGGACCAGTGTTGTGTCAATTCCCAGCACAAGTTTTGTCCTATGAAGTCCTCAGGGAGTGAGAAAGAAGGAATCCCACACATCTCTATATTTTTCAGTGACTGATTATGCCCCCTGGGAAACAGCAAAGCCGTATCTGTTTTTTCTTTTCCCCATTTTGTAGCTTTGCATGTGTGGGAACTATTTTCTTATTTTTTTTCTACAGGAACTATAGACCCTATCCTGCAACACCAAATGCTACATTTGGTGTCAATTATTAATGTTTGGATGCTGAGCAGTGTGAAGTCAGTATGATCCCATTTGTTTGAGGGCTTGAAACAACTTACTGCAGTTGAATGGCTAGCCTTGCATGTCTACTGCTGCCTCTCACTTCACTGTTTTCATATACTAAACTTATTCTCCTGCCACTTACTACACTACATCTTTCCAGAGCATAAAGGTGTAGTAGTTGTTTACAACAGAGGTTCATTTAGCTCAGTGTAATGTTCTGGTAATAGATGATTAAAGAACAGTAAAAGAAGAAAATATGTATCCTTTCCCTGGTATACTTCCTCAACTTTTAGTAATCAATTCCTTAGGGATTTTCTTTGCTGAAAGAGTCATCTTGTTTTAATTGCACTTAAATTCATGAGAGTATTGATTTTGAACTTGTTCATAATTTAGCTTCCAGAACGTAGACTGATGATGAGTTCTACAAAGTAATTTTGGATTGAGAGAGAAAATACTCATTCTTGTTTTCTCCTGTTGAAATCATCACCAGAGCAGGGAACACAAACCTCTATTAAACATGTCCTGCATAACAGCTGAGGGATAAGAGTCCATGTTGATAAACTGCTAGACTTCTGTAGGCCAAGAGCAACTGGAAGGCATAAGAGTCCTGATGAAACTAAATTTCAAATCATAATACTGGAAAATAGCTGTTGGGTCTATCCATTTAATAATAATAATAATAAAAAAATCTCCTGCATTCTTATTCATGTGGCTGCCTGCAAAATCATTTAGCTATAAGCTTCCATTTTTCTCACAGTGTTTCTTTAATGCTCTTCCCTGAAATAACAGAAATAATTCCTAGTCCATGCATCTCCCATATAAATCTATGGTAACAAATGTTCCTGCATGCTGAGTAGAAGACCTATTACTACAATTAGTAATAGTAGTAAAGCAAGGCTCCAAGTCTCCTTGTCTAGGAATTTGATATTATATTTACTTCATAATGAAACATAAAGGTGAAACATAAATTGGAGTTGGAGCAGTTTAGAAGGGCTGGTAAGTGTATGTGTTTTAAGAGCAAATAAAGCCTATAAGGTTAAATACTTAACATTCCTGCTAACAGTGAATGGTGCAGCTGTATGATTATAGCAGTTTTGCTGTAACCAAGGGAAGCAAAAGCTACTTTTTTTTTTACTTTGGCCCTACCAGGAAGGGGAGAAGAAATTCAATTTGAGGAAGTTTTTTAATTTCTCCAGTAGTGAATGATTACATTCCATCTCTAGGAAGGCATGCAACTATTCTGAGACTGGCCTGATTTATATTCTTTTCAATGGAACTATCTTATCTTGGTGCATGAAGTAAAGTGTTGGAGGAATGGATCCTCCATCTCTTCAGACTTTCAAACCCATGGCAAAAAAATTGTCCTATAAATCAGATAAACTATTATCTATGTCTCCATGAAAAGCCACTTATGGCCATGTTAAAAGATATGTTTTGTGTCTTTGTCATTTCACTCAAGGATGATGAGATGTAGGGGGAAAAAAATCATTGGATTAAAAAGGAGCTGAGGAGTGAATTTAAAACCAATATCCTAAGGATGACAGGGCTATAATTATGAACAACTCATCACCTGACATTTTTCACTCTTGTTTTAGATTACTCATGTCTGTTCTGTAGCCATAAAGAATTCATAGTTAAAGTAAATTTTAAGGATTCCTTTGAGGTTTTTTAACTTCTTCTGCATGGAAGTTACTTGACAAAAGACATCTGTGGAGAGAAAACAAATTCTAGTTTGTGGAC
Organism: Bucco capensis; assembly: GCA_013396975.1. NCBI lineage: Eukaryota > Metazoa > Chordata > Aves > Piciformes > Bucconidae > Bucco > Bucco capensis. Next base: position 305,059 of record VWZO01018188.1, on the reverse strand, counting down.
ACATTTTTCTTTATTAAAATTAGAAAATAGGGAAGAAATGTTCTGGAACATTTTTGAAAGCTTGAGACTGCATTTTTATTTGCAGTTCTCTTGGACGTTCACTGTAATATCTTTGATTTCATTAAGCTGAACTGAGCTTAAGGCTTAATCTAATGTCTGTGGCAACATGGGGTTGAAATCTAAACTGTTGTTTGGAATGGCACCTGACACTACTCTAAATGAATTCAGCCTGGGCCATCCTGTAGCTTCCAATCATATGGGCTTTGTATCATCATTGACCTTGCATCCATCAATGGCCCTTTTCAAAGAGCAAAGAAGTAGGAATGGATGGCTGGTATAGGTTGTCCTAGAAGGCTTGAGACATGTCATTGTCTGGGAATTGAAATCTTTCCTTTTGCCCACTCTCCAAAGAAAAGTATGTTTTCCCCAGTCTTCTTTTCTCTTGGCCTAGACAATGGGTTCAATATTCTCAATGCTAATGGCCAAAGAAGTACAGTTTCTAAGCAAGATTTAAAAATACTTGTTGCCAAGAGCTGGAAAAGTAAAGAAAAACCCACTGTGGAGCCCACACAAACTAGTCTTTACTCGTTGCTTTTGCAGCATTTCTGGATTGCATTGACCCATACTGAACTCTAAATTTAGAGTGTTTAGTGCCTAAGATCTTGTGGGATGCACTTTTGAATGTTTGATTATTCAAAGAACATGAGAATTCATTGGTGTTTTAAGGAGATTGTTACTGTTTAGCCTGAGCTGCAGTTTGAAAGGATGATGGAAAGAGGGATTTAAGCCTAATTGGATAGTCCTTAAATTAATATTTTCTATTAATTGCAAGTATTTAAGAAAATTTCCTATAATCCATGTTTAAAATTGTCTTGTCATAGATCAGTCAGGACAGCCACAAATACTCTTTTCTTTGATGTGGTGTCTTGTGTGGCATTATTTTTTCCAAAAATGGTCAAAAATGGGACAAAGAATAATGGGAACTACTTAGCAATAAAGTAGGGAAAAAAAAACCTTAAAGAAAAGGTATAGAACACAAATGGGTCAGCATCTGATTGCCATGGCTGAATATGGAGTGTGGAATTTCTAATGCCTGAACACCAACTATTAGACAGAGGAGCATTGCAAGGGGATGGGGAATAGAAAGTGTTACAGGTAATTTACTGTGGTGTTGGTATGTCTATAATATGGGCATCAACCAGCCTTGGACTATTGCTTAGTCTCTCAGCTGTTGATCACCACCAGTCAGCCTTTACTTCTGAAAGGCTTCCTATCATTCATTTGCTGTTTGGCCTGCAGTTTACATAGAAAGCTTAGTTCTCCTTTGGCCTTTGGTGCCAGGCCTGTTTCCAGACATAGTCAGAGCCAGTATCAGAGAGCAGATGGCTAGACAGAGCTCTTGCTCTTCTGAGCAAGAATTTTACTAACAATATGACTGCTCTGAGTGGTGGCTGAGATGTAAAAAGAAGAGAGCGTGCTGATGCAAGAAGGGATTTTAATCAATAGTGATTATCTGTTGCGAACCCATGCATAGTTTTAATTTCAGCAAAACAAATGAGTGTAGAACTTGAAAATGTAAGCAGTTAAAGGAGATGCAGAAATGTTGCATTATTTGGGTGGGAATTGCAAGGTTGAAGCTTAGAGTTTCACAGTGCAATAACTGAAGTACAAAGCTGTAAGTGCATGAACAAAGTCTGTTTTCTTTGTTAACAGTAAGAGACTCAGCTGTGCTTCACATGATCAGAAGATACTTGCAGAAAACTGGTAACGGACAGACTCAAAGGAAGAGGCCCTGGTGAAAGGTCATACTGATATTCCTTGTGGTAACACGAATTGGTGAGAAAAATGGCAATTGTTTGTGAATTAGAGATTGATTGGGAGGGGGAAAACAACTTTTTTTTGCAAATTTATTCTTGGATAACTGAGTTCCACCAAGGTAGAAATCAGATCCTACTGGCCCATGAAGTCAAGATGAAAAATGATTGTAGAACTCTGAAAACTCATAAGAGGAAAAATGATTATCCTAAGATAGCCTAAATCAGGTCAGTGAGATAAGTCAGAAGAAAGCCAGGCAAGTGCAGTCAGGAGGAACATGTGCTGAAGAGATGACTCCATAGTATGAAAAGCTGCCTTATTATATTCTGCTAAATTTAGTTCTTTTTTGAGGGATGGAGAATAGCAATAAAATTCATTTTAGTGTAAAGAAATCAAAATATTGTAAACTTGTGTACGAGCATGTGCTTTTTGATGTGCCTAGTAATTTTACTGACACACAGTGCTTACAGGATAGGTCTGTTTGACCTATGCCAGCTTCAAAGACCAATGCTAAACCTGAGCTCCCAGATGCCCTAATTTCTTTCAGAAGGTAAGGAGAACATCAGCTTTTGGGTTTAGAAGTCAGACTTGTAGGAATAGCAATAAATGTACCATGCTCAAAAGCAATGAGTAAGGCGTGGAAAAATTACTTTCTCCATGAACAATTGTTTGTGTTTGGGTCACATTTTCAGGTTTTTCTATGTAAACAAGGGGTCAGGAAGCTTTCTGGCTTATATCAAAGCTAAACTTTTTCCATACTTGTTTAGTTCCAGGAGGTGTTGATTTCACCAAGTATTGTGAAACATGGGATACATTGTCAGAGCTGGCAAAGCTACATGCTGACTACATCAATATCAGCAAACAAGTAATGGGACAAATTGTGACAGCTGGGTATAAATTGACTGACTTCATTTATGGAAATGAATGAAATCCCTCTGTCTTTCTTGTTCACTGGAGATGTACTTCTGTGAATTTGTTGTAAGTAATGTTGGTCTCTAAAGGTGCATTTGATCACATAGTTAATATACATCTTAAGTAGGTTATCTTTCATATGATGGGCTTGCTATTTGATCACATTCTGTAGTTTTGCAGCACCAAGTGAATTAAAGGAACCTTTCCCTTTGGTCATTATGTGTATATGGGAAGTAGGCCACAGTCCCAGCCAAACAGAATTTAGTCTAATTTCCCTGGCTCCCTAAATTTAGCTTGAAGATCTGTCAGTGGAGGAGAAAAACAATTAGACTCCATAGCAGGGAAAACACTAATTTCCTTCGGTTGATAACTTCTACAAGGGTTTTTACAGCCAAGTGAAAGAACAGCTGTAAAAAAAGGAGCCTTTGTACTGATATCACAGCATCAGCCCAGTCCTCAGCTACCTAAACAGCCTGTGTTGGGAGAGTAGGTGAGTGTTAGGGACTATAGACAGTGAAAACAAAGCTGATGGTGTCTGGACCGCAGCATGTGTTGACACAAAAAAGAGATGATGACAGGTGTTGGAAGCAGACCACAGATTGGTGGGCTGAATAGCTGGGAAGATGTGCAATCCTTGACCTCCAACTGTCTGCTGCTTCTGCAGTGAAATCTCATCCCTGGCCATGGCAGTGCAGGAAATCCAGTTCTCTGCAAGGACTTGTTGCAAAGACATCTGGTTGGCTATAGGTGTTTCAGTTGGTGTGTAGGTGTTGCTGGAGCATGGCAATGCACAAATGAAGCCAGAATGTATTTCTGCAGAAGAGAACATCACCAGGTAGAGTCTAGAGAATAGGACTGGCTCCACTTGGAAGCCCAGCCATATGGCATAGCTGACAGAGCAAGGAGGCCCCACCAGGGGGACTAATAGTGTGGGAACTACATGGACAGATGTCAAAAAATGAGGCAAATGCAATTATTGGCCATTTGTGCCTGAACTCCACCTAAATAAGTACAGAACAATGGTCTCACAGTCCAGACTAAAATTACTGAACTTCTAGAGTTTAATTGATGAGCAAGGAAACTCATAGGCCTAAGCATTTGTCTGTTCCACTTGTGTGTGACAAATGCTGTTTAAGGTAGATGTATCATGTAGATTTAGGAGGCCATAGTACAAAGCCATATTGTCAGACTTGAAAGGGCATTCCCTTCTTTGCTTCTCTGGTACAATGCCAAAAAAAAAAAAATGTATTTCTGTAATTCTTGAAAGGACAGAGCTTTTGTCTCCACTTGCACCTATTTTGCCCTTGCTAACTCTTTATATGACTGCATTCAAGATCTAGAAAAAGCCATTGAGAGAAGGGGGTCTTCTCTCTGCACTGTGAAGAAAGGTAAGGATGTCACATGATCTGCAGTGCAGTTAGTGAAGTTCTTGTTAGTCTTGGAGCTTTCCAGAATAAGGCAGACTGTGGTGGGACTTTGGGTAAATTCTAGCCATTTTTTCTGTGGGATCTGTCTGAAGCTTTTGTAGTATTCAGTGTTACAGTGTCAACCTGACGTGTATTTGACCTGTTTTATAACTTAATAGGGACATGAAGATCATCCTTGGAAGACAACCTTGAAGTTGATTGGGTAGTGCGTGTGTTAGGAATATGTTTTTCTTAGTGTGCGTTGGAGGGGTGTTTGGCTATCTTTATGCAGTATAAGACACCTCATACTGGAAGAAGAATCATTCTGAGCTTTGCAGTATGAGATACTTTACTAATACTTATAAAGTGTTACTTTTGTGCTTGTTCCTATTAGACCAAGAAGGATCACATTTCAAAGGCGTGTAGACAAGCATAGGTGTCCTAACAGTTTTGAAAATTCCATTTGGGTGATTTTTTGGTTTGTTTTAACATAATTATGTTGACCTAGTGTTTCCCAATCTGTATGAATAGATTTGAGCTCTGCTGCAGAGGTGGATAGGTGTTGCCTAGGCATTGAAGCAGGGGCGTGCAAGGACGGCTAGAATGCAGCTTAAGTTCTGCGGATGACTTCTTCAGGGGCCTCCCAATAGCTGTTTCTCTGCTGCCAGTGCAAGAGGGTGATTATATCAAACTGTACTGTTTGAAAGGAAGCAAGCTTATACAGACTGAAATCTTGAGAAAATTCTGGTGGTATTAATGAAATAAATTCAATAAAGCAGTTAGCACACATTCAGTTGTAAAGCATTTTAGAGTTCATGTCTACAATAAAAATGACAGAATTGTTATTGTTGGAAAAGACATCTAAGATCATCCCCTATGAAGACAGGCTGAGACAGTTGGGATTGTTCAGCCTGGAAAAGAGAAGGCTTCGAGGGGATCTTAGAGCAGTTTTCCAGTAGCTAAAGGGAGATTATAAGACAGAAGGGGAAGAGACTTTTTAAGCAGTCAGACTGTGATAGGACAAGGGGGAATGGTTATAAGATGAAGGAGGGGAAATTTAGATTGGAGGTTATGAGGAAGTTCTTTACCAGGAGAGTGGTTAGGCACTGGAACAGGTTGCCCAGAGAGGTTGTGGATGCCCCATCCCTGGCAGTGTTCAAGGCCAGGCTGGATGCGGCCCTGGGTGACCTGGTCTAGTGATTGGCATCCCTGCTCAGTGCGGGGAGGTTGGAACTAGATGATCTTTAGGGTCCCTTCCAACCTGGCCATTCTATGATTCTGTGATCAAGTCTATCCATTAGCATATCTCCAGCCTACGCAAGATAACATGAATAACTTCTGTCTTGGATATTTTTTCCTGGGCTGAATATTGCAATCAGTGTTTTCATGCACAAACTTATGTTTACATACTGCTATACAAGTTTTTTTGAGAGTACATAGAACTACCAGGTTCAAAACTCTTTGCATGTTCTCTCTCTTTAATTTGTCTGGAACAAAGCACATCATTAGAAAAAAATCTGCCAGTTTGAACTATCAAAGTGTATGTGAAGGGATTTGGAGAATGGAGGAAAAAAAAAGGAAGCATTTAATAAAGGGAGGACAGAAGTGTCCGTGAACAGGTCATAAAATTCTTCTGTGGTGAGCTTGAGCATTTTGGTCTAAGTACTCAGTGAATAGATTTCTTCCTATTTTACTTTTCTTGCATAGTCAATGATAAAACGCTTTAGATGAAATGGTTTTGGGGTGCTAGATGTTTCAACAAAGTGGTGAAACAGTGCAGATTACAAATACTTTCATTATTTTTTCTGTCTTAGAAGTAAAATACTCTGTAATTTGTAACATGGACTGATTTCTATTACGTGGATAAGTATGTACTTTTTCTTTCTGGAATCAATGTCTGTGAAGGAGTTTCTAGAGGTCTTTAGGTAAAGCTGAGCAGCTTTTATCTCCAAACACTGTTAGACTAAACTGAACAGTACTTTTACACTCCAATTTATGAAGGACCCTAGCAAAGTCCCCCTACCAGCTTATAATCAGGAATGCACTGTAGGTACACTTTTGCTGGATTGCATCTTGAATGAAGTACTTCTGTATAGTTTTTATTTTAAATTGACTCTTCATTAGAAAAAAGCTTCCCCAATACTGGATTTTGATATTAGAGTAGAGAAAAGATAATTCATCTCTTTCCAAATGGACTATATTTTATTTGCTCAATTTAGGGTTTTTTGAATGAAGATGGGGGGATCTCAAAGTACAGGAATCATAGTTTTAGGTGAATGGATATTAAAAGTTACTTGGATTGTCATAGAGCAAAGAGAGGTTTGTTTTTCGGGTTTGGGGGTTTTGTTTTTGTTTGTTTCCTCAGATTGTCAGTCACCTTGTGATGCAAACAACTGTTTGGAAACAAAGAAGGAAAAATGGAAACACAGGTAGTGAATTGCTACTGGATACGGGCCTTCAGCAACTCTTCCCTCAAATAGAAGAGCTCTGTTTCACAAAGAACATCTAGCTGAAATGGCACTGAGAGACTTTGAGGAGTTTGCTCAAAACCATGCTGTTTGGGACCCTTTCTTTCCCTTCGTCAGCCCATACAGGTCAGGATAGCTTTATTGACTTTGATGCAATATAGATTCTAATTCTACGCAACAAGAGTGGCTGAATTTCCATTAGGTACTGGAAAGCAGCAAGAGTTGTTGACTCCAATTTATTTAAGTGCTTTTGACACAATACTATAAAAATCCGTAAGGAAAAAAAGCTGGAATTAAAAGCAGCAGCTGTGGGATTTCCCTATGGTATTGATGTATTAAGGTTATAAATGCTGTTGAAGCAAATGGCAGGATGCTGGGAATACTAAGAACTGCACACACAAGGAATTTGTAATGTTGTCCAGGCTGGCTTTAATATTTTTAGTTGTAAGGAAGGTCACACAGCTTGCATCTAAATATTGCCTGAATTGTTACATGCTTGTTACATGAATGAATGTTTCCTTTTGAAAAGGAAAGTTTGACAAATCTGTACTCAGAAGTGTATGCATTTCTGCTTGTCATTTATTGTTCTCCTGTCCAGAGTTTCATACATGGGGAGCAGAAACAGTGCTGACCAAATGCATGCAGTAAGGAGTACCAACAGAACTAGGAATAAACATTTTGTGCCACAATAACCAAATAAACTTTCTGAACAGAACATTTAGAAAGTAGGACAGGTACACACAAACAATGTAGGAATAGAAGAAATAATCCACCAAGTTCAGTTATCTCCTCCTGAATTGCAGTAGGAATTCCTACAGAAACAGTTCTGTACAAATAGAGCTAATTTAGCCAGGAGCAATACCTGTGTAATTCTAATTTAGTCCACCTACATTTTATGTCCATCCCTCTGACTACTTAGAGTAGTTTAAATTTTGACCTGCTTTTTTATCAGTGCCTCAAAATGACTGAGATGTTTTACTTCATTTGAATAATTATCTAATTGACTAGGAAGGTAATTACTCTAAATGGCTGCTCAGTTGTCATACTCCACTTAGACAGATTATTTCACCTTTAAACATGTTGAGAAGTACTAAGATTAGTTCCACTGATGTCATGAGGTCTAATTGTGGAGTATGTTACCATCATGTGAATGAAGGTGGAAGGCTGAGCCCTTTGATCCAGTTACCCAATACCTTTGAATGATCTGGAGAATAATGGAAATTAAAATCTCAAAGGTGTATTTTAAATTCAGTATGAATATCATTCCTTTCACATCAAAAGCTAAAGGCTTGCACTCCAGCTTTACCTAGCCTAAGAGCTGAGTCATAGAGAAATATATTCAAAGGCCAGGCTACTTAAAATACAAGTCTAGTCTTTTCAGTAGCATTTGGTAAAGTGGAATAAGTACAAAGAGGCAGATGTGAGCAGCTTTTCTTTGACATATGTTGTACAGTTAATAGAGAATAATGAATTTTAGTTCCCTTCAAAATACTCAAATTTGTAAGAACTCAGTATTTTCAAAAGATTTAGGTTCATTTTGAATTGCCATTCTCATAATTTGCTAGTGTTTTTTAAATAAACCTTAATTTTCATGTGACTTTAAGTGTATTTGAAATAGAACACGCAAGAATTTCTGGTCACCTACTGTAAGTACTACATTTATCGAAGAATTGCACTTCTATATTTAAATGATCCTAAATTAGTTTTCTGTTTCTATCATTTACATTTGCATTTCCTCTATGAGGGAAAACTAATCACATATTAGAGATGGATATCTATCTATAGTAAACAAGAGCCTTACTTACCCATAAAAGCTGTAGCTCTCCAGAATGGGGACAATAAAGAATAGCTGATCTGTACTGTGAGCCTTTGTCCTTTATAGCTAGCAAGCTGTGAATAAAAAGGGATATTTTATAGCTTTCAAGCTGATGAGCAGCCCACAGCATGCTCACTCTCTTTTCTCCTTCTGTCTCTTTCTGTGACCCTCCTCTTCAAATGCATCTAATACTCCATAATTACTTAATCCTCTGCTGCTGCTTGGGTTTCCAGTTCTTAGATGTCATTAACAGAGATGGAAACACAGTCATTATCATTCTAGGAGAGAACCTTTTAGATCTTCAGAATCATTTATATTGAATTTCCCTCTACTGTCATTGAAAAGAGTGATTACTGAATCTAAAAATGGACAGATTTTCAAGAGAGACCAGATCCCTCTGTAGCATCTAGGTAAAACAGCCTGGTTTAAAAAGTATTTGGCTCCTAGAATCTATTTCTAAAGTATAGCCAAATTATGTCAATGCCTGGATCTTACCTCATGGGTGTGAAGTGCTTCAGAAAGCCTGATCCAAACTCATCTTACTCTACTTTCATGCACACCTTTCAAGTTTGTGTGGCTGAAACACATGGGAGTATTATTTTCTCTTCCATAAAGATAATGCTAGAGCCTGAAGCTGCCATCTCTTGCTTACTGTTTTTGATCACGTAGAATATTTTTGTAAAATATTCTCCCTTTTTTTGGTAGTGGTTATGAAAAAAATTCTTTCAAGCAGTAGTTTCAAAAATGAACTTTTTTCTGTTGCCTTTTCCAGCCCATTTTATTGGAGAGTTGGGCCTCTAACAAATAAGCCAGCCTACAACTGGCTCTTACGAAGTACGTGCTGTGTTCTGTTCAAGATGCATTACAACACCCTAGCACTGGTGCAGTATGATTTTGCTGGCAGTCTTTTCCTCTAATACTATTTAAACATTGTTCCAGTAAGCAGATTGAGCTTCTCAGTGTGGTGCTGCCCGGTGGTGGCTGTGTTTCGTGGTGTTTGTGGTAGGCTCCACGTCTGTAGCACTCTAAAACTTTGCTGCACCATGGTGCTCTAATTGCTGTTGTGATTTTAACACTGGAGGGAGTTTAAATTGCTGACACTTAAAGATAAAAAGCTATCTGATAATGAGTTTAGAGCCTGAGGATCCTGTTAAGAAGATTGGGATGCTTTAGTGACTCTCTTGCTAGATAATTAAAAAGCTGGTCCCTTTGGCTGGGCTTATGGAGAGGGAGGATGAGCTGAGTGCTTTCTGGAATTTGTTTTTTCAATTATAATGGCATGTTTTAGGGAAGTTGCAAATGAACTGGAAAATAAAAGTCCTAAGGTGAAGATTGCAACATTACATCTTGTAATGGGGAAAATTTCTTATGTGTGTATCAGTTGTTTGCAGTGTCATATTCAGGAAAAACATGTTCTACAGAACTGGAGAAATATAAGATGTGTATTTGACTGCTTAAAAGGGGCCAAGATCAGTCATGCTTTAAGCTGCATGTCACAAAATAGTGAAATCTTCCTGCCAGATCAGGAACTGACAAGAATGATTTGGGTTCTTGACCACCTTTGAGTATCAGAAGTGTTTGAGTGTTTATTGAGGTTAGAATGTGGACTGGGTCTTAAGCAGGATTGCCATATACTGTCAGCATGGGCAGAGCTTGTGACATTCCTGAAATGCTAGCAAGAGGAGTAAATGTTAGTATTTTATTGGGAGATACTGTAAAATGTTAATTCCCCAAAGAGCTAAAATACAGAGGGGACCGGTTAGGTGATGTTACTGCAGTATTAAATATGTCAGAAGCATTCAGCCTTCCTAAGGGCCAGTTTGAGTGTCTCTTGAAGTCAATGGGAATTTTTTCAAAGGAACACTGAATCAGGCTCATAGATAGGTAGAAAATGGTAGTAGTGGGAGAAAAAAAAAAGTAACAGCTTCCTTTTTATAAAAGACTGAAGACAAAAAAGAAACAGAGGCATAGAATAAATGGGTGAAGACAAGTAAGAAATCACATCAGGTAAATTCATCATCAGTGTCATTCATCATCTTGCTGCAGTGAATACTAATGGGAAAAAGGAGATTCATAATAATGCACAAAGCACTGACAAGCAGCCAGGTATGGAGAGCCTGTGCCAGCTGAACTGTGCTTTTACACACAAACTAATCCGTTACAAAGATTACTGCAAAATAAGACAGTATGGGAATCCAAATTTATAAACAGCACTATTAAGCCAAAATGCTTTTTCTGCTTGAATATAATCCTGCAAACCTCTTGTAAGAGGCACTGCAGAAGGTTCTTACCAACATCAAGTGCTGCTTATGCTAGCTGCTGTAGAAATACACCATTAGCAGTGTTTGCACTGGACAGGTTTATAACCAAAGTGACAAATCTTGTCAAAAGTATCTTGTCAGTAACTTGGTGGAGGGTCCGTGGCAGAGGTGGTGAGAGGACCCCCTCAGCTGCTTTCCTCAGGTGAAGGGGCCCCAAGCTCTGCTCTGGTGAAGCATCAGCTAGTCAGCACTGCTGAAAGGGACAGTGTGCTAGGGTCTGAGACTGACCATGTGCCTGTACAGCTTCTGAAATAAAGCTTGGTCATCAGGCCCTCTGCTTGAGGGGCTTGAGATATGTTTGTGCCTCCTCTTCTAAGCATGTCCTAGGGCTGACATACATAAACTGTTTGCTGTGAGGGTGCCAGTGAAAAGGCTTCCTTTCAGACAAAGAAATTGTCTAGAATAAATGGAGGGGTGTTTCCTTTCTTAGTTATGGATTGCTTTAAGTTAATCTAATATTCTACTTTGTGATTTATCTCCCATCTGAATGCTAATTTGCTGCTTTAAATTTTTTTACAAGGTAGAAATGTGATTTATTTGATCACAGTTTCTAGTAAACTGGCCTCTTTTCAGAAAAAAAGTGGACAGTGGATACCTGTGTTGATCTGAACAGTAAAATACAAGAACAAGACTTATTGAAATGGCTTCTTACACTGGGGAATATGCAGTGCTTCCGTATATGGTATTGTTTTTCTTCTCTGTCTCTGAATGCTAGTGGAAGGATATTTTAGTCTGGTTCACAGGTCTAGTAAATGCAGCTATTTTGGGAAAATGAAAGATTTTTAGAAAAGGAACTCTCATCAACTTACTCGCTCAGCATGAAATTTCTGTAACTCTGATGAAAATAAACCTAAGAGAACAGAAGGGGAAGTGGAGGAGTTAGAGCAGAAGGGTGAGTGTATTGGAGAGTAGAGGCAGGGACTGTGGTCATGCTTCAGCAAACTTTTTTGGGGAAAGAACTGGAAATAAGCTGATCTACAACATCCCATTAAGATCCCTAGTGAGTCCCATTCTTTTCATGGAGCATATCACCACACAGGGAGTAGTGCACAGTATCACTGTGCTGTGAGAGATGTGGCTGCAGTTCTCCCAGCATGCTGCAGTGCTGCTCTAGCTGTGTGGAGGACATTAAAGATTTATTACTCTCTGCAATTTGGATTACACTGAAGTACTTTGCTGGGGAATCCACATTAGCAAGTACCATTACTGAGCTTAGAGGTACACTTTTGATTTATTATGAAAATAATTATTTATTCTTATCTCTGAAAACAAGTAACCACAGTTACTGGAGTTCTGCCCAACATTTCCTGGAAAGAAGCACACATCTACTGTGCTCTGGACTTCGTGTACGTACTTCTGTGCACACTAGATGAGAACTGGGTGTGTTATTTGTCTTGAATTCCTTTGTGTTTTACAACTCTCATGCAGCTCCAACCCTAAGTGGGCTACAGATATTCCCCAAATCCAGGACAAATCATCATTATGTATCTGGAGCACTCTGGTCCTAATACACATACTGGAGATCCAATTTGTGCATATTTAGGGATCATGTTTGGAGTCCTGTCAATTTGTTCAAGGTTGTATTAGGATGTGCCTAATGGTCATGTTCTCAAATTAAGTATAATATTTCCTGATGGCAAAAGAGGATTTAACAGGAAAAGAGCACATGAGTTGCTGCTGTCACTGCTAGTTCTTTTCAAGCAATTTTTACGAATACACCCTCCATATTATGAGAAGAATTTGGCCAGCAAAAGTTTGTCTACCCCTTAAAAAGTCACGGCTTTATGAAACTGAGGTGGTGGGCCATCTGAATACTCTTATTTCACTTTCAGGCTGTCTTAGGTTAGTATTCCAAACCAATTAAAAGCAGCAACTACTATACTCATAATGGAGACACTCCTAGCAAGGATTTTAAATGACTTGCTTAAAAAATGGATTGCATTGTTGGAGCTATGGTTCAGTGTAAACAAGTTCAGCTGGCCATGGCAGCTCTTCGGACTTTTCTCCTTATTTGGCTGCCAAAAAAAAAAAAAAGTGATTGCCTCTCGTTTTGTATGTGTAGTGAAGTGTTCATGTTATAAGTTTTATCTTTGTCTGGAATAGAGCCTTCCCATCATATGAAAATGATAAATTTGTAGTAATATGGTTTCATCTTGTGTTGCATGACCATACTTCTTGTATAAAACATCAAAGGTCCAGGACTCATTTAGTGTCATGCACTTTTAAGCAGGTTAGTTATCATATTTACTTAGAAAGGTGGTGCCTATACCTACTGTAAACTGCCTGAAAACCTTAGAGAATACCTCTAAGCAACAGCTCTGCCAAAGTTCAAGTAACTTTTGAAAGTCCTGCTTATGAGTATCCCCTTAGATGAGTAAGGGCTGACATTATAAACTCTTTTCTAAGCCTTTCAGTGGTCACGTTTTGACAGTGAATAATCAGGGAACTCTACAAGGAAAATTGTGCTGACCAAAATGATAAAAAAGAAAAGGATATGATCTTTTAGTGAATAATATGTCAAGTGTGAAAAACTAGATTTACTAGATTTACTACTCAATTCAGTCTGTTTCCTGTCCTGTCTTTACTGCTTGTATGCAATCTGTGGTACTTGAGGGACTGAAGGGTTGTCCTTTTCTGTGCTTTCATGAAATACCCAGGTCCTTCAAGGCTCTTCATTTTTCAGTAGTTTTGTCCATCTTTGTTCTCCCTTGCTGCAGTTTTTTTTGACCCACTTTCTGCTTGTCTTTCTATGATGGACATAGAACTGAAGTAATTGAAGTCTGATTTTGGGAACCAGAAAGTCCCCTTTTTATGAAAAGGCAGATGAAAAAACACCAGTCATTTAAGTCCTCATCTTTAAGAGATGCTTCTGGAAGGCAAAGAAGGCTAACAGGAATAGATGTTTGTGATCCTGACTGAGTTTAACTTGAGTGAGGAGGCTTGCATGTGAAGATTCAAGTCAATGGTAACAATGTAATGCTCTGGCTTCGGCTTTTGTGTGAGTCACTTTGAGGCCCACGTGCTAACGTTTCTTAGAGTTGTTCAAACATTATTCCTAGCTTTGTTTGGTGCTGTAGCAGTGTCATGGAATAAAGTCAGATTAACTCTAAGTCGTAAGCACCGTTAGTCTCAAGATGATGGCCAAAATACTGTGTGCTAAAGAGTATGTCTAACTCATATACTGGATTTGAATGTATTTTTCTTCACTCCCATAATGTTTTAAGGAATGATGCTGGGACAATGGTGGCTGTTGTTTCAGTACAGAAGGTTGTTCACACTCTTGAGTTTCACTTCTAATTTGGCAGTCTTATACTTCTGTTGTAGTGGACCAGCACAAGCCTTAATTGTGCTACTGTTTCTTGCTATTATGTAGGCTTATTTGAAAGTTTGGTGGTTTTGTACAGGGGCTGCCAGTGGAAGTCCTCAGGCTGCTTGAAAGGCCATTACATGGGCTTCCATATACAGGGCTGCTTCTGACCTGCTCTGTGGCAAGATTTATTTTGTTGCAGTTTTTAGCTAGAGTTAAACCAGAGTTAATACTTTCCTCTCTCCCTGGAGTATTCAGGCAGTGAATAAACTGAGTTGTAGTGAATTAGAAATCCATGAATTGCATTAAGGTAGCAAAACCTATGAGATCTCAGTGTGCATGCTCCTGAGCTTAGCTCAGTGGGGCAAGAACTATGGATCTGTGGGACCAAAGGACAATTAATCATTGCTAACTAGTACAACTGTCTTTTACCTGCAAATCCTTTCTTTATTATCATGAATACAGGTCAGATTTCTATTTCTGAATTCTCTGACTGTAATGTGTAGCACAGGTGAAATCCTACTTGTCACTGGTTCACTGTGAGAGTTTATTCATATAAAAAAGAAGGATAAAGAGAAAAAAGAATGAGGGAATATTAACTGTTCTATAGGTTCCCTAGCTGCTTTGAGGCTTGGAGATGTCATGTCCTTCCATGTAATCCACTTTGAAATCCTTTCTCCCTCAGGAAATTGATCAAGAAATGTTTTGAAAGAAAATTAATGAATTTTCTAGTTACTTTTCACAGTCTAAGGAATATCAGTGGTGATCTAAAGGGTAACTGACCAAATCCCTTGTTTAAGAGAACTGTTCTGCCACTGTGCACTAGCAAAATATTCTAGGTGTTGTGTCTATCAGGCAGATTTTTAGTTCTTCTCACCTGGTTCAGTAAAAAGATAATTTGTTTCATAAAATGTGTTACAGTAGCAGCTGGCTACACAACACCAGCTTTGTTTCAGAAAAAATGTTGAGGTTTTGACATTTCATTTTCTTCTCCATTTGGAAGACTTTGGCTTCATTTCTATGTTTCCACAACCAGAGCTGTACTGGGGTGTCACCTCTGGAACCGAAACCTTGGGATTTCAATTAGCAATACATACCCAGCTGGGCTGGTAGAGCAAGTTTGGGGATGAGCAAATGTACCCCTCTGTTCTCCTTGCTTACTGTTGAGAGCAGATTTTAAATGAGAATTGAAGTACACCAAAGAGTTCAATATTAGGGCTGGTGACCTGAGGATGTCTCATTTTAATATTTAGACCTAGCCACAGCCACAATTTCATAATCAAATGTTTGTTTATAAGTCTCTGAACTATTTAGGCTTTCACAGAACTTCTTTCAGTCAAAACCATTCTGATAATAACTTAATTACTTCCATCAATGTGTGACTGGATGTATAGCACAAAAGGAAAGTTAAATCCTGCTTTCTACAATTAGTACATTGATTGCTCAAGGAAAGGTTTTAAAAGCAGGCATTAGATTCAGTTATTTGTACTTTGTTAGGCTCAGAGAATGCGTATATTTGACCCAGAATTCAAACAACACTGTGATAAGTAATATTACTGAAATATTCAATATCTTCTATGCCACTTTTTAATTACCTGTTGTTATATAAATCTTGCTGTTCTCTATTATTTTATAATGGAGATCAGAGGAACTTCTTTACTGTCTAGATTAATTTTTGGTGTCAGATCTTTTCTTTGGTCCTCTGAGTATTTGAGTGTTTGCTTCCTATAATTTTCATTAGTATCTGGGTTTTTTAGACCAGTTGCTCTTCAGTTGCTCATAGTGAAGAATAGGCTGATATAAGTCTAGAATTTTATGCATTTCTGGGAGGTGAGCATCATGAAGTTCTGGATCTTGGGTGCAATTTCAGAATTTTCACCTGTGCAGCATCTGTAGTCCTCAAGCCACAGAGATACCTCTAGTGGAAGGGTTTCTGGTTGTAGATTCAGATTATAGTATTATTTTTATGACTAAAATCTGGGCTCCTGCTTTATTAAACCAGGATGTAGTCTGTTTATTTTTAGTTCATAACATTGTTAGCTCTTCCTTTCTCCCCCCCTTTTTTTTTTAATGCAGCTCTGACTTTAAAATGACTTCCTATATCAACTATCTTCCTGCAGCTTAGTTGTTTGGTTGGGTTCTTTTTTTCCCTAAAGAGGCTATTTAGTCCCTGTATTCTACATACTCAATGTTTGTAGTGTCACTCCTAGAGAATGCAAATATTGTTCCTCTTGCTCAAAGATGGATTTTATTTTCAGAAAATAAGAAGTTTTAATGCAGCATTTTTGTAATGGAACAATAACAGCTAAGGAAATATGGTCTCTGAACATTTCTGTAGAATCATATGAAAGGAGACTGACACTGAAAGGAAAAAAAGTGTAATAACTTACAATCTAAAAAACCTAGTCTTCAATTTAGCTAATTGTATGTATAGCCCTGGGGTCTGTTGCAAGGGCCTCGAGTAAAACTGGAGCATTTCAAATTCCTGTGTAGCCTAGAGAAGCCTCAAGGTTGTTACAGTGCTCTGCCTACTTCTTCGGCCCCAAAGGGACCTAGATATATGCATCTTTTCCCTAAATAAGCCACCTCTTCTGTAGCAGCCTAAACTACAATGCCTGGTAGTTTACCCTTTTAGCTGGTATGCTTGCTTGTTTTTGTGAGTTGCTGTATGGACTGTACAGGGCCACACAACCTATGGAATGGGAAGTCCTTTGGAAACTAGCTAAGCTGGTTGTATGATCCCTATGGCTTCTGAAGAGCTACATTAGAGATAAGAATTTGGTCTATGTTTCCTTATTCCCTTTCATATCACATAATACTCCCTTGTACTTATTGGGCTTATTTCATGGAAGATGCAGTGTTTGATCCCATTTCTTCAGTGACCTACAAAGCTTTTTAATATTACACAAACTAGCTAATCCCATTGATTTTACTAGAATTGACTACATAGCATAAAGTTAAGTGCTTGCTTCAGTTTATATTTTCATTAACATCTGCCCAACAAAGGAAAGAGACTTTGCTGGTGACAAATAGGCAAGCAAATCCAATAAATTTTAGACAGGAATAGAAAGCTGCTTCGTTTTCATTTTTATGATAGTTATGGCTATAAGGATTATTACTTTATATGATCAGAGTAAAGAAAATAAAATTAAATAAAATTATCAGCACAAGCACTGCATTACTACAGTTGCCTTTGGGCAGTTATTTTGTTTAAATTCTAACTACTTGGTGCTATTTGGTGACAACTCCACTTGGAAGCAGTCTATCTCACTCTTGGGTGAGTTTACAGATTCATAGTAAATAAGCTAGAAGGGATTTGACAAACCTAGTGGCCTTCTATGATAGTGTGACTACCTCAGTGGACAAGGGACGACCTGTGGATGTGATCTATCTGGACTTCTGCAAGGCCTTTGACACGGTCCCCCACAACATTCTACTGGCCAAGTTGGAGAACTATGGCTGTGATGGGTGGACTGCTTAGTGGATAAGGAACTGGCTGGCTGGTCGCATCCAGAGGGTAGTGGTTAATGGCTCAAAGTCCAGCTGGAGATCAGTGACAAGTGGTGTCCCTCAGGGCTCTGCACTGGGGCCTGTACTGTTTAATATTTTTATAAATGATATCGATAGCAGCATTGAGTGCACCATCAGCAAGTGTGCAGATGACACCAAACTATGGGGTGCTGTTGATAAGTTGGAGGGGCAAGATATCATCCAGAAGGACCTGGACAAGCTGGAGAGNACTGGAACAGGTTGCCCAGGGAGGTGTTTGAGGCCCCATCCCTGGAGGCATTCAAGGTGAGGCTTGCCAGGGCTCTGGGCAACCTGATCTAGTTGGGGATGTCCCTGCCCACTGCAGGGGGGTTGGACTAGATGACCTCCAGAGGTCCCTTCCAACCCAGATGATTGTGTGATTCTGTGATTATTAGATCATCTTGATCATCACAGACCATTAAAACGTCACCCAGTTATCTATGTAACACTTGTTCCTGAGGCTGGATATAGCAGATCTATGACCTTTCTGAATTCCATAAGAGAAAACTTGTGTGGCTTCATGGAAATTGCTGGTTAATTTAATTTGCAAATAACTGTTTATGGTGCCAGTAGAGAAAAACTAAAAACTTCCCTCTAATTTGGGCCTTTGACTTCATGTTAGTGACTAAATTCTCTGATGTCTCCCCTTGACTTCCCTAAACTGATCTGGTCTTCTTGCTCTCATAAGGAATAAACCTGTTCTACCCAGTAGGTTTAGATGGGAGGTAGCAACATACTCAATGGCAATATAAGACCAGCTTCTGTGGAAGGGCCAGCCTTGTGGCTAGTGTGTGGAGCTGGGCTGCAGGCTGCACAGATGATGCTCATAAGGTTGTGTGCCAGCCTGACCTGGACAGGGGAGATGTGAGGAGAGGACTGAAAGAAGGGTAAGGAAAAAATGAATTTCTTTGTAGTTTGAAGCAGAACAATTACTTAAGGCTTGTGGAGTGCATGACAGAGTGGATGAAGGAGATCTCTGAGCTACTTGGTTGTGCAGTTAGAGCAAATGTTCTGTGAGAGAGACAGGACTTATTAGGATGACAACTACTAGTGTGGAGTATGGTAAGTAAGCCTTGATAGGAGACATCAGAACCCTGAAAATATCACAGGAGCTGAACCAGTGATGTGCTAACAAACTTCAGGGAGCTCTAATTATTCCACATATAATGGAAATTGAGCTATAGGCAGCTGCAGTCACCTGTGAGTGACTTTCAACTGGATACTAAACCTTACAGGCATTACTGTGCCTATGACTGGAGCACATTTTGATAACTGAAGTGCAGCAGCTAACTGAGCTCTATTCCAGGTTTCTGAGAAGAGCTGACAGGCAGTTTCTGCTATACAGTACTTTTCAGAGAGTGGAAGAGATCTGAGCTGCTGCTGATCCATACAGGTAGCAGTGAAAGAGTAGAAATATGTGAAACAGCAGCAGTACACAGTCTCCTTCCTTGGCAGCACACTCCCTGCCCAATAGTAAGATAAAGAGGTACTTAAAGAACTTTTGAGTGCATAAATGTGGCTTAAGATGACTTAGCAAAAGGGAAGATCTGGAGCAATAGCCATAACCTGCTTGAATCCATTATTACTCAAGAAGGGCTAGAAAATTTGGTCAACATATGGTGGGTGTCCTTTTGCAAGAACTATCTTGTGTAGAGTGAGAGTTTTTCCAAAGCAAGAATTTCTGTAGGAAGAAAATCCTCAATCACTTTAGCCATTTTGTGGCCGTAGTGTATAATATATTTAATATAATAAAGTGTATCACCTCTGCATAGTTGGCTCATGAGGAATGTAGAAGAGCTTATCTTCCTGTAGGGAGAGGGGAAAGATGGGATAGCACAGGGACAGTACAGTCCTCTGTTGCAGTGAGAGAAGCAGGACAAGTTTACTTGAGCTGGTGGTCTTTCTCAGGAGGTGGCTACTGGCAGTGGGTAGAAGCTTAATGCAGTAAGCAGGAGTAGAAATCTGAAATGCAGAAGCTTAGGAGAAAATAAAATCATGAAGAGCTGCACCTTGTGGCACTCCTGGAAAAGAATGAGGAGGTGACTATCATGACTGAAGGAATGACAAGAGAGAATGAAGAGAAATAGAGCTGCTCTTACTTTGTAAGTCCACAATAAGAGATTGATTGGGGCACATCCCTGTTGTGAAACTCGAGTCTGTCATGATTTTGCAAGCAACTTTTGAAGAACTTCTATGGGGTGGATGGAGCACAGGCATAAATGACAAAGCTGATACAGCTTGTATTGTGAAAGATGAGTCAGTAGGCTTAATCCAAGTTTTGTGGTTTGAAACTGTGAAGATGATGGAAGAAAAAAATCAAGTAAGATTGAACAATGTTCTAAGCTGTTTTTTGTCCCGCAGTATGTGACAGGAATAAAGAAGGTCTTAATAAAAAGGCTATGAAGTAAAAGGGAAGGATTTTCAGAATACTTCAGGTACTTTTTTTTAAACCTTTTGATCAGCACCTCAGTGTCAAGACATGGGAAATGCTGATTATGATCTGGAATATGGTCTTTTGTGGCAGAGGTTTTACCACCTTAGAAGGTGAGCAGCAAGTGAATCTAAAAATTACAGGAGAGTTTGTGGATTTTTCCTACCACAAAACAAACACAAAAAAGAACCCACCAGAAACAAATCCCCAAACTGAAATCATCAGAAGTTTGTTGGTGCAGTACAGAATGGCAACTAGATTTGCCTAGCTGGGTTTTGATCAGGTCTTGCAAACAAGAGTCCAATAGTCAAAAGAAATCCTATACAGTCTGCATGCAGAATATGCTCTGCCTTCTGTCAATCTGTAGGATTTTATTACCAACAAAGATGACAAGAATAAGAAGTGACTTAAATGGGCAAAATGCTATGCCCTGTAAGAAAATCACTTGCCTGATGGCACTAAAGAAAGAGATATTTTGTATATAAAGGTGATGAGTCATTTAAATGATTAAAAAATTTCCTATTGGTGGCCTTCAATTACACGAGTAATCAATTTAGCTGCCATAATGCAATGTCTAATATGATGTGAAGTTGATAGGATATGACTGCTGCATTATACATAATGCAACTAAATTGTACTGGGGAGCATATTAAAGAAAATTAGGCCTCACATGGTACATTTTGATGCACTCATGCTTAGATGGAAAAACGTGAAGTTACTGAGTATCTTCATCAGCTAATATGAATCTGAGAGAAGAAACTCACATAATTTAGAGAGTGATATCTCTTGGGTAGCCTGTTGTAATGAGTTTCATTGAAAAAGTATCAAATGCTGGAATAATTTCATGTAGCAATTAGGTCATGGAATCCAGAGTCTCTTGGGCTTTGCAGATACACAAAGCAAATAATTCATGTGAAGGACAACACTGAATTCTTGCTTGAAGATATGTATCCTGTTGTTATGCAGACAGCTGGATCTTGGAAGGGTATGTGCTGAGGGGCAGGGGAAGAAGAGCAAACTATACCAGTATTCTTTCAGTAGCTGTCTGTACTTGGAGTCTTGTCCTAGGTTAAAACTAAACATAAAGTTGACAAACTTGTATTAACCTCAGACCTTTGTAATGTAGGTCAGAATTTCAAATATCTACTATCAACTTGAAAAATTGGAGTGCTGCCCTTTCTATCCAGCTTCCCAAATCTCTGATAAATTGTGCTGAACCATGAAGACATTACAGGCTCCAGTGTAATCATGTGTACAACAGCTGTAGCACAGAACACAAAGGGATAGACCTAAAGTAATCTTGCTGGGTAGGATTGCCATGCTGCCAGGCAAAAATAATCACTGATGTGACTTCTTCTGAAGGGCAAGTAGTGTTGCAGAGTACATAATTAACCTTGGGAGAGTGGAGTAATGACAGATCATTCTGTTGTCCACAGCCCTGGACTTCAGGTACAACTTCCTCTGGGTTAGTTCCTATCTCTTTTCTTTCCTCGTTGTCAGTGCTATGTATATTTGGGATTGTTTAATTCCTGTAAGGGGTTGAGGAGTAACAGATCCGAATTTTGGAAAAAAAACAAACCCAAACAAAACTAAAACCAAACAAAAAACCAACCCAAAAATAAAGAGACAAAACCAAAGAAAAGCCCAGCTGCTATCTGGTGAGACACCTGCCACATCATTGCACCATTAAAATCCCAAGTTAGCATCACTTCACTTTCAGCTGTGCTATTGACAGTATGAACTATAAGACATCTTTTCTCATTAATTGTTGTGCAGGTCTTCTGCTGCATTTAATTTCTTTAAGATGAGGATTTAATCTTATTTAATTTCTGTCTTACTATACAGACCTCAAGGCTTTTTAATCTTTTTTATTATTGTTATCATTATGACAGGAATGCTTTGCAGAACTATTGGTCTTGAACCGGTACAGAGAAGACAAACATGCAAAGCAAGTCCATGCTCCAAAACACTTCATAGTCTGATTTACTGACACTAACCCCATATAGAAAAGGAAGGTCTGGAAAAATATACCCTCATTCTTGCTCTTTGTGATGCTTTGTAATTGAATAACAGCTTCAGGGAAATGATCATTCTGATCCAGCTATGTGTTGTGTTGTTCAGGAGCTCATTTTAGCCCTTAGAGGGAGCCATAGACTTAACTATGGAAATAAAGGAAAAACCAGGCAGGTTTTGTTATATCTCTCTGTGACAGAGGAGGTGGGGAGGGAATGGTTAGCCATTGGTTTTGGTTTTTTTTCTAGTTTTTAATTGACAGCATTGTGCAAATCTGACACAAGATTGGTTTGTTGTGGTGAGAGCCCTAATGTGTTTGCTTTTCTAGTCACAAATTTCTAAGGTTTAGAAGACCTCAAACGTGTTAATTTTACCTTTCCTATTTTCAGCTCCTTCCTGCACACCATTCAGTTCTAGATTCCACTGTTCTCCTTCTGATGCTGACACGGCAGGACTTGAAAAATTCAGATACCGTACACAGCTTCCTCTTAAATATAAAACAAAGACATTAACCACAAAAAAAATTTATTAAGGCTATGGAGTTCACAGTCTCAAAAATATAAGGTTACCTCATTTTCTGGTTTTGTTTTGTTTTTTTTTCCTAACTCTATTCCTTTCTTAAAGGAGAGAAGTGCATTCCCCCCTTCTTTCCCTATAATAAGTAGGTTCTAGCAGAATATTTTTATGTAAATGACATGGCTAAAGTAGGTTTTATGGCTGTGTTGTAAAATGAACATGCTACTTTGCTGGCTCAGCATTCATCACCACTGCCAGTGAGCAATTCAGTTCAGGGAATGGAGGGATGCACATGCTCAGAGGAAAATGGATGAGGAGATTTGCAGGCTTTGGCCAATTAAGCACTTCCCCTTTTCCTAAAGATGAAATTAAAATATTCTTCTATGTCTTTTTCTCCCTGTCCCCTTCCCCATCAGATAAATTCTGGTGGTAGTGAGAACTGCTTAGACAGAAAGATGCTATGCCAGAGATGGGACAAAGTGTGTCTTGTCCCAGAAGATACCTTTAAAGATTAAAGGAAACTCCAAATTTAAATTTTAAACAGCTCTGAGCTCCTTGCAGAGACTGCTACTAATTAGAAGATCAGGTTCTGCCGCAGTTATCCTAGGATAATGACTGCCAACAGAGAACTGCATTAATAGTATTCTTTTATTTTGTGTATAGGCTATTGAGATGTAATGTCTTTCTCTAATGATTTTAGCTTAGTTTGAACTGTTGAACTAGGGGTAACCAAGCTGGAAGAACAATGGAGAGGTCATTGTCTTTCTAAATTGTTCAAAGTGCTTTCCAGAAAGTCTGGGAAGATGATGAATGGTCACAATCAGGAAGCAGGCACCCTTACTTCAAATTTATTTGCTTTTCTGAGTCATTAATTCATCTGTATCTTAATCAGGTCTGGGAAAGGAAGAGAAGAGAGAGAGTTTTTATTTTGCAATAGAAAGTAAAATACATGTTTTGTCTGAGTTGTCTACTGTCCCTCAGCTTTCTGAATGTGGGTTGACTGAAACTACAAAGCTCATCCATCACAAAATATGAGCTAATCCCAGAAGTAGCAAGAGTTTTTAAAGCAGGTTTGGTGTTTGTTCAAGGTTGCCATTTGAGTTTTGGACCTCATAGATTTTTCCAAATTTTCTGATAAAATCAGGAGATTTCATGATAATTTCTTAATGATAATTCAGACTACTCATTTGGAACGTTTATGGAAAGGTGAGCTATAATGAGAATCAGTGTCCACTAGGTTAAAAATGC
This sequence comes from Bucco capensis, assembly GCA_013396975.1. Classification (NCBI taxonomy): domain Eukaryota; kingdom Metazoa; phylum Chordata; class Aves; order Piciformes; family Bucconidae; genus Bucco; species Bucco capensis. Next base: position 281,275 of record VWZO01018188.1, on the reverse strand, counting down.
AGTCTTGAATTTGCATAGGATACCACTGGGAACATTTCACATACAGACAACAGGTTCACTGAGACATCCAAGAGAGAAGCAGCCCTTTTATCTCTTTAACAGGACCATATCTTCAATGAATGTCATTTTCTAGTAGATGTTTCCCCTCTGATGGAGGAGGTTTAGAATTGGAAAGTCTGTTCTTGGTTATTCAAGAAAATCTGTGACCTCTCATTTTTTTACTTGAACTATAGTGAATGGGTGTTTTCTTTGAAATCTTGGTTGTCAGACATCTCTCTCATATCATAATCTGTTAATTTTTACCTGGGGTCATTCTAGGGATTGTCATTTGTAAAGGAATTGAGTGTGTGGCTTTCTCTTAGTGCCGAGGGTGAGGGGGAAGCAAAGCTGCCCAGACGTGCATGTCTTGCTGGTCTTCCTGACACCCCTGTGTGTTATGAGAGTGGGCTGTGAAAACAGTCTACTTCTAAAGATCACTGAAGGCCAGGTGTGAGGAAGGCATCTAAATGATGCTTCTCACAGGAATACAAGCAGTGTAGAATGAGCATATTTACACATTCTTTCATTCTGAATAAAGGGTCACTGCTAGTCAGGAAGACTCTTAGGTAGGGCTCAACTGCTGAGGAAACTGACTACTTGAGAAACTTCAACATAGTTGGCAGTGATGCAGGTGTAGAGGCTCGGAAATGATGAGTTTTCCCAAAGTCCATTTTCCCCATGATGGTTAATACAAGTGCTAAATGATTACATTTTGTGTAGTCAGGTTTTTATATTCCTTGCTGTGCTTGTTTGGGGTGATTCTGCCTTTGCTGGAGAGATTATTTAATTGTTTTCTAACAGTTCTTCAAGAATATTTCTTCAGAGAGGAGAAATGTATCAGATGCAGATTTGAGGCCCTGGAATGGTGGTTAGTTGACTACACATCATAGTCTCAATAATCATAGAATCATAGAATGGTTTGGGTTGGAAGGGACCTCTGGAGGTCATCTAGTCCAACCCCCCTGCAGTGGGCAGGGACATCCCCAACTAGATCAGGTTGCCCAGAGCCCTGGCAAGCCTCACCTTGAATGCCTCCAGGGATGGGGCCTCAACCACCTCCCTGGGCAACCTGTTCCAGTGATCCACTGTGGTGAGGAACTTCTTTCTAATATCCAGTCTAAATCTACTCTTCTCCAATTTAAAGCCATTGTCCCTTGTCCTTTCACTCCAGGCCTTTGCAAACAGGCCCTTTCCAGCCTTCTTGTAAGTTCCCTTTAGGTACTGGAAAGCCACTAGTAGGTCACGCAAAGTCGTCTTTTCTCCAGGCTGAACATTCCCAGCTCCCTCAGCCTGTCTTCATAGGAGAGGTGTTCCAGCCCCCTGATCATTCTTGTGGCCCTCCTCTGGACCTGCTCCATCAGGTCCATGTCCTTTCTGTATTGAGGGCTCCAGAACTGGGCACCGTATTCCAGATGACTCATTAATGTCTCATCAATGTCTCATTAACACTTCTAGTTTGGTGAGGGTATATGGAAGGTGGACCTGCTGTCAAATTCTTTCATATCCTGCAAGATGCTTGGCATAGATGGGTCGGGTGTTGCCAGCTCCTTAGCTTTAGCTCCTGCTGAAGCCAACAGGTTAGGCCTAATTCTGGCTGGATACCTCATTGGTCCAGAAAGCTCAAAGCCTGTATTTCTGGGAACACCATCAACCATTCATCCTCTCTGATAAATGGAACATCAGATAATTTCTCAAGCATGCCTAGTATTTACTTATATGACTGAGATTCTCTATACCTTAAATCCGAATGTTAATTAGTAAGGGAAAGGAAGGGACTGATAAAAACACTTGATTCTTCCCATTGGCTCTCTTGGATTTTCCACCCCACAAGGAAACACAAGTCTTAAGATAAACTTACCTACCAGTGAAAGCAAAGGGAGAGAGCTGATGAAAAACTGCAACTTGTGTGAGAGTCTGAAGACCAAATGTTCTGAGGCAGAGTATTTTTTTGTTTGGCCAGAAACTTACGGCAGACTTTATGTTGTATCTTTCTACTTCTGTTGTATGTTGGCTTGTATCAGACAGGGTATTTCTATATCTTCTTTATTTCCCCTTTACAATTCCACAACTTTTTATTTTGAGGTTGCTGCGATCCAATGAAGAAAAGCTACAGCAGAGGAAGTTGATTGTGCTTGTTGCTGTGATTAGATGATGACACTTCCACATGTGAATTTTTTCAGGAAGACTTGTCACACAGATTAATTCCACTGGATCATTTAGTTACCATTCTCAAATATTTTTTATGAATAATCTTCATGCAGTGGGTTGTTTGTGAAGGTTTCATTTCATCTCACTCTTGCTATTTTTATTTCATCACTCACTGAACATTACCAGTAGTTGCCTGAAAATTGGTTTGTATACTGTCTTTTGTCTTGTGTCTCCAACCTGAGGTACTTCTGCAGCTACATGTAGTTCAGAAATGGTTTTCTTATCATGCTTAAATGCACATAATCCTTGACGAAGAGTTTGTTCTTTGCACTGTGATAGCTTCTGATCAGGATTTAATTTCTGTTCGGTGAAGTCAAGTAAAATAAAGTAAGAAAGATGACAAATAGGTAGAACAGAAAAACTGCTTGCCCTGAAGCCTTTGCAAAAGCGAGTCTTTCTCAGTTAGTGCCAAAATGTGGAGCCACAGCTCTAATATAATTAAATAAAAGCAGAGAAACAAAGGCCTTAAGCCCCCCGGGCTCTCCCCATTCTATACCTGACCAAGTGAAATAGAAGAAAGAAGCAGTAAGAAAATCCTTTTTGCCCTAGTTATTTTCTTGACAAACTTTTTCTTGAATTTTTTTTTTTTTTAAAAGGCATTTTAATTTAGGAGACAAAATCTGTACATGATTGATCCTGAATTGCAGGGTAACATGCATGTGAAATAAGCTCTGTAAAGCCCAAACATGATGGATTCTGCAATTCTATTTCAGCTGAAGGCTTCGCTCAAGTACAAACTTTGGATTCGTGCTTCTAGGTGATATGGCATCTCCTTTGAATTCTACTTTACATCAGATGTATTTTCTCCCTAAATTAAGGTAGTGGTGTTTTACATACCTCAAAAGAATGTTACATGAATAGATGCATTAACAGTATAAGTTGTTGACTATGAGGATCATGAAAGTCATTAAAAGTTTGACAGATATCTATCTATAAGGCAGGTTTCTTGGGAGGAAGTATAGAACTGCTTTGGCTCTTCATTCTCATGTAACCATCATATGGTGGGACATGGCTTAGCCTGCAAATGTCATCTGTGTTTTGTTATGACTCCTTGGTTGTCCTTTGGTGATGATCCCTTCCCACAAAATGCCATGTTCCCTGGAAGAGCTGAGCCCCTGCCCAATGAAAGCTGGCTCCAGAATCCAGAAGGTTTGGGTTTTGGTTTTCTTTCAGTGTAGATTTTTTGGTTGTGGTTTTTGTGGTGGTTTGGGTTTTTTTTAATTGATTTCTGGTAAAACTCTGTTACACAATATAAAGTCACAATTTGCTTGAAAGGCAACATTATAACTCTCCAGTCACAATGTGGAAAAAAAATTAACAACAGGACTTGTGTAGTCCACATGAACTGCTGAGAACTTACTCTTGTTTAATTAATATTAATTTACTATTTATAAAGTGATAACAAGATTCCTGTGGCTTTTATTACATCTGCTTTTAATTTTAAAGGCATTTTAATCAGTTTGCTGCATGACAATATTTGTCAACACCAGCTAAATAGGGCCTCTAATATGACCTACCCTGTTGAGACTAGTTAACAGGCTAGTCTGGGAAGTAATATGCAAACTCGTTTCTCCTCCTTTATCGGAAGAGATCAGTTCCCAAAGTGACATAGATATTGGTGTAGGTGATACCTTTAACCGTGACATCACTTCAAACCCCTGGGCAACACTTACACCCTTGGGAGTGTATTGCTGCTGAAGAGAACCACTTGAGCTGAAAGTCTGAGGCTTTCTCTACATTGAATTTCCTTCTGCTCAAGAGAGCAAAGCTAATGGGTTCAATCAAGAATACCTTATTTTTACCAGCTTGCAGTCAAGAGCACTGAAGTGACCTTTTTCCTTTCTCCTGGCTTTTTCAGGTTTTTTTCTCCTCATCCTTGTCTTTTCTTCCCTCTTCCTTTCACTTGACACCTGTCCCTACCTTTGGAGAAAACTCCATCCCTGTGAGAAATGAGGAGCAAAATATGCCTGCACGAAGAGGACTAGAGCAAGAATTAAACCTCTCCTGGGCAGGCAGGTGTGGGAGAGCTCCTTTGCTGCAGGTTGCTTTCTGGAGTGCCATTGGTGGGGTTCTCTCACTGTAGTGAGGAGAATTGGAAACAGGTTTTATCTCTTTGAGGTTTGTTTTTTTCCTTGGAGTCATCATGCTGCAGCAAATTTTGCGTGATATGTACATTGACCCTGAGCTCCTGGCAGAGCTGAGTGAAGAGCAAAAGCAGATCTTGTTCTACAAAATGAGGGAAGAGCAGCTGAGGCGCTGGAAGGAGAGGGAAGAAAAGGCACGAATGGAGGAGGCCATGCTGAGGAGGACAGCGAGACACAAACAGAGTAAGATTTGTGGCCACCTGCTATAATTAAGAGCTGGGGATGGTGGGCATGTAACTCTCTATGGTGCAGCATGCATCTGGAAGAGATTACAAGGAAGGATGCCAGCTGGCAAAACAGCAGTCTAGGGCAGCAAAAGCACCATCTTCCTGCTCTTGTCTCTCCAGGCTGGCTCTTTCTCCATGGAAGTAGTTTAGTGTGGGAATAAGGGGAATCATTTTGAAGGGACTCTTTCAGGTAGGAGTCATTGCTTCTATTCTCTCAGTGGTAACAGATGTGCCATGACCGAGTTTCCCTTCCACTCCTAAAGCTTCTTTCTTCACCTACATTAATTACTCCTGCCACTGTCAGGCAAAAGGCAGTCTTGCCTCTGCTGTTGAGGTTTCTTGACTTGGTGTTATGTATTTGCAAGTGGCTGGAGTAGGAAATAAAAGTCATGAATTTCAGTCTGCAGTGTAGATCTTTGAACCAATTAAAACTTGAATATTCAAACTTTCTAATAATCTTAGGTAGCTAATTCTGAGAAAGTGCTCCAATAGCTATGCGACTCAGTAGTCAGTGTTTGAAGTGTTGCTCATCTTAGCACACCCAGAGTAGATCTCAATACAGATAGATAATTGGATTCAATTGTCAGACTTCTTAAAACGTTTAAAGCCTCTGAACCCTACAAAGTGCTCATATAGATAGTTAACAACTCAAAGACTGTTATTAAATAAACATGTTACAAAGCAAAAATAGTTTCAAAGACTCACTTGAAGCAAAGGTCTTTATGAAATGATTCTGGAGTAAGTTAGTAGCCTTAAAACAAAGGGGGAGTGTTCAGAACACTCTAATCAGCTGTAAGAGGAGTTCGAAATGTGCCCTCACAGATGACAAGGTGGATGTTGGAAAACCTCATTCTATTTAATTTCTATTTTCTTCATGTTAGTGTTCATACAGTGAATGGCACTCTCCTAAGAGGGATGGCGTCAGAATTGCTTCTCTCATGTAACACAGAAACCTTGTTTATTTTGATTGATTTGTAGCTGAGAAAAAATTAAAAATGCAGTTCAGCTTCATGTACCAAACCAACATTATATCACTGAGATAGTCTGTATTATGCTCATTCTTTGTGGAAGACAGATGCAGAAAAATCTAACTGCAAAAATATTTATGTGATGATTTGTCACAGTGTTGACATCTAAATTTCCATATACAAATTATACATTAAACCTGTTCAGCTTCCTACTACAGGAGACCATTTTCTGGGTAATTAACTTTCTGATTTATAAAGAATAAGAGAAAGGAGAGCGGTAGAGTAACCCATGGATTATACTTGCTCTGACAAAAATATTCACAAATACAGATGGAGTTAAATTTCACAATAGCCCATTTCCATTTTACCTTCTTAAATTGCCAATTTCAGGTATTGCTTGGGTTTGACTTTTGGCCACTGTTAGAAACTTTCTGCTTCTTTCAGAACTGTACTAAAGAACTGATCTTACTGATCTTTTTGTAGAGAACACTATGGGAACTAGATTTGCAAGCCAGGCATTTGATTTCACTGAAAATATATTTAGACTTCAATGAACTGATGCGAGCCACAGTTACAAAAGATAACTTCTATCTTTCAGACATGCTGGACACTAGCTGTACAGAAACTCGTAACTGATTTCTGCTGTACAGTTCCATAATATGATGATAAATGGTCTCATAGTGGAGCTAGTTTCTTGTTTAAAAAAAGGTGAAAAAAGTCAACCAGAAATTGTGAGCGTAAGATAGGAATTACTGTGTGATATTTTCACCTGTATGATTCAAAGGATCAGAGTAGATGATTGTAATAATACTTCTTAACTTAAAATCTAAGAATTTTTTTTTCTTCCTAAAGCACATTTGACATCAGAGGGTTTTTTTGGACCTTGAAGCTGCTTAATTTTAATTTTCCACTGATGGAGAAATGAATTTCCAAATATTCTTCCCCTACTCTGTAGCATAGAATATAGAATATTTTTTCCTGTTTTGAATTAGCAGCTACCAGGATATCTTGTTGTCGTCATGGCTAGGCTTCACAAATGAAGATCCAGGGAGGGCTCCACCCACGCTCCTCATCAGCGCCTTTTCCAAGCGCACTGATAAAAAGAGGATAGCAGATAGCACCCTCCAGCCTGCGCTATGGATTTTTTTTAGGTGAGACACAGCATGCGCAGAGCTGGACCCACCCTTTAGTCCTAAGGTTCATCTGCCAGGGCCTAGCAAGCTTGGACGCTGGCAGCCAAGTCCTTAGGACAGAAGTTTAACCTCTTAGATGGAAGGCTTTACAGGGCTAAATGAGCTCCATCTGCCTGGGTTTGGAATCAGAGTTGTCCTTCTCCTAGGATGACTGCCAGAAGGCTAATGAGCTCATCCTCCCCATACAAGGATTATAGGAACATGGGTATCACTCCCCACACTTTTCCATGGGCAATGAGTTTAATGCTCCCTCTGCTGTCGGCACAGTTATCGCACCAGGGGCCACAGGAGACCCCAAGTGATACCAGGAAATCTAGAACTACCACAATTACATGTTCTTTACTCCTTGAAAGTGAGGGAATTGAACAGTTTCTCTTGCAAGGTTTTGGCTTTGACTCCCTACTGCATGATATAGGCTTTATTTTAGTGATATTTTGTTGAAGCCAAGAGTTTTTCTGGCTTTATAGAGATCTTTGTAGCCTGAAATATAGAAGAAAACAGAGGTGAGACTTTAATATGCCTAATGTGCCACATTTGTGGAATTTTTTAGTTGACAGAAAAATGTGTATGTTATTTGTGGATATGACATTGTATTAGTGCAAAATAGTTTTTTACTGATCTAATCAGAATTACCATTATAGGGCTACCTTTTAAATCCTTCTGGTTTACTTATAGTTTGAATAGCTACATATGAAACCTTTACCCTGTCTCTTTAGGATGGGGTAGGGTGAGGTAGAATGAAAGGAGCAATGGGCAAAAATACTCCAGAAAGTGCTTGGGATTGATTTGGAGTCCGAAACCCTGACTGATGTAATTGTTCATCAGTTGCTTTCCTGCAATGGTACATTTGAACCCAACAGCACAGCAAAAGGGGGTGGAGCAGTGATTGTGAATCCAATATTGATTTCTTGCAGTGACTTGAGGATGAAGGGTTCATGTGCAAGGTTTTGATGTGTTGTCCTCCAGAAACCACAAGTGCAGAGTTGGGGAGGAAAAAAGTGGCATAGGCAGGTCAGATTGGCCTTGTACTAGAGTTTGAAATCATCCAGGACATTTATGCTTCTTAGAAAACAAAAGCAAGTCCAAACCATTTAATGAGGTGTAAATTGTTGGGAATGTTTAGGAAGACAAATTGTGTAACAGTCTTTTTGTGTAATTAGTCTTATTCTTTATTTCTGAAGAAAATACTATTAGTCACCTTCAGCAAATGCTAAATTGTACCTACTTTTCTATTTGGATTTTTTGACTTCATGTGTCATGAGGAAAGGTTAAAATTGAATTTTGTATCAGAAAGAGTCAAAGTTAGAGGAATTTCATTCACCACAAAGCAAAATAATGTTTTCAGATTATTCAACAGTTGTAATTTCCTTCTCTTATTAAAAACACAGATATCTAGAAAAGAGATAATATATAAATATCACTTCAGAATGAAATATTTCCTTTAGAAGATACTAAATAAATTGTTCCCATGATTTTGCTGTTTGCATCTAGCATACATTTGTAGCTTGCCTAAAAATAGTAGCATTTGAGCATTGTTTGGATCTTCCCAAAGCTGTGACATTTAGTGAGCTTATTCAAGGTAAAAAAATTTATTTCATAGCTTTAATTAAACCATGACTTCTGTCTTGGACTGATACAGCTTCACAGGTTAGTTGGATTCTTGGAGATCCATCTCCAGTTCATTTAAAAAGTATTCCTGGTCAGATATTTCAGAAACATATTTGTCATTGTAATAAAACAGACTGCCTTTTCCTATTGTGCCAAAATCACTAAGGGAAGTCTCCTCAAAATTTAAAGATCCCTTTAGGATTTGCTGAAAGTTGACTGACAGGCAACTTTGCAATTTGCAAAGGAACATATTTGATTAGGCAGGAGCCCTTTAACCACCATAGCCGGGTTGGGAGCAAGCGAAGGACCCTGCCAATTTGGATTTTGACTCTGATGCAGTATCCAGAGCTGTCAGCATCCCCAAAATGAGATCTCCAAAACTATTGAGCATTAGGCAGCTGAAGGACGGATATGGGAGAGAAGATAATGCTGGTCTGCTGCTGATGTTTTTGACATTTATTCTTTGTGAACTGCAGCTCGTGATGTTCAGACAGGAGCTGTTTGTAAACAGTCTTATTTACCCTTTCTTAACAAGAGTAGCTGGGACAATATCAGGCAAGCTTATCACAGCATGGCTAGAAAATAAGTTCTTTATCTAAATGGCATTTGTGTTAGAAAATCATTAGAGAATAGAAGAAGCTATTTGGAAGTAAGTATTTCAAATATCACAAGTGGATGGTTGGAGGATGCATCAGTGTCAGATGTGAAGGCCAGTGAGTGGGCATACGTTTCAGTGTGTGTATGAAGGGTCAGTAGGTATGCTGCAGTGACATTTTTTTTCTGTAGTTTTTGAACTCAGAAATGAATTCCTTATTTATACTAAGGCCTCTACACACCCTGGTAATGCGTAGCTAAGATTTTTATCTCCTACACCGACATCCTTCTGTCAGTGTTCATTGTCTGTCTCTACTATTAGATATGGGTCTAACTAGAGACATCAGCCTTGAGTTTTTCTGAAATGTTCGACTGCATGTGCTCTTGAATTCTGTAGAGCCTTGTCTTTTGTTTCCAATTCAGGTACAAATGAAAAACTAACAGCAGAACATGAGTGAGAATGTTAGAATAATTTTTTAGTGAACTGAGCCAACTGATCTGTAGTCACTGGAAATGTTTTATTGTAACATTCACAACATGTATAGCAGCTTGTGATATGATGCAGTTTTGTTAGTACTGTATACCTTGGGGCCACAACTCAGCTGCTCAGAGCTCGTGTTCAGTGTGGCTGTGTACTGAGGTATGGTTAAATAGCAGCTTCTAAACTGTCTGTTCGCTTCTCTGAACCTGCGGCTGGAAAGAGACCTCCAACTGCTATATGACCTAAATATATACCAGATGGAATAAATCCAGAGAGACTCCTCTGCCCTCCTACGATTAGCCACAAGTCTGTGACTTTTATTCTTATATCCTGCCCTGCAGCTGACTTCTCTGTTTTGCAGAAAGGGACAGCAGACTATTGCTGGCTACCTGGGCCTTATTACAGTGGAGGTTCTCTTGCACGCCTGTGATCCTTAGCACTCCTGTTGTCTGAAGCATCTGGCATCAGCTGCTTTCTGAGGGAGTCTACCGGGTTAATTGAGCCACTGGCATGGAGAACACTGCTATGTTTCTCTGCAGCATTGTGTTCCTCAGCCTATCTGGACACAGTGGTGTTAGATGGGCTTTCTCCTGCATACTAGTGCTCTGGCAATGATACAAGGTTGTGACTGTCTGCAAGCTCATGAATATTTGATATGGAAAGAGAGCAGTATGCAGCAAGGGGGAGAACGGGATTCACCCAAGCTAATGCAGTATTTTGTCAGTTTTTAGCATAAATTGCTAAAGCATTCAAGGACAGAGGCACGAGGTTTTGATAGCAGGATTTGGAAGACATGGAAAACTCAATGTATTCAAGTCAGCAGTGGGTTTAGCCAGACATTGATGGAGGTTCATTAACCTTCAAATATACTTGTGTGCTGTGATGCTAGAAAATCTCACTGTAGTGGTGGTGTTCTCCCTGCTTTTGTGGTCCTGTGTGCTTGATCAAAGGAGTTGGTGCAAACCTGTCATGAGCTTTAAGTAGAGGAGTCTGGTGCAGAAAGTGATCCTTAGTTGTCTGTTCTTTCTGTGACAAAGAACTTTCATCCTTCTGCTTTGAGTTTCCAGCAGACCCTGAAGTAGCCATGCAGACTTGTTTTTGTTTATTCTCCAGTGGCAGGAAAACCTGGATGCTCTATGATAGCTCTGTGAGAAACCAAGCCCTGCATATGGCCTTTACTCTTTACAAGAGACAATTGGGATCAGAAATCAGAAATTAAAGTGTTGGGTTCTTGACTTTTCTTTATGAAGAAAAAATAATGGCATGAATGATACTGATATAATGATTTTGCAACTTTGATCTGATGTGTTCCTGCATGTTTATACTGTTTACAGTGAAAAGGTCATTAAAATGAACAGACAAGAGAGTACTTCTAGATTGCACACTGAGTTAGAACAATGTCTTTAAGAATGAATGTTATCTCCTAGTAGAAAGTGGGCAAATTTCAGAACTGTAATGTGTAACAGCATGCCTTGGCCAGGGAGCCAACACAATATCTGCTAGATAGAGACCACATCAGTGATACTTTATTTCTGTGTTTCTTTTTTCTTTCTTTTTCAGCTTAGAGTGTGCTAACTTATACATACAAACCATCTGGTAATGCAAAGCCACTTACCTGTGAGCGTTAGGTACAGTTATCTTTGCTACATTTATAAATTACCATAGCCTTATTTGACTAACTTTTTCCTCCCATAATTGTTGCTCTCTTGCAGTCACTCTTCCTGTATTTGATCCTCCAGGGCTATATTGCAGCATAATTATTTCCATGGTAACAGGCTGTAATTCCATAAACAGAAGATTGAGTTTGTTATATGATCAGGAAGCAGCTGGAGAGCAAGAAGGCTGATTATTTTTCAGCAATGCTGAGATCCTGCAACCCTTATTGATATATTAATGTAAATCAGCTGAATTCTTTTCCTCTCTGCAAATCCTCATTTAAATAGAAAAGTACACAACACAGTGTTGAAACTGGAGGGTGTAGGAACTGAAATGTTGGGAGGCTGCTTAAGAAGTTCAGGGTTTTTTCTCCCACTTTCTTGTTTTAAGAATTGAAGCAACTGGGTTTTTGAATGTGTTCTTGGAAGAGTCATGGTCCTGTGACTATTAGCAGGGGTAGACCAGAATTCATTATAGCAGATCTTCAGTTTATTGTGGGATTATGTTATTTTCTTTACTTTCATCATTACCACCTCACCCTTCTATATATATTCTAATGGATTTGTGGCAGTTAATGCTTTGGAAAAGTGCATTCTGTCCTTTGAACAGTCTCTTAGAAATATGCAGAGTAATTTTCTAGGTTTTCTCCTTAGAAAGAACAGAAATTAAGTGTGTGTATTTGTGTGTTTGTATAAAAAAGAAATATAATTAAATAAAATACTTGTACTGGCTAAGCTAAAGGAACTGAGAGCAGCCTAAAGCAACCATTCTCATTTTCATCCTAATCAATGTGCTTCTAACACATGTCCTGCAGCTAATGAAACTCTGAACCTCATCTACCCTGCAGACTATCAAAATTCAAGCTTCTACTTTAAAGAAGCCATAAAAAACATTTGCTTGGAAAGCCAAGGGTATCATGTCAGCAGTGAATGCTCTTGCAGACTGTCAAATGCAGAATAAACTTCATGAGCCTTTTTCTAGTGCAGAGAGAGAAAAGGAAAGGATATTTACTGAAGAGAGAGGCAAAGGATATAACTACAAACCTTTCCAGGGAGTGAGGAAGGAGAGTCAATTGCTATTGCAGAGATCTGTAGCTTCCAAGCAGAAGAACTATGTTGGGAAGCCCAGCCTGAGAAACAAGACTATTCATCAAAATAGCAGAATCTTGAGAAAATTTCAGCAGATGTTGAATATTTCTGACATGATAAATCAGTGATCTTCTAACTTTCTGAATTTAAACTTGATGCAGCCTGTAATATTCCCTGTGATAGAAAGGCAGTCAGGGTTATTTGGCATGCTCTATCATTTTGCTGGACTAAGCAGGCTGGCTGTGGCTAAGTGATAGCATAGTTGGGAGATTTGACACCAAATTAGGCCTCTAATGGTTCTTGGAGTTGTTCCCTTATAAACTCTGGAGATGGATCACAGATGGGAATGGTTGGGGATGCTGTAACTGTTAAACCAATGACAAACAAGCTTGGAGGAAGGAAGCTGACTCCAACAGTATTCTAAAGCACTTCTAATTAGAAGCATGTGTGAAAATAAAGCCAGATGTAATCCAAAAAAACCAAACCCAATAAAACCCCCAAACCCAGTTGGTGGTTCTGGTTCTCTGTCCCAGTTAGCAGAGGCAGTGTAAAGCCCAGTTCTCCTTTGTGTAACTCCATTTGTTTTAACCCTTAGTCACAATGTGGAATTTTGAGCTGGTTGGAATTGAAGTCTGACTTATCCTGAGCATTGCATGCAGCCAGAATTCCCCCTCCCATGCACCTCCAGGTGCTGTTTTTCTCTTTCTCCCAAGGTGCTGGCAGTATTTGTATTTTCTGGCAGCCTTCAGCTGAGCCAGTAATGATAATCTGCCTCCACCAGGGACTTCCTAAGGATAGTACAAAGGCCAGGAGCAGCCTGTAGTGCTGCCATATAGCACAATGCCTGGTTCAACTCGTGCACTGTGAATTAGATAAGTAGTTCTGCTGGTAAAGACTAATAATTCTTACAGGTGAGAGCCCTGGGGTTGTTATTGGTCTTTAGGGCATTGTTTTGTACTTTCATTGCTGTTATAAAATTGATTGCATAAATATAAACAAATGGAAAACAGGACTTGGTCTTATTTTTGATTGTGGATGTTTATATGTGCAAATTTGTGTTGCCGGTGGTTCAGGCTTTAGATCTCCAAGAAAGTTTTCACTGTGATCCCTTTGTGCTGCAAACAGGAGATACTTGATTTTGCATTTGCCTGGAGTAAGGAGCAATATCTAGAAGCCAATTTACTGGGCTCAGAGCAGTATAAGTGTAGGTTTAGGGGAACTCCACGGGCAATAGTAATTTAGAGAGGGAGCTACAGTTGAGAAGAACTGCAAGAATTCCTGTTGTATTCTTGTGATGCTACAGACAAAAGTAGTAGTAGAATACTACAGCAAATAAATCCTTGGTCTGAAGAGCAGATATGGAAAAGACTTGGTAAATATAGTACATTTTCCTGGTAAAGCAGTGTTTGTTTCTAAAATACTTTCTTTTCTACTCTCCAATCTAGACTAATTTTTGATGTCTCCACTTTAAAAGTGAAAGCCCAAAAGAACTGACATTGGCCCCTGTAAACTTGATTCTACAGGCAGCCAAGACTTTTTATGAGTGGAATTCTGTGTTCACATTCCCATATTTTCTCCCTGAGCTGCTTATTTCTTTTCCCACACCCTCTTTTTTGAATGCTATTCTCTGCTAAGAAGCTACCAAGTTTTATGATCAGATTGCACAGTAGAACCTATCTTCAACTTTATGGGAGCATGGGTTTAAGGGAAGATTTGTATGGGAGTTAAATAGAAAGGGTGGTTGGATGTGAAGAAGACCTTTTCTTCCAAAGAGAAAACCTGAATGAAGACATATGTGCTCAAGTTGAATTGTTTTAAAATTAGATAATAGAGGTCTGTGTTTAATACTGAAGCTTAAACTTCCCAAATTGCTTGATTCTACTATTTCAACTTGAACTATGGATGTGTATACAGTAGCATACTCTGCTGTAGTATACAGTACTTAGTGTGAACCAACAATATGTTATACTGATGTTTTCAAAAGAGTTTCTACATCTACAGTGTATAGAAGAGAGATTCATTGTTTTAAAAGGAAGAAAGAGAACAATTTCTCAAGACATGTCTGCAAATCAGCTATTTGTTTTATGGGGCTGGCTAGTAATAGATGACTTGTGCCCCTGAGAAATGCATTAACTCTTTGCCACAGAAAACCTTGAAGGAAGCAAAGATAAAATTCATCTGCTTACCTGAAAAGATTTTGGCTTTGTTTTTTCTTTTTATTTCCTTGTCATCTGATAAGCTCATAAATGAGCAGAAGTAGTGGAGTTGTCTCAGAATGGTAGAAGTATTTGGTATCTACCAGTTATGGCACAGATAAGTTAATAGCAGGCATGTTATTTGCAATATTTTCTTTAAAGTACTAAATAAAAAGGAACAACTAGGATATCCAGATTCCTCCCAGGAAAAAGAACACAGGCCACATTTAAAACAAAAGCTGCCATTGCTTATGTGGGATTAGTACTCTCAGAAAATCATTTGATGCAGCAGGAGAAAACTTTGCAGGTAAATACTGATATGGCCAGTCAGTTCTTGGCAGACAGTGTTCAAATATGGTATCCAAAAAATACAACATAAGTGTTGTGGTGAGAGGAACCCAGAACTGTAGAGAATAGGAACCACAATATAATACATTCACATGTATAACCTGAGACATAATCTGATAGACTGTGAAAGAGCAAATGCTTTTGAGTGTTACTGAGGGAAAACATTGTTAGCTTGAATTTCCACCCCCACCAACCCCTTGAAGTCAGTACCATTAGGCTGACACTGGGAATTCATATAAATCACATTTTCAAATTTGATCTAGAATATTAACTTTCATTGAGAGATCCGATAGGTTCATTACCTTCAGTTCGTATTGTCAACACTTGGGAGTGTGGGTTGGCACTGGCACTGCCTGCTGTCAACAGCCCTGCTTCATTCCATCCTCCAGTTCTCTCTCTTCAGTCTGGGATGTCAAAAACATTATTGATTGTGCATTGGGAAACTTAATCTGGTTAAATGGATACTGTCCTATCGCAGAACAGCAGGTAGTCAAAGGCGAGAGTAACTAAGCTGATGCTTGTAGAAAAAGATGTAGAAAGAGGGGAGCAAAGACTGGCCATTCAGATAGGACCAGGTTTCTTTGAACTCTTATGGGATCATCAGAGAAAAACTACCTAGGAAAAGGGCAGATTGTCCATTTCTTCACATTTCCAAATGCCTTTTAGAAGCTACGTCATGATGCACAGTTTGCTAACCTCAGTATTTGGGTAAGAGGGTGAAACCCAGTGGACTGTAATATACAGGAAGTGAGATGAACTGCTGAGCCTTTATGGCCTTTTACTCTGCATTCTTTAAAATAAATCCATTGTCTGTCTTGGCAATGGTCTTGGTGGTGGAATCTTCTTTTGTGGAAGAACAGCGTCAACAAATCTGCAAGACACAGAAAAACACAGAAAAAGAGGCATAAGAGGTGTTTCTGCCAGTTCCTTATTATGAACCTTTAAAATGCATAAAATATATGTGAGTTATACATATAAAAGCAGAAGGAAAAGACCAAACCATAATAAGGCAGGTAAGCGTATATGACTATTAAAATGTATTCAGATAGGATCTAATGTAAGCAGTTTGTTCTTGGATGTGAAGGTTCACCAAATGTTGTCTGTTTTGTAAAAAGCTCTCCGTTTCTTTTGGTGGTTTTTGAAATCACTCTGCCAACACAGCAACTATAGGATTTTGCACTGTGTCTTTCATGAAAACTGAACCAGAAACTTAACCCCTTTCAGTTGCCTACCTGAACAGAAAAGCAGTGTTCAGTGTTGAGTGGTGTGCTCCAAGTATGCAGGTGTTCCCCTTCTCACAGTGGGAACAGAAAATACCTGCATTTTTGCAGGGATTCCAGTGAAGTCTCTATATGCTCAACACTCAACGTTCTCTGTGCTGAAGCATTGCTAGTCACATTATGTCACTGGTTATTGTTGTCTCTATCTTTTTTTCCATTCTCTTCATCACTTGCTGAGTGAAGCAAGAAAATATGATGATTAAAATGAGATCATAATACGTAAATTCTAGGAAATGCACGTAAGAATTAATAATTCTTTATTTTTGTGGTACAGTGAGTCTTTAAAATTGTGTGATCTGGAGTGTACAAACCCTTCCCTCCCACCCCAGTATGGCAGATTGGTCAAATCTGATGATTTCATCCAACCTCTCAGNACTGCTGGCTCATGTTCATCTGGCTGTCAATCAGCACCCCTAGGTCCCTCTGTGCCTGGCAGCTCTCCAGCCACTCCTCCCCGAGCCTGTAGCGCTGCTGGGGGTTGTTATGGCCGAGGTGCAGTACCTGGCGTTTGGCCTGATTGAACTTCATGGCATTGGCCTTGGCCCAGCAATCCAGCCTGTCTAGATCCCGCTGCAGAGCCTCCCTACTATAATAATGTTTTATTGTGACTTGTAAATAGCAAGCTTAATATTTCTAACTTGCCGATTCCCCATCTTTTGTTCTGTATTTATGTAACAATTTGAGCCAGTAACTGTATTTTTTGTTTATTCTTGGTGGCTGTTGCAGGTAATGGCAAACATGTGCAGTGGCTCCGTGGGAAGGATGGTGAGGTCTGGGTCTGGGTTATGGGAGAAGCCCCAGGTGACAAGCCGTACGAACAGATCTCAGAGGAGCTCATAGCAGAGCGAGCCAGGCAACAAGCACAGAAGGAAGCAGAAGAACTATGGTGAGGATTTAAGAATCTGAGTTCAGGGTCCACTTGGCATAATGGGAGACATGGCCTTGTAGAAAGGCAGCAGGTAATGGTGGGTAAAACTGGTAAGTATGTTTTGTGAACACTTGCTTTCACTTGTTTTGGCAATTTGTCAGCATGTGAAAAATGTAATTTTATTTTTATTGAATATTGAAAACTAAAAAAAAAAAACCATTTTCACAAAAAAACAAAAAAAAACCCAAAACCAAAGCAAACCTTTTTCTTTTGGGGAGTTTTGCTAAAAAATTGATCAGTCTGTAAATAAATAAAAATGAAACAATATAGTTTTGAGATTATGTCAGTTAGAAATATTTGTTTTATCACATATCTGTGCCCACAATGGGGATTTGGTACCAAAAAACCCAACCTTTTTGAAATTGATTTTTTTTTGCATATTGCTTGTATTAGGTCTTACCCTAGCATTTTGGAAAATGATTACACAAAGTGCCATGCTAGTGTTTCCAGTAGGGCCTCTTCCAGCTTTGGGAGAGATTCAAGAGTGCTTTGATGCTTGATATTGTGAGGAGGTAGACCACCTGCCTCCTGCACTTCTTTTTGTAGTGCAGCACTGAAGCGACAGATTAAATAGCAGATTATTCTGTTATTCTTTTTCAATGGGATTCTTCTTGTTTATAGTGATTTCATATTTAAGCAGAGACTGAAAACTTCAGCCTGTGCTCTGCATTGCTTTTACATTGTCAGTACTAACAAACAATGTAGTGTAAGAATTTGACAGGCATTTGCACTGGTATTAGAGTGTCAATAAATTCCCAATCACACTTTGGTAGACTGACAAGAAAATTAAATATTTTTCAGCCAGGGAAAGAAAAATATAGGGTATGACTCCAAGATAATCCAACAAGTACTTCTCTTAATTTAGAAGGTGCTATTTTAATTAGTCATTTATCAAAATTGGAAATGTTTGTTTTCTTAATCGTTTCCTTAAATCTGATTTCTTGTGGGTCTCTTGTTAAATGCATCTTAATTTTTTTCTTTCCACAAAAGTCTTGTGCTAACTATTTGTTGCAGCTAATGAGTGAACAAACCCCAAACTCAGTGTCTTTAATTATTTTTATTTTCTCATTCTTTTCTGAAGGAGACAAAAGGAGGCTGAAATTACAAAGAAATTCCGGGATGCTATGGCTCAGGAAAAAGCCAGAATAGTGGCAGAAAAATGGAAAATAGAAATAGAAGATCGGAAAGCTGCCAAATTGGAGGAGGAAAAAATTCAAGAGGAACTGAAGGTTTGCATAGAGTAATTCAGATTTTTTAGCAGTGTTTTTACAGAGAGTCAAAGTTCTTATCTTAAGCTTCTTTATTAATAAGCTTAAAAACCCAGAGTTGTAATTGTTTCATTCTGGAATGTACAAATAGCTACACAGTGCTTGCCAGAACAGCTGGGTGAGTGATGCAAAAAAAATTACATATCTCATGCAAAAGTGTCAGGACAATCAAACTGGTTATTCAGCTCACACATTAGCAGGATTGCTCCATCAGCTGTTCTGAGTGAATCATACTGGGGAATAAAAATGTACAATTGCGAAATGTCCCATTTTAACTTAGTTTGCTTGAACAAATTTTGTGTCTTTTGGATGAGTTGTTCACATATTTAATTTGAAAACTCTGTCACTGCTGTCTTTAAGACAGTAAGGGGTGGATCCTTTTCCTACTTGACATATGGAAGAAGTCCCATTGACTTTGCTGGGATAAGTTAGTTTGCTTGACTTTTACTGACTTCATCAGGAATTTTTTATGATCTCAGATTATTTTAATGGGATTTTTTTTTAAGTATTTTTCCCATTCTCTTGTTGAAAATAACAATTTGAAAACTAAACAGGAAAAGATGGCTTCTGTCTACCCTTTTCATATTACTTTATAAAGATAAAAACTTGTTTAAAAATGAGAAAACAAAATAGAATTGGTTTAGAATGCAAAGAAATTATCAGCCTTCTGATAGTCTGACCAGTCTGGGGTGTGCGCTCTGGGACTGCACAAGATTGCTGAGGCTTGCTTTCCGCCGAGGAAGACTGTGGCAAAGTGCAGTTCCTGGGAGATCTGCATCCAGTAACTTCCATCTGCATGCCTCTGCCCTGCTGACAGCTTGCTCTATCATTTTTCCCTTCCTGGTAGGGTGACTAAAAGTGTGGAAAGTGCAGATAGACTCATGCTTTCTCGCTCTGTGATGGGAGGAATGCTGAAAAATTCAGTGTTAAATTTATGCAGTTTGATTACAAACTAGAGTCAGTAAGTGTAGTGGCCCTTGTATAAACTATGGGCCTGGGATTTGTGGGTGATTATGTAGCACAAAGCAGGGGTGGTTCCTGTCATCTGCCCTGCACAAAATTGCTGATTTACCTTTGCACAATTAATTTGAATTCATAGGAGAGAAGAGGGCCATTGAAATTTGATGTCAATGAGTAATGAAACTATACCTTTCAAGTGCTTTATTAATGCATGAATAATGAGCAGAACAACTAATTAAACACTCTTTCCTCTGCTTTCTGGAAAACAAAGCCCTCTTGAACAAAAACTGATACTCTGTTCATTAATCTCTGTGGTTGACTTGCTGGGCACTTGATGTCCACAAGCCAACTGTTACTCTGTTTCAGAGAGACATTTTCAAAACCAGAGTGATCAGCTTGTGAGACTTCTAGTGGTCATAGTTTTCTACTAAGGAAAACTAGTCTTTGAGTTGTTGATACAATTTAAAAGGAGTGGCACCAGATTCTTCTCAGTTTCATATTGCTGGAAAAGTAATGTCACAGTGATTCCCAATGTTTCTTGGGAAGTAAGCAGGTATTTTCCATCCAGCTATGTGCCTGGTAGGAGCAAGAATTGTACTGCTATAAGTGGGATAAGAATTTGGTCCAGTTTCTACTTTGAATTTCAAATACTAACCTCTGGCCAACATTTCTTTAGTCCTATTCATAAAGTTGCTAACGTATTTGTTTTATCAAACAAACAGAAACTTTTCCTCTCTCCTCCACATGGTTTCCTTTAAATCAAGCCTTTGAAGAGAACATTTGCAAAGATTTAAATAAATGGACCAAAACTTTTAAGAAAAGACCCAGCAGATATTAACTCTTTGGCTTCAAAAATGAGTCTGGAAACAAGATATTAGGCAGTGGTTATTTTTTAAATGCCCCTTTATTGAGTATGCTCCACCAATTTGCTCTATGAATTCAAGAGCGTAGTCTAATTATATTTTCAGGCCTGGGTCTTCAATTAGATCTATAATTTGGGATCTATTAAGACGGATTTGTACTAACATAGGGTTCTACCAGCAGAGATCCAAAGGCAGGATGAATCCCTGGTATTATAAGACCAGGGATCCCTCTTGCTATTCAGAAAAGCAGTTTATTTGTTACTTGGTCTTGAAAGAGCAGATGATGAATCTGTGTGCTGTAGAACTACTTAAAAACAGTAAAGGCAGTTCAAAGGGGAGAGAATCTCACAGGGTAATATGGAGGAGTCAACTTCTCTGTCCACTGGCTTGTTTAAGCTCTCTTGGCTTTCCTTCTCCTTCCCATTTTACTCTCTATGGCAACTCAGGTGTAGTGGAATAAGTACATTAAATATTTACAAGCTGAATAAATGGAAAAGTACTTAGACGGGAAAATAAAGTTATGTTTCTGGCATCTGCCTCTAACTACAAAAAGTGAATAGAATTAAGGTGTTGGGAAAAAGATGAATTAATGAATCTATTCATGTATGTCTGCAATCATTGAAATCACGAAGAGGTGTACCTTTCATGAATGATTCAGGGTGTGGAATGAGATGCAGATCAGTTATCAAGCCCACTTTAACAGGTTTAAAATATTTAATGCATTGGTAATCATCCTTCAGTGATGATGACCAGACTGTTTAGAGCAGTCTCCAAACTGGGGTATGAAAAGTTCAGTCTCTGCTAATGCTTCATCCTCTTGAAGCATTTTGACTTGGGAGATTGAAACTCTGTCCTTTTTGCTGATGTGTTTAATTTCTAACCATATTGTATCACAAACACTCCTTTTACTCCTCTTGACCTATCATGGGACTTTAGGGCTGTCTGCACTAGATAAATGATATCTCATGTATCAAAGTGAATGATGATCCCTGTATCCTTTTCCAGCACTATTAGAAAAGTATTGCTTTCTCTGATGTTTCTTAAGCAAAAATGCCTTTAATTTATGATGCTAGAGTATAAAGTGTTGACTGCTCTAGTTTTGCAGTTTAAGGACAGCTATTCTTTTATACACCTATTGCAAAGGACAAATAAGAGTGCCAATTACTCTCATTAATCTTTTTTGCTAATTCACAAAGGCTGTGAGATCACAGGCATAATTTTCTACTGTTATCAGTGGCTGTCATTAAGAGTCTTGAACAATGTGAAGAGCTAAGGCAAATTAAAAGTGTGTCAGCCAGCCAGGTGTAGGAGGTATCCTTCAGCTACATTTAGAATTAACAGAGGGATACTCTCCCAGCTTGTTCTGCATGTGGTCTACTTAAAGCAAGAGAATATTAATACTAAAGTACTATCTGTATGACAATATAAGATAGCTGCCAAATTTAATAAGCACAGCTGACAGTAAAGCTAGATTGCTTCTTAAAAAATCCTCGGGAGATGAAATGTGTGTTAACCAGAAGCTGCATATACACTTTTAAGGGCATTGTTCTTCTTCATGCATCAAAAAATATTTAGTAGAAGTTTTAATGGCAGTAGCACTTAAGGAGAAATAATCCTTATTCTCTTAATAGGCAACAAAAGAGTAACAGTGCATTATAACTACCTTCCACAGTATTTTTTTTAATGCAAATTCATGACCTTTAATTCCAGCTAAGATTGCGGTGAGTGAAGGTGTGGATCTCAGAGTTTCTATGTCTTATCTGTTTCCAGTTCTCATCAAAGAAGGCAGAANTTATCGCACCAGGGGCCACAGGAGACCCCAAGTGATTTTCAGACTGCGCTTAAATCAGTGTTACAGTTCAGGAAATCTCCCATAAAGGCAGCTTATGTTAATAGAAGGAACACAACTCAGTCCATTGACTTGGATCAGCTTTCAACACATGTCTGAGTGCTTTAATGTGCCCAGAAGTGCTGTGCACCTGATTCTTTAGACAATTGCTGCCAGGTATAGAGTTTAGGAATACAGTAAAATGTTGCCATCACCACTTACAGTGCTGTGGGCTTCTTGTGATTTAGCAGTGAGCATTCTCTCCTGATCTGAAAAAAAAGAAAATCTCATCTCCAAGTAAACATCAAGCACTTGAGAGGGACTGTTATCTTTCAGTGCAAATAAGCTGTAAGTTCATCTCTGTGCTTTGCTGTGCCAAGAAAACACTGAATTCTTTCCCAAGAACAGCATATTTAGAATCCAGGAATATGACAACAGCTTCTTGCTGGAGTTTGGCACCTAGTTCATTCTTAAAATGCCTCAGTTGGTTTTATTCAGTCACAATTACAGTAATTCAGTAAGACTTCATTTTCTTTTCTTTTGTGCAACCGCAGTTGAGAAATTATTTTATTTTTCTACGCAGTTTTCTCTTGAACAGGTTTGGAAGTGAAGCAGCTGTTAGTTTCTGCTGGGAATCGGGTCTTCAGGTTTTTTCTATCCTACTCGTGAGGAATATTAATTTCAATGAAAAATCTTTTCCCTGGTGACATCTGTTAATGATTGCGTTGCTGAAGTCACTGTCCTTATTCTGGATTGCTAATAAAATCTAGCAAAGCTCTGGTATTTTCCATGGGTAAATGAGAACATCTGAGCCACTGATGAGGATAGTTTACATACCAGGAATTCAAGCTCTGAAGAGTACCTAAGATCCAGAGACCAGCTTTGAACAGATTGTCACTAGTTCTATGGCAGTTACTCCAGCAGAGTCTGTGCCAGCACATGCAATAAATCTCAGGTCTCTCTAGATCAAGAATAGTCCATAAGTTGTTTGTTTGTTTTTTTTTTAATCTTATTTAAAAGATGATCTTTGTGAACCAGAATATGTTGTTACCTTCCTATAGGAGCCATATGTGAATAGCACATCCTGGGGCATATCCATGACTGGAATGTGGCTTCTACCTAAAGTGTGACCGCATTTTGTACATTTGTCTCTCTGCATATACATGCAGAGTGAAGTGATGGAAACCCTGTGTTCCTTTTGAGACACTGGCAGTAGAGAATAAAATAACGTATCTGCAACACTGAGCATTTTCTCAGAAAAAAGGTTGTAAAGGAGCTGGATATATATCTGCAGGTACTCGCTCACAGCTCTGTTGGAAGGTGTCAGGTGAGTTTGTGGAGGACTCTGCTCTCTGAATTCAGCTTGCTATGTCAGCCTTGCTGAGAGCAGGCTGTCCTGGAGCTGGGAACTTTGGCATTTCCAGATTCTGTTTTTCAGAGCAGGGAGTCCTAAGGGGTCAGATCTGAAGACAAGCTGTGCTCTCAACTCTGTGGCAGGTAGCCTGGATGTCTGCCCTGGTTCAAGGCTGGTTGCTGAGGCGCCTCAGGAGATTCACAGCAGCTGTAATGCAACTGACTAGCTGCAGCTCTCAGGGCTGCCAGAGACACTTTCTGCCAGCCTGAAGCATGAGGGAATCCTAGGCATCCTTTGCTTTGGAGAGGACTGTTGTTAACAAATACGTCTTGTAGGTTTTGCCCTCAACTGGGTGGCAGTTGTGCAGCTGCCCTGCATCCCACAAGGCTTCCCAGAGAGACACCAAGAGCCATGACAGCTGAAAGCTCAGTTTTCTGTGGTTAAAAAAAAACAACCCAACCAAGCAAACCCTGCTGTATTTTGACTTTTCCTCAGTGTATTTTTTAAACCTTTCTGAAGCAAAATCTAAATGCTGACCTAATCTCCTCTCATCTGCATTGGACTGAAACATTAGAAGAGAACCACGGCTAATATTAAATATTATTTAGAGCAGGCTGTAGTAAAGCTATCAGGCATTGCGAGGCACAGATTTACAGTAACAAGTTTGTGGTAAATGCTCAACTGCCAGAGGCTAGATAAGATCATTTAGCATGTTCAAATTCTCCAGTGGAGTTAAAATGAGAGGATTACTGCTGCCTGTTGAATTGCCAGTGTGATTTGCTGCAGCAGGTTGCTATTTTCTGGCAATTTGCTACTATGTACTGGATTGTCGCTTTCCTAATTATTCTGGAAGAGCTGAAAGGGTCATGGCACACAGTACAACCTCTCTCAACTGTCAGACAGAAGACCTCTGATGTGTAGGATTGGGTTCAGAAAGAGAAGTAACTGGTTGCTGTACTCTTTCAGTGGAGTCAATTTGGAAAGTTCATTTGTTAATTTTTAAATACAAGAGTACAGTTTTTATTCATACTTGACAAAAGGATGACTTCTTCCTATGTCATTCTAACAAGGGTTGTTTCTACTCACACCTTTAAGGAGTTGTGCAGTATCATAGAATCATAGAACAACCCAAGTTGGAAGGGACCCACAAGGATCATCAAGTCCAACTCCCAATAGGCACAGGACAAACCCCCAGATAACACAAGGTGACTAAGGGTATTGTCCAAGTGTCTCTTAAACTCCACAAGATTTGGAACCATGACCACCTCCCTGGGGAGCCTATTCCAATGCTTCAACACCCTCTGGGAGAAAAACTTTTTACTAACATCCAGCCTGAACTTCCCTCGGGATAGCTTCATACCATTCTCCCGTGTCCTGTCACTGTCCACTAAAGAGAAGAGTTCAGCCCCACTCCTCCTTCTCTGCTATCTATTAATACTCCCAGATCCCTCTCAGCAGTGCTGCATTCCAGTCTAACATTCCCCAGTAGGTAGGTGGTTTTTGGGTTACCCCTCCCCAAGTGCAAAACCCAGCACTTGCTCTTGTTAAATTTCATTTGATTTGTGACTGCCCAGACCTCCAATCTATCCAAATCACTCTGGGGAGCCTCACATCCTCCAATGGTGTCTACAGCACCTCCCAATTTAGTATTNTGGAGCCCTCCCTGGATCTTTGTTCGTGAAGTCTAGCCACAACGATGACGACCTGCCTCTAGCATATACTGGCATGTACGTCCATACACTAATTTGAATAAATAGAGCTTAAAATTTTTCTTCCTTTAAAAAAGAAAATGGTATGAAACACTCTTGTGAGTTCAGAATCAAGTACCAGTGTTAAGTCTTCTGTTGTTGCCTCTTCTTTGACTTAAATCTTCCTTCTCATTGAAAAACAAAGAAAAAAGAATAGCATTTTCTTAGTAGGCATTACTGTTTTCCATTAAGAACTCAAACTATACCTGAATTCTAGTTTTTGGGGTTTGCATTGTGTTTTTTTAGACACTTTCATCTTTTTAGTACAAAAGCTTCAGCAATAGCTACATTAAAAAAAACCCAAACTTGTGGCAAAACTCTCGTGTAGGAAACTGCAGGGAAACTGCTGTGAGATTGATTTCCCATCCTGAAATTAAATTTACCTTGTAGTTTAAGATGGAGAATAGAAAACAATTGTGATAACCCAGGATGACCCCTGTGCCTGTCAGTCTTCCTGAAAAGATAACCTAGATGTGCTGGATTTTTTATAGGTAATGAAACTAAGTGAATAAATACTTTTCTCATAAGAATAAAGAATAGCTAATTGCATATGTTTTCTAACAAGGGGAGTAGAGCCATTTACTAGCAATGGAAATACAGAATCCATAATTCTATGGGAAATTTAAAAAGAGCCTTTTTTTATTTATTTGCTTATTTCCATCCTGAAAAAGCTGCTGGGCATTGAAATCAGTGCTTCCAAAAAACACTGACTTTTCAAAAATAATGAACTGTCAACTCAACTAATCTTTTAGGACTCAGGAGCTAGCAATGGGAGGATGATGTTAGAAATAATCAAAGATACTAGCACTAAAATTGACTGAAGAACAATACAAGACTTTTCTTTTTCAGAAATAATAAGAGCAGCCTAATGTATTGTTCACCAGGTGTCTTATGGAACTATTATTCACTACACAGTTACATCACCATTACTACCCAGTATTTCAGGTCTTCTGCTTTCTTGTATCATCAAGAAAGATTCTCTGCTGGTGTAAACTGGTGGAGCTCAGCTGTGCTGAATGGAGAAATGATAATTTATGTTACTTAGAGAAATGGGAAAGTGGTTGAAATCTTTCAAAGGATGGACATTTGCATTTGTTCCATTTCCCAAGTCTGAAGATGCTGTTTCTTGTTACTGTTTAATTGCCATTATGTGATCCATGACTAGAACTACCAAACAATCCTGATTCCTTCTGCTTCTGGCACTTCTAGAGGTTGAAAACAGCAATATTGTGCAGACAGCAATATTGTTTGCTTGGAAGCCTGTCTTCTGAAAAGAATTGGAGTTGTCGTCTTTTATTTCCAGATCTCTGGTTTAAAACAAAAAACCTGTTTTTTTATTGTTTTTTTTTATTTATTTTTATTTTTATTTATTTATTTGTTTTTTTTAATTGTTTTCAAACTTCAAAAATACACCCTTCAAAAAAAGTTCACAGTGCACAAATGGTATATAATAAAGAAGTTAAATATGTTTGATTCCCCTTTGGGAGCAGGAGCAATCCAATCTGAATATAATTTTCACACTTTACACCATACCGTGCCTTAAGAAAAAAAAAATCAATCCAAAGTCTGTAGCTATTTAACATTTGCTTAAATATGACATCTCAGCTGATTGGTAGACTCTGTTGGTGCATTTGTGAAAATTGTTTTCCATTTTAAAGTAGGCATAGGGTTTTGTTTTCCTGTGCTCAACTGTTGTTGGTCCCATTGCAATGAAACATTAAAATCTCACCAAAAGGGAATAAAGTTAGAAAAATACAAAGATCTTATGAAGTTCTACTTCTGACCTTTAATAAACAAAAGTTATTTAAAGAAGACAGAGATATTCCCCAAACCTCCTAATGCAAAAAGCAGAGTTTCACAAGATTTTGCTCAACTGGATGTCAGTTGCTTCACCCTGGAAACTGGATAAGATTAACATTTTGCAACAACTGACAATCTGCTTTGAGCTTGCTTTACTTATAGTTTAGATTAGGTAACTACGTTAGTAATTCAGGGTGATTTTACTCAGTGACTTATAATAAAATTCTTATCCATTATTTTGTTACCCAAAAGGGTAGAGTGTTGGTTCCATTATAAAATGGAATAAAAAACTGTTCTTATTCATAAATCAAGTTACTTCAATAATATGAATAACACTTCATGAAGTTCAGTTTTGAGTCTTCTGGGGCAGTTCAGTTGAACAATGGATTAAACCTGCTGTTTTGCTACCTGAGGGAATTTGGAGAATGTATTAGAAAACACCAAGTTCCTGTGTTATTGATAGTGTATGGAAGGCTAGCTGTAGAGACCACCTTTATCAGATTCCCATCTTCTCTAAGGCCTTTTTGGAAGGGAAGGTTTTGTATGTTACTTTTAGCTACATTTTGCAAAGTGGTTTGTATGTGCTGAAGGATCTAGCTTCCAGAACATATAATGATCTTAATATTTGGAAAACATTCTTCTCTGTGTTATTTCTGATGACACATGGTGATTGTTGCTGAACTGAGAACACCACTAATTCAGTTACTAAATTCTACTGAATTTCAGCAGATGACATGTATGCTACTAGAGTGACAGTGATATCTCTGATGGGTGGGAGTACACACGAACTTAAAGTGAGCATTGGATTAGGATAACACAGGCTTTGGTGCCGTGATAAAATATGTTTTTCATATAGATTTCAAGTCTTAAATACTTATATGTTCCTTATTGTTGGTCATACCTGTGCATCTCAAAAGAGAACTTTTGTGGAAATTTCCAAAAGGTAGGAAATTTCTGTTACACCTGTTGTGACAGAGGAGTAACCCATAGTTAGAAGGGACTGTGATTTGTTCAAGCTAACCTAGCTGCTTTGTGGAAAGAAGACAACAAAGCTGTATCCTAATTTCTGGCATGTTCTGTCTCTTTAGTCATCTGTGTTTTACTTCATTTTGCCTAGAAAAGAGAAGAGGAGGAAAGACAAAAGGGTGAAGAACAAATAAGGCAGCAGGAAGAAATCCGAGCAAAGGAGTTGTATCTAAGCCTCAAGCAAGCTCAGCAGCATAGTCAATACAGTGAGGATGACCAGGAGTGGGAAGAACAGTGTGAGTAAAATTGCCTTCATGGGATGAATGTGTTTCTAAAAGCAATTACAAAGAGAGCTGCAGAGTGGGAAAAAAAGGTGTTGTTGAAAATCTCTTCTGCCTGGAGCAATGCAAAATGCTGTTTTATTTTGCAGGAAATTACCAACTTGACCTTACAAACAGAATTTTCTGTGAGTTCACTAATTTCTCATTTCTTTCTGAATAAGAATTCATGCCAGTGCCTTATAGAATAGTTTTCATGTGCAGTGACTGAGATCACTAATTTTTAGCTAATGTAATTAATTAACAGTTTTAGCTTAGTAATATTCTGGACACAGTTATTTTGACAGCTTGTCCTCAGCTATCTCTGAAGAGGTAAAATCTGTCTTTATCTGTATTTTAATTACTTCCATATGGCAATGGGGTCAAGCTATGATATCAGATCTGAAACTCACTTCATTTCAAAAGATTACAGTAAATAATACTTAGATTTTTGTGTTGAAAAAAATCCTTATGATGATTTCACTCTGTGGAGTTGCTGTTCCTTTTTATCCACCCTGAAATTAATATCATCATTGTGATTAATTTAAAAATACATTAGTGATTTTTAAAAGCCTGTAAGGAACAGAAATCATACATTACTATATATATAAATATGTACTGTAGGTAAGCAAAGTTCCACACTATGAGTAAATAAGACTCAATAGATTATTTTGAATAAAATGTATGTCTACTCTATCTGGAGACTATTGTATAGTTGGCTTTAGAAGTAGAAAATTTGTTTACAGTAAGATTTAGTATTGTGTATTTTTGGGGGGAAAGAATTTTTTTTAGTTTTCTACAGCTATACTGATTTGATTTACTCTGCAGAAAAAGGAAATGTAATTATTTGAAAATTTTAGCTCATGTGAGGTTATTGTATTAATTATATATGGCACAAAGGTTAATCAAATAACACTAAAAATGGAGTTTTACAGAACTGATATTCAGTATGTATTAACTGACATACCTCATGAAGTAGGAACAAAATACTGCTGTAGTGTTACTTAGTTCCTGACAGACATAAAAGAAATGCTTCAACATATGCAATTAGTCATCAGGAGTTTTTGAAGACTAATTACTGAAGTCCTATTACCTGAAATTGATGTGATAGTGAATCATTCTGTACAACATGAATTAAATCTATATAAGATACATTGGTGCCATTTTCTAAGCTCATAGTAGGCTACTCTAATTTTTGATCAATAAAACCTTTGTGTATTACACTGGAAGTAAAGAGAAGTAATTATTTCCTAGAGGAGGATTATCTAAATCCAGGTGTACGTGTATATTTGGAAAGGAAAACTGTAACTTTCTGAGTTTTAGGTGTTTAAAAGAAGAAAGAGTTGCAGGAAAAAATAGCCCTTTAGTTTGTAGAAAATTAGGTATTGCCAATTAACACTAGCTGACAACCTAGCATAGAGGGTGGTATTATGTTCTTTAGCATTTCTTTGATGATAAATAAGGAATGAAAATACACTTGCAACCATGTTATTGAAAAAAAGGTAAATAAAAAAATCCAGCCTATCTTTACACTGAAATTGGCAATAAAACAAAATACTATAAACATTGCTAAAACAGCTGTCATTTTCTTACTATTACATGAAAGTGGTAACTGAGGTTTTAAATTGTTGTCTCAATTTTGTCAAGGAATGCTGGTTGTACAGGCACAGATACCAGAAATCCAATAGAGGAATTACAGGAGAAGGCAGGCAGGAAAGCAATAAGCTATGAAAGGTTCTGACCAGGATTTCTGTAACAGCATTCTTGCTCTCTTAAAATACTTCTGACTGCATGGTATGCTGATGGATATAATCTATCACCAGTATTTTTCTTGTGTAACCTTTGGAGTATTCTGTACACTCTGAAGGAATTCTATCAGCATCAGTCTGTGTGCCTCAATACCTATAGACCTGTCTGCTTGTGGTCCAAATGGTGACCAACAGAAGCTCACGTAACTTCAAGCTCTAGCCTGGTCATTGATAATAGTGCTGCCATGGCAAAACAATAGCTCAGCACCTTCTAGCTGCTGGCACCACTATTGGGTCTTGCAGCCTACTATAAATTCTATGCTGTCAGAGTTTATGCTCTTATCAGTAATTGATTTAGCATTAAACTAAATGCAGACTAATGACTAGAGTGTATCACATCCTTGTTTATCCTCTTATGCTTATCTCATTGTCTCAATTTATCCCAGTTGGTTTGAGGGCTTAGAACTGTGTTCCATTAGCAAATGGGTGTGACAGCTTAAGATAAGAAGAGGCAGTATATAGTGTCTTTGTCTGAAACCATTTTCTGGCTGGTTTAAACTGTGCCAACAGACTTTGCATTGAGCTTCCTTAGGAATGTTAAGGGCTTCTGTTTCTTTGACTTTGCTGCAGAAGCTGGAGTCTCCACAGAACAAATATTTGGAAGTGGAAACATCTGAAATTGCTATGAAATGACCTAGTACCTCAGGTTCAAGGGATGTTTCACTTTTGATTTCAGTTCCAGAATCTTTTTTTTTTTTTTCTCTTTGTAGTAATCCTTTCATTTTGTCTTCAAATGTTCCTTTGGGACACTGACAGGAAATTTAGTCAAGTTAGGCAAAGGTATCCACTTGTCATCTTTTCCAAGCAATAAATAAATGCATAAGAGAATTACAAGTAGATGTAATGTTAACATCTTTTGTCTCTCCACACCTACAGTGGAAATCCTATCCCCCATTAGGAACAAGGCCAGGCTCCTTTGTGTCTTACCTCCTTGAAGTCAACCCTTATATTCAGCAGTGCTGAGGGGTCAGTGCTGAAGAGGAACAGCAGCACTAGAGCAGCTATTGTGGAGACCAAATGCAGCAATTTTATTGATGACACTACTAATTTATTTAGTAGATGGAATTTAGACCATGATGAGGATTCATCTCTCCTCATCACATTATCTCTCAGCTGCTTATTGCCAAGGCAATAAGCAAAGTGTTGCTAATATTAGTTTCTGTTGTTTGTTTCAGTTTGCTTCTGCTGTTTGTGCCAAGTAACAATAAAAGCCCAGAGAGCCACTGTGTTAATTGAAATACATAATTTTAGTGCTTTTTTAATATACTAAATGACAAAGGCAGGATAATTTGAGAAATCAGTACTAAAAGGAAAAAATTATGTTGTAACAGCAAGTATACTCTTTTGTTTCATGTAATGGATATATGTTGGTGTATTCTAGAGGGTAGTGGTGAGTTAGTATGTGCAGCAAGTATACTGGTAGGCAAATGAGAAGACGAGTAGTGGAAAGGGCTGTTTCAGAGCCCACTGTTCA
Source organism: Bucco capensis (assembly GCA_013396975.1). Classification (NCBI taxonomy): domain Eukaryota; kingdom Metazoa; phylum Chordata; class Aves; order Piciformes; family Bucconidae; genus Bucco; species Bucco capensis. The sequence continues at coordinate 249,932 of VWZO01018188.1, read as the reverse complement.
AAGCTGTTTCTCTTTGAGTAACTGAGAACTAAGGCTAAGCTTGTATAGAGGAGTGTATATATTCTGATTAGGTTTTTTCCTTTCTACAGGCTTTTCCATTTTGTAGGTTTCAGTTCCATAAATAATACCCTATATCACAGTCTCTTAAGTGTGGCCTCTCTCTGTGAGAGCAGAAATGGAATCTACAAAGTGTAATAAGAAAAACTGTAGCATAAATATTCATCTGATTGAATATTGCAAAAGGAATTCTCTTAGTAAATTTACAAACCTCTGCAAACTGCATCAAGCAATGAAGTGCTCAGATACCATCTGACCAGCTGTACTCATGTCCAGACAAAAATTATTCCAGTAAAAATGTAAACAGAGTTGAGTTACTTGATCTAGTCTAAGCTCCCATGTTTGGTTTCTGTTGAAAGCAGAATACCAGCTTCTTTTATATTATTATATCATATGTTTATGTTCTTCTACAAACTATGTCTATGAATTTGTTTGTCTGAATCTTAAAGGAATTTATGTTCATTCAGTACATATCTTCCACAGAAATTCAAGTAAGTGAGTTTACTGGCAAGAGTATTTGATAAAATGCTGAATTTTAAAGTTACTCTCCAGTTCAGCTATGCATTAACTAAGTAAGTGCTCAACCTTAAGTATGTGCTCTCTGAACTTCAGTAGATCTCAGAGTGTGCTATTGAATAGGGATGAGATTATTCATATGCTTTCAGATAAGAAGATTGCTGAGCTGGAGCAATATTGAAAAGTATTTGTGGGAAGTTATTTTCCAATTAGGAAAGGGGAAAAACACTGTGTGATTTGTATGTGCACTCAGAAAATGCGAAGATTGAATTTTGTCTATTAAGTAGTCATTTTGAATTGCTCATAAACAAGCTTCCAGGAATTATTAACAAGACTAAAGCTGAAACAAATTAATTTAAAAATGAGGATGCATATTCATAGCATGGAGTTTTTTTCTGCTTTCACATAGTTCTGACTGTAACTCACAGCTCTTCAAAATGCAAAATAGATTATACAAAATGAAGAGTTCCTAGTCTTTCAAAATTTATATGATCAAGTCCAGCTGCAGCATAGCATGAATTAATCCTCATCTGTATCAAAAGATTTGTCATTCAAACTTTGCTGGGACTGCTCATAGAAATTACCCAATCCTAAGTGAAAATGTAAAAGGCAATCTTGCATTTTCACTCAAAAGACAACTTAAGTTAGCATAGAGGAGTAACGGTTTCTTATGAGCTCTTGTCCAAGCTGGCTTGAAACTATTTATATCTAGTAATGATCACCGTATAATCATGACATCACAAATCTAAGTCTGGATATTTTGCTGGTTTTCCAAGAGGATTTGGTAACCCATTTCTGGCCTGCTTTATTGCAGATGCAATCATTTTGACATCTAACCTAACTAAACAGCTCAGGCATTCCTACACAAGCTACAGTGCCATCAGGGCAGAAATGTGCTTAATCTTCTGAGCGCTGGAGGAGGGTGCACTTGTCATTGGTATCACCAACAACTGAAGAGAAAACTGGTAGCAGATGTAGACTTGGCTAAATTGTAGATTTCCTGTGAGCTTGACCAATCAAATTCCTCATTTCCCATTTTTGTGAGTCCTGACATTCTGCAAAATAGAAGGAGGATGAATAAAATGTAAATTATTATTTGTAGTAATTCCTGATGCTAATATATGGACCTATGGTGATGACTCAGAGGTTTTAAGGACAGAAGGCAGCATTCAGATATTTAATCTCCCTACTGAAAATATTTATTGAATGTAATGCTTTGCACAAAGGTCATGCCTGAAGTGCATTTACTGTAAAAGGACAGCCAGTCAAGACAAACAATCTATTCCTACTTAAGACAGTACTAGAAGTCCTGACTACTTTTGCTTTCTTATTGTAAGAAAGGCTATGATGTGTCCTGAAATAGTAAGTAATGCAAAATTTGTGCCTTCTTTGATCTTAGAATATTTATGTTAGGTTTGATCTAGACATGAAGTTCTTATTTCTAGTGACACAGTTGAGAGTCAAAGAGATAAATATCAATATCAACTAAATCCTATTGTAAGAAAAACCTGCTACAGAAATATGTCCAGATTTACTTGCAGTCTTTGAGTGACTTTCTCAAGATAGATAAATTTGTGGGAGGTGTTGGTATGGGAGAACGTTTCATGTGGCACACATCATCTTTTCTGGAGTGTAGCGCAAAACTCTTTTGTAGATTTCTGACCACATTGACTGGATGAGTCTTTATCCACAATATTATTTCCAATCACCAAAACCAGTTATTGATGTCAGGGAGTCTGATTATTTACCCAACACAAAGTCCCTTGGTCAAAGAGTTTTAAAAGAAATGCAGGATAGCACAGCAACACAGATTCACAGCAGGAGCTGTACTGTGCAACTCCTAAAGATAGAAGAAAGAGAGATTTGTGGGAATAACTATGAGGAATTGGTAGGTAGAAAATCAGGACTCCATTAATGAGGAAAAATATGGATTAAGAGACCCAATGTGTCCCTATGTTTAGTGATATAATTCTTCAGATACCTCAGTTGGGAAATTTCCATAAACATTCTTCATAATATGAAATAGATACTGATATATATGTTTATATATATAAAAATCTATATACATGCATTTAGATATCTATGGCAGGCAGCCTTCCCTATCCCAACATATATACATGTGTGGGTACATACATCTATGTAAACACACCTACATATATTTGTATGGATTGGAAAGCCTGCATGTCATGCATGCTTCCAAAAAGTTCTCTGAATGTTGATACTTAACAGTTGCAAACTGTGACCTCTACCCATTGTTTTGTGATAAGAAATACTAAAATTTGATAGTTTGGGGAAATGTAGTCCAGGTCACTAGCTTCTGATAGCTTAGATTTATTAGCTAGCAAACCCACGGTTGGAATGTGGCTAGAAGAGTATCTATGCTGAGGAAAGTGGGGCGAGAAGATACCTTGCCTTTTTCATTACCAGGCAACCTGTACGTCAGTAGGAAAGAATCCCAGAAAGCTCCAGGCAGTCTGTCCTTGATCTGTATACTGTGATTGTGACAGTGACTGGTTACTAAACGTCTTGCCAAGCTGCATTGCACTCATCATCTTTGCTGTCTCTCGCGTTGCTGCAAACACAAAAGTCCACATTTGAAGCAAGCATGACTGAGTGGCTTTCCAGAGGATAAATCACAGACATATTTTAACAAATATGTTTGAGCTGTTGAAGTAGCATATTCAGATACTGTTATTTACCTTAAAAATTATGACTTGTAAGATGAATAGTGAAACCTGTAACTCATGTTTTCTGTGCTGTATGGTTGTTTGTTACTGTGTTTAGCTAAAACTACAGGATATGTAGGTAAGTGAAACTGAAATCCAGCCAGCTGAATACATATGAAGCATCTATGACTTGTTTGTTATGCTATCTTGATGAGCTTTTAGCCCTGTATATCTTTCTACCTATTATAATATTGTACAACTCAAAGCTTAAAGGTCTTGTGTCTATTTGCCCAGAGGGTTTTATTTAATTTCATTTTGTTTTGAGTGCTTTTATTTCTTGATTCTAGTAAACCGTTTCATAACTTCAACAAATCCATTTATACTTCTGCTTGGTTTAAGTCATGAGTGTAAACCAGAGGCATGCAAACAGCCCAATGAAATGCAGCTGTCTGGTGTTATATTGCATATTTCTAGTCACAGAACAATCCCAGTAGAGGAAGAAATACTGTGTGGCCTTTATGAACTGGGTATGATCTAAGCCAGGATAGCCATGGCAAGATTGATAATTGCTACTGGAGGTAATAGCTTGCATTTGTAATATTTGCTTCGTTGCATGTTAAGGGTTTGTTTTTCACTGGAATAATTTGCTTGGCTAAAGTTATTTGTATCACAAAAAAATCATCAAATGAGGCTTGAGGCATGAGAAAAGAGATAAATGATGAATATTTGCAGTACAATTCATGCTGTATTTAAGTTATACTATCTTGAAAACAGGATTGTTAGTATATTAGTTGTAAAATGTAGAAACTTTAGTGAAAGATGCCTGACCTGCAATGGCCAGAGCAGCAGTCTCATTTCAGGTTATGTGGAAGTACGTGACTCCCTGGTCAGTGCCATTGGTAGGTGTGTATCAAACCTTCCAAAATAGATTCTAGTTCTTTATATGAGGTTTAGAGAGCCTCAAATGTGAGACAATACATCCATAGCATCAGCATGCCCTTTCTAATGGCTTTTAATTTCTTATTGTTACTGAAACCATTTTTAAACTGCCATTTTCAAGATGGAGACTTCTTGTGACTTTAAGTACTGTAAGAAAGGTAGCATATGCCTTTCAGAAAGGAAGCAACATTCACTACAAAAAGTGCAACCAACATGTTAGTTTTTATAATTACAAATTTTGGGAGTAGGTCCTTGCAATTCTAGTTATGTGAATAGTTGCAAAGAATTCTGTTAAATGCAGACATAATTTTCAGTAGTAGTTAACATTCTTTCTTGAAACATGGAACTTGGTGCACTGCCAGTGGAAAAGATGTCCCAAAAAAGAATTTCTCTTATTACAGCTAAAGCAAGTGTCAGATGTAATCGTGTGTGGAGGCTCAGTTATTGTCAGTAGTGATCAGATCATTGATATCCCAAGTCTGGCATGATGCTTCTGCTGGTGTGCCTACATCTGAAGCATCAGGGAAATCATCCAGTTGCCCATTTCTTTCGTAGTGCATTGCAATTTGAACATTCTTAAAATCAGATAATATAAGAAGTAAAGGCAGTAAGTTGTTCTATAAAGAAAGGGGTAAATGTGTTGTATTTCTAAAGTCTCTCCTCCCCATCTCTTCCCCTTCATTCCACCCAGTGCGCCGATCCAAAGCTGCAGATGAGGAGAGGAGCCACAAAGCACGCAGGGCCCGGGATGAGTACCGACGACAATCCTTACGTGCCATCCAGAAGGGAAAAGTGGCTGGCCTGAGTAATTTGTTCCAGGGGACAAGCCTGAGTAATGATCAGGAGATAAAACTGAACAATAGTGCAAGTCCTTTGCTGTCTCTCTCTGCAGCATCCAGGTTGGTTTGTATAGGAGTGACTTTGAAATAGTTTTCTGTCGAATTTCTCCCTCTCCAATCCCCACCATTTCAACAACTTCTTCAGTTGCTGGAAATTCTCAGAGTCTTGCTGTTTTACTATGACCAAAAGAAGAATATTTAAAGAAAAATGAAAACAGATTGAATACTTAATGTAAACTAAATGCCACTTATTTTTCTGACAGATTTCTTTGAGTTCACTCAGAGAGAGATGGGTCCTTCAGAAGTCAGTGTGAGATTAGTCAAATGGAAGTCAAATGGGCAAATCTTAAGCATGCCTTAAACCTCAAGCCTAAAACTGCCAGCTGCTTAACACCTCTTTGAAACATTTTACAGAGCTGTCAGACTCCTAATTTTCAGGGGGGTTCAGGTTTTTTTTCAGGCAAAATCAAGTGTCTTCAGTGTTTATTAATCTTTCATCTGGTGCTGTTCAGTGACTTCTGAGCTGATATTCTACTTATAGTAATAGTTGTCTGTTACATTGTCTAGAAATATACAACATTATAAATTGGCAGCTCCATGGCAGGTGGAGTAGGAAAGCTAGAAGTGTGTAGTCAGCTACTGTAATGGCTACTATGAAGTGTATGTCTCACCAAATGAAATTGAAATGATAGTACAAGTACACATATCTGCACAAGCCTTCATCCTATTTATCTGAAGAACTGCAATATTGAAGATTTGGTAATTTATGCTAACAGTTTAAGCACCCAGAGTCCCATGGGATTTTAAACTATACAAAAATCCATTGGAAATTCTCCCTTTTACAACTTTTATCAGGTTAAAAGAGATTATATGCTTCACTGGAATGCAGTCATACTTTCATTTGATATAACATACCTTAGTCCTTACTTGGGATAAGTGGATAGATTTTCCACATATTTTACCTGACTTACTCCTAAAAGCTAAAGTAATCTAAAATGCATAGAAAGTAGTAGCAACACTAAGGGAGGCTGGCAAGTAGAAAATGCAAAGGGAACATAAGAGTTTAAACACAATGTTCCCTTTATCATGCTCAGTGGTTTGGATACACATCCTATTATAGCTAGTTCTAATTCAGAATTTCTGACCAGTGAAAAGGAGTATATTCTAAGCAAAAAAACCTAAACTTTGCTTGTTAATATGTACATTGGAATAAAAATGAGGTGGAAAAGGAAAGCTGACTGACATGCCCATTGCCTCTTTGTGGTAAGTTTTTTTTCAGTTTAAGTTCTGGGCTTAAGAAAAATATTAAGGTTCCATTGCTAATTTAAAATCAAAATATTCTGTTTTCCATAAAAACTCAAAATAATTTTAACAAATATGAAAAAGGTTCAAACTATTCAGTGAGCTATACTGAACAGCAGTTCTACTGACTTTTTGCAGCTCTATGTTATATGTATATGTATATATATAAAAAGAAATTAGTTTTTATATTGTGACTTGCTTTCATATGCTGCTATTTCTCTGTGTTAGTCTCTTCTGTAACGACTTGCCTTTCAATGCAGTAACATCTGGGAGCGTCCTTCCAGACCCTTTTCCCGAGATGTCATCGTTCGTTGGTTCAAGGAAGAGCAGATCCCTCGACGTGCTGGGTTTGAGAGGAACACCAACAGGATTGCTCAGTGGTTTCATGGTAATACACTGATTCTTCATTTCTTATATAATAGAGCATACACTCAGGAAATAAATCTTGCCAGCTTTCATCACAAAAAGGGATGTCTGGGAAACCTAGTGTCTGTTAAAACAAGATTTTTCCATCACTCCTGTGATTAGCATTTGATTTTCCTAGGTTTTGGGGTGTTTTTTTTTCTGATTAAATAGACTAATTTATGACTTGTTTCACCAAAGGTTTTTTTTCAGGAATATTTTGCCCAATATATACTTGCTGTAAAATAGCAAGCCAAGGAGGAGGAATGAGACCAAGCTAGGGTGAGGAGAACTCGAGAATAAACTGGCAAATACCATAGTGAAATGTGTAGGGCATTTTCATGGTATGTGAAACAGGGTAGCATAGGACATAGTTAATGTACCTGAAGTTTTCTTTTTATCTTCATTTGAAAAATCACTACAAAATGCTTAATTAGAACTGGAGTGGTAAAAAAAACCCCTCTTTTCAAATCTGAGCATTTCCTTCCTTATTCACAGAAAGCTTTAACTTCACCTCTGTTTGTCTCTTGAAATTATCATGAGTTATCTGAACTCCAATAGCTTCGCTATGTTTTTAGCTCATTTTGGAAAGGCTTTACTGTTTTCCTGATTTAAAAAAAGTTGTGTTCAAGATAAAAACTGTAATGTTCAGCTGAATTCGGGATCTAAATTCTATTTTTTTTTTGCTATGTTTAATGGATCCTTGCCATAAATTTGATAATTTACCTATTCGATATAGGATTCTTTTGTGAGTTTGTATGGAAAAGATATTCATTTTAAGTATTTTTGAATGTTATTTATAACTTAAAACCCAGAAACCATAAAATTACATGATCTTTACTTCATTGGGCAGCAATAAACCTTTTTTTTTAATTGGCTTATTCTTACTTAGTCATCATGGTGCAACAATGCTCAGTTCTGAAACTGCTAAAATAAAGGATAATCAGAGCAAGTGATTAAGGTGTTACTGAGACTAACTTGGGATATAAGGTAAATGGCATCTATACCTTCTGTACAAAAACCAGCTGCTTCTTTTGTGTTATTTAATAATTGACTTTAAGTGAAAAGTTATGCCTTCAGTGTTTTTTATGAAAACTAAGAAATTGGTCTAAATTTAGCTAAATTCTGATTGTTTTAATAATCAGGAAGTTAATAATCATATTCTAATTTCTTACGTGCTAATTGATGAATATGGGCAGACTAATCTAACTTACAAGGACATTCTAATGTTTCAAGATGCATGAACATTTTTATAAATCTGAATTCAGAACATCCTTTGCCAAAGATCTTAGTTACTGATATACTTTGAAAGCTGGAAGGGAATTTGGTGTTTAGGATGGTAGATCTGTCTCTCAAAAGGGCTAGCAAAGGAGACATGCTCATGGTTTCGGCCAAACTTAGCTTTGAAATCAAATTTTCTTTGCAAACCTCTATGTGACCCATGCCAAGTAAAGGGAAAGTTACCAGCCTTCCTGATATAATGAAGAATTTTGCCAAACTCTATCACAGATGTTAGCACATTGTAGTTTTCAGTTTACTGCAGGCATAAGACACTGGGAATAGAATTCTGTGTGGCAACAGAACTAGAGGTCTTTTCCTCCCATATGTATTTAACAAAAAGACTGCTGGCTGCTGAAACATAGTGTTTCCATTTGTTTGCTCTGTCTTTCATTTGTCCTTTAACCTCTCTCCTTTGCTTGAAATCTGTTTCAGCATTTTTTTCTCATTCCCACTGTTTTGTCAGCTGTTATTTTTGGGTTTTTTGACAGATTTTTTGACTTCAGATTTGTTGGACTTTTTGCTCTCACATACTCAGGTCTGCGTTTGGTTACATTGCATTCAGAACATGGGAGTGTGCCCTTTGTAGGAGGAATATCTCTAAATATTTTCCCAGCTTTAGCTTAGACCAACATTTTATGATTGTTGATGTTGTTTACTTACGATATAAAAGGGATGTCTCAGATATATAGTGAGAATAACACAGTATGACAAAGTGAGGAATTTGTTCATTGTCTGTCTGTGTGTGCATATTTGTTAAGCATCTGCTCTAGCACTGACAGATCTCTACTTGCCTTCAGGTTGAAAGGAAAGTTCAGAGGGTGATATCACAGATCTGGAAACATGATGTAGTTGTCCTAAATATTGTACTTTTAAAAAGTAATTGCAGTAGCATGGGTCCTATTTTGGAGATCTGTTTTATCAAGGGAAGTCAGGGTGGCAATGCAGTTCCTGGCTATGGGAGAGGCAAGCTATAAAGAAGCTGATCAGAGTAAGGTGAAGGATTGAGAACTGCTGAGAGAAGCAGAGGCTGTGAGTAATCCCTGAGGTCAGGGATTCCAAGGAAGACATTTTTCAGTTTATCAGGATCATATTGCAAATGTTCATAGATCAAGGTTTAATAATTTCAGATGGCTAATACTAGTTTCAGGAAAAAACTTGTTTTCGTTCGAAAAATTCAGCAGACTTAAATAATGGCAGTGGTTCTGCAAATCAGATGCTTTCAGAAAAGGATTCAAAACTTAGTATTTCTGAAAGTCTACGAATTCTGAGTCCTTCAACAGCAGCAGCAATACTGGGCATATTAGTAGAGCTGAACTTTGGGAAATATATCTCATAAAATACAGCTTGTATTGTAATCGTTTCAAAGGGACACAGAACTGGCAGTGGTTTGGTTTGAGAAACATCTGACAGTGAATACATTTTGCTGCTTTGAACAGCACAGCACACTTTTTTTCTGCCCTTGAAAAAGAACCTTCCAATCATTCAATAAATGCTTGTCAGGAAGATGTAAAACAAGTCTTGTAAATTCAGTGGAAGTAAATCCTTCTTGATATTAATGATCTATTTTCTAATTCTCTGCTTATCTAGCTTTTACTTCTATTTGAGCAAGTACATGGACAGATGCTCTGCTTATGTAAACTGTGCCCTAGGGATCTGGATTTTGTTTTTATCCTTCTAGAATTGTCGTTGATGGAGTACTTTGTTGGGAAAAAGATACAAGATCTTGTTAAATATCTTCTGTGTTCATTGAGAGCTTTCCCACTTTCTTCTACAGGCCTTGAAAGGTGTTTTCAAAAAAATAGCTATATGCAATGCTTGCTATCTAAAAAATTCCATGATTGGGAATTATATGGAATAGAATCAGGGAATTCCTAACTCAACTGATAAACATAGCTAAAGCAAAAGTTGTCAGTGACATTATTCCTGATACCCTTCACACATTTGCAGGACAACTCTGGGTCTCTAATTTATGCAAGTAAATGAAGAAAGGGAAGTGTAAGATTAAAAAAGTTACAGAATATCAAAATTTATTTTGAACAACTGTCTGTGAAAGAAGACTTTCAAGGTGATAGATTTAGAAGAGACTTTTTCTTACACTCTTTATCAAAAAGGCAGATTTATCTTTTTACTCTGCCAGACTTTTCTCAAAGAGAGGGCTGACACAGTTGTGATCAGCAGTTCAAATATCTGCAGATTCTGTGGCTTGTGACTGCTGCAGGGATATACCCAGGTCAGTACAGGCTGGTAGTTATTGCCACCAGGTTGATTTTGTGTAAAACAAGTAATGCCACAGTCATTTAATATTAATCATCAATTCTAATTGTGTGGTATTCCCCCAAAATGTGTTAGGAATGAGTGTTACCTTTACTGGGAATCTTGGCAGGAAGAACAGACATGGAACAAATTTGGACACCAAATTACACTCTCATCATATAACCCTGCATTAGAAAATGAGCTGAGGAATACTGTTAGGCCTGAGTGGGGAGACATGCACTGCTGTCATCCCCATTGTCCCTATTCTGAGGCTAAACAGAACACAGTAGTTTCCAAGGCTGCTTAGTCCTGTGCTTTTCATCACTGCTGAATTCAGACAGAGAGATGAATGATGTCCACATCACAGTGGTTACGCAGGATGAGTGTGAGCTCTCTGTTGTGTTATATGAAGGGGTTGCTGAATGAGACAAGTCAGGCTGGCAAATCTGTGTCTAGTATTAGAAGGACTGATGATAGCCTCACTCTGGTTTTGTACCATGGCCTTTAAATAGTAATAATAATGTAATTCTACTTTACTTTGCAATAATTAAAAAGCAGTAAAGTTTATAACCTACATATATAGGTTTGATTTGGGCACTATACATGAACTAGTTTGTGCTTACAGTTTTATATATATTCTCTGTATGGATGGATTTGCACATAGTTATTAGAGCCATGGTCATCTCTTTACTTGGTGTAAGATGGAACACTACTTTTTATGTTTCTAGAACATATTTCTATCAAACATATACTGAACGTTCTAAAAGTATTTTCCAGATACAGTGCGGTATTTGGAGTTAAGTGTTTAGATCCTATGATAGATTCTGGTACTTGATTATGGATGTCTCAAGTCAAGTCAGAGCCATAACATATGAGAAACCCCAGATACTTAGAATCATAGACTCATACAATGTTTGCAGTTGGACAGTACCTTTAAAGGTCACGTTTAGTTCAACCCCCCCCATACAATGAGCAGGGACAACGTTATCTAGATCAGGTTGCTCAGAGCCCTGTCCAAACTGACCTTGAATGTTTCCAGGAATGGGGCATCTACCACCTCTCTCGGCAACTTCTCCGGTGTTTCACCACCTTCATTGTAAAAAATGTCTTCCTTATATCTAGTCTAAATCTGCCTTATTTTGGTTTAAAACCATTACCCCTTGTCCTGTCACAGCTGGACCTGCTAAAAAGATTGTCCCTGTCTTTTTTTGTAGGCTCTCTTTAAGTTCTGAGAGGCTACAATAAAATATCCCTGAAGTCTTCTCTTCTCCAGACTAAACAACTCCAGCTCTCTCAGCCTTTCTTCATAGCAAAGATGCTCCAGCCCTTTGATCACCTTTGTGGCCTTCCTTTGGACTCACTCTAACAGGTCCATGTCTTTCCTGTGCTAGGATACCCAGAGTTGAACCCAATTCTCAGGTGGAGGGTCTCAGCAGAGTAGAGCAGGGAGAAAATCACCTCACTCAACCTGCTAGACACACTTCTTTTGATGCAGGCCAGGATACAGTTGGCTTTCTGGACTGTGAGCACACATAACTTGCTCACGTCCAGCTTTTCATAAGCCGATACTTCCAAGTCCTTCTCTTCTGGGCTGCTCTCAATCCCATTATCCCCCAGTCTTATTGATACTGAAGATTGCCCCGAGCTAGGTGCAGGACCTTGCACTTGGCCTTGTTGAACCTTGTGAGGTTCACACAGGCTCTCATCTCTGGTTTGTCCAGATCCCTCTGGATGGCATCCTATCCCTCAGGTGTGTCAACTGCACCACTCAGCTTAGTGTCATCTGCAGACCTTCTGAGGGTGCACTCAATCCCACTGTCTGTGTCAGCAATGAAGATATTAAACAGCACTGGTTCCAGTATGGATCCCTGAGGGACACCACTTGTCACTGATCTCCATCTGGACACTGAGTTGTTGACCACTTGTTGATCTGTGTGCAGCCATCCAACCAATTCCTTACCACTGAACAGTTCACCTATCAAACCCATGTCTCTCCAATTTAGAGTAGAATGATGTTGGGGGGAGACACACTGGACATATTAGACATTGAAGTGACTTCATCAGCTCTAATACAGTTCTCAGCTTCTTCCTTAAGAAATGAGAAGTGTTTTGCTGTTTTCTGAGAAATAAGATGATCCTTCACATAGTATGTCATTCTCCTTAGGTCATAATGATTGTTTTAGTCTCTCAGTTCTTTTGAGGCTTTCTCGAATCGTTTTTCTAGTGCCATTGGAGTTCCAAAGTGTCTACACAGACAGGTTATTAGCAAACAAAATAAATGTTTTAGACTCATGACTCCCCTTGGAAGGGAGCAAAGTATCAAAGCGAGGTAACATGAGCTGTAACATGCTGAAAGGAGAAAGGAAGCACAAAAGAACAGAAGGGAAATTGTAGAATGAGGAAATTGAATAATTAATGTAAATAGGCTAATTGCTGATGTGAAATGAGCTTTCTTATTCTTTTACAATATACTGTCCTTCTTGACTGCTTTTTAACTGGAAGCTCTATTCTAAAGAATAGGCATATTCTAAAGATAGAAGGCAGCAATTTTTCTGAGCAGATATTGTAGATGCTAAAACCAAGAGATAATAAAGAGCATGTGACCATAAAGGGGAAGCAATTTTGCTGAAGCATTAATGGTTTCATGGATAGAAACAGGTCAGGTGCAGTGCCCATGCAGCACACTGCTAGCCAAAGACTTAAAAAAAACCCCACCTCCTTTCAAGTTCAAGTTTGTGCCAGTCAATTCTTTGCATCTGTGAAGAATACACACAGCGTTTTCATTGAGTTTAATTCAATCTCTTAATGAAAAAATGTTTTTTCTAGAAAATCAAATTACTTTACATTCTGAAGACTTCTTGCCCCTTTTATTTAAAACACTTTTAAGATTTTCTTCTCCATGTGCTACTGTTAGAGCATGACATACTGAGCAATTATGACTTCATTTAGTGTGCCATTGTGGTAGCTTAATATATTTACCTGTAATTTTACGTTAGATTTCTGTGTTCTGTCTCCTTATTGAAATGGACTCTGTGTGAATACAGTTTTTCATTGCTGCAGCTCCTTCAGTCACAGTTTCTTTATCATGGTATATAAAACAAAAAGGAACTGTGTTCCTGAACAGAAAGTTCTGTTAGTGTTTGGAAGTAAGAATAATTTATAAAAAAAACCAAGTGAAGTGATATAAGAACATGAGTTATTTGGAGGAAATCATATATAAGGACTTTAAAGAAACAAGCCCTGACATCTGCAGAGGGTGTTTTTTTCTAAGACTGGAAGAAATTATGATGATTGTTTATGGAGACCAAAATGACTGTAGATGGCCTTCATCTATCTGTCCAGGACTCTGAATCTGAGCTATGGTACCCTTTTACATACATTGTAGTCTGTTCCTTACATGCTTGACCATGCTTTCTGCTTTCAGGGTCATTTGTATATGTGTCAGTTGGTTAATTTACCCATGCACAAGGTGCACTTAGACATCAGTTGCAAAAGATATTCTGCTCGTACTGCATATCTCTAAATGCTGTATCTGGATGTTTCCTGATCACCCTCTCTAGTATACCACAGGTGTCCTGTGTAGAACTCTGTTAGCCTTTTATGAATTGCTGATATCCTCCTTATATCTAACTGTTTATCAGCCATCCCTCAAGCTCCTGTTCCTTTGCCTGCACATTACAGTAACATGCTTTCTATTTTACAGGTTTCCGTATATTTTGTTCACCTTATTCTAGGCTAAGTTATATTTGTTATCTGTGGTATTTTCTGTTTAAAGCACCGCAAATACTTGCAGGCCCCAGGCAAAGTCTGAAAATCACTTGGGGTCTCCTGTGGCCCCTGGTGCGATAACTGTGCCAACAGCAGAGGGAGCATTAAACTCATTGCCCAACAGTAAAGTGTGGGGAGTGATACCCATGTTCTTATAATCCTTGTATGGGTAGGATGTGCTCATTAGCCTTCTGGCAGTCATCCTAGGAGAAGGACAACTCTGATTCCAAACCCGGGCAGATGGAGCTCGTTTAGCCCTGTGAGGCCTTCCATCTAAGAGAAGGACACTCTAATAAAACCTCCGTCCTAAGGACTTCGCTGCCAGCGTCCAAGCTTGCTAGGCCCTGGCAGATGACCTTTAGGACTAAAAGGTGGGTCCAGCTCTGCGCATGCTGTGTCTCACCTAAAAAAAAATCCATAGTGCAGGCTCGAGGGTGCTATCTGCTATCCTCTTTTTATCAGCGCGCTTGGAAAAGGCACTGATGAGAAGCGTGGATGGAGCCCTCCCTGGATCTTCGTTTGCGAAGCCTAGCCATACATACACATACACTTGCAGACCCAAGGTCAGAAAGTTTTTCTGTTTTTCCAGCAGATGGCCTTCTTATTGGTCCTTCTGTCTTGCTATGCAAAGTATTGAAACCACAGTCCTATTGATCCAGCCTCTAGGCAAAAGATTTCAAGTTACTAGTTTGACAGCTCCTTTGACATAATGCTATTTTCCTGCTAAGCAAACACAGCTCTCCCAAACAGGGTATCAGCCAGTATGATGTGTAGTCATGCAGGGGGGAAAAGCATGCAACCACGCAAAATTACGTTGTTGGTTTATCTTAACACCATTTCACCCAGTTAGGAGCAAATCATGACACTTACACTGCTTTCACCACAGAAGATAAACAGTAGGAGATGATATGAAAACAAAGGGAAGAGATTTCTGTAACTGTATAGGAAACTAACCTGTCTATGCAACTTCACCATCTGATGTTGACATGGAGGCAGAATGAGACAGAGAGTGGGAAACATAAATTTGCCCTTCGCCTGCAAAAATTAAGGGGATGACAGCTCCCTTTCTTTCCATTTGGATTTCTGAAAGGTCAGTTCTTCCTTCTTCTGGCTTTTCAGTGAGTAGGACTGTCAAATCACAAACTCATGAATCTTTTCAAGAAGTAAAACTCAAAAAGTGCTATGCAGATTAGCACACTGATTAGCAATGGCTCTGACTGGACCATACCCTACCTCTTTATCCAAGATTAGCATCTGTAATATAATACACAATAGTTCTTAATCCATGATAGAGAGGACTCAGTTCTAAATTATATATATAATTCCATGGAACACTCTGACACTGCTGTTACCACTGTTTCTCACAATTGAACACAATATGTATCTTCATGGCTCTTGTAGATTCATTCCAGTATTCTTGATTGAAAAGAATCTTTTGTGATTGAAGTGAGCTACAAACTTTTATAGATATTTCAGTCCAAAATACAAGAAACTAATAGTCCATTAGGCATGGGGCAGAACTCCCCCTCTTATTTTCTCTCTTAACCATGCTACTGTTTACAGTGTGGGGATGGAAGCTTTGAGAGCTGAAATGGTCGTAGCAACAAATGATTCTGCACACTGTCCAGGTCATCTTGTCATGTAAACTGGAAGCTCCATTGATGAAACTTAGCATAAATGAAAGACTTATAATTCCGGACTTATTATTGTAGCATCATGGAAAGGTTTAGATTGGAAAGGAACTTAAAAATCATCTAGTTCCAACTCCCCCTGCCATGGGCAGGGACACCTTCCACTAGACCAGGTTGCCCAAAGCCCTGTCCAACCTGGCCTTGAATGCTTCCACAGCCTCACTGGGAAACCTGGTCCAGTGAAGAATTTATTCCTAATATCTAACCTAAACCTATCCTCTTTCAGTTTAAAACCATTATCCCTCATCCTATCACTACACTCCCTGATGAAGAATGTCTCCTCATTTTTCCTTTAGCTCCCTTTAAATCCTAGAAGGCTGCTAAACTGTGTTACCAGAGCCTTCTGTTCTCCAGGCTGAACAACCCCAGCTCTCTCAGTCTGTTCTCACAGGAGAGGTAATTCAGCCCTCTGATCATTTTTGTAGCCCTCATCTGGACCCACTCCAACAGGTCTATGTGTCATGTATGCTGGAGACCCCAGAGTTGAATGCAGTACTCTGGATGAGGTCTCACAAGAACAGAGAAGAGGGGGAGAGTTAGAAACCAAGTAAAAATTCTGTTTGCTTCTGTCTGTAACTTTTTAACCTCAGATGAAGCTGGCTCCTCCATTGAAGCCATTTCTGCTAAGTAAGTAATGGTTTCAAACACCTAATTCAGATTATCCTGTTGTGAGTTTGAGCCTAGCTACTAACTCGCTTACCTTAATTCTAGTGTTGGTAGGAATTGAGCCTATTTAGTGACCAGTTTTTGGTGGCTTAACCAAGTACTGGATCAAATCCCAGAGGATGTCCACAACTGGATCACTGTGAAGTGGTTATTGTACTGCCACTCATTAGATGTGAAGTTTTTACTATCCCAACATTGTTCTCCCTTGACTTTCAACAGTGTTTCAGTGTTTGGTTCACTTTCTTGAGTGATTAAAAGTAACTTTTTCGCCTGAGGAACAGTACACTAAATCAATATGTGAGAACATTGCAAGCAGCTAGAAAGCTCTGTAATTAACAGAGTTAGCTTAAAGTTCCCAAATCTAGCCAAGTGTGTAAGAAGAGAAATTAGTTATCAATATTATCTCTAGATATTTTTTCAGCTGGATAAGAATTATAGTTTCTTAAGTACTTACAGAAAATACCCCAATCAAACTGTTTTGTAGAAATCTATTTGGAACTGCTATTTTAATTTCAATACAGGAAAATCCTCCAGATGCAGCATGATTTAAATTTGTATCCCTTCTAGCAATAAAAATTCTAATGGTTACTTGATTAAAAAACATGCAGAAAGATTTCTTCAAAGCTCAGTGATTCTCACAGATGTAAATAGATTTTGGATTTAACTGCCAATGTACCTAAAAACCGTATGCATTCTTAAACCTTACATAAATTGAATATATTTGAGACAAAAACATTTTCCTTCACCTATAAAAATGCAAAGAACACAGTATATTTTCTCCTTAGTTATCCATTGTAACATCAGCTGTAAAATTTGAATTCCAGGACTCATTTAACTTGACTTTTATTTTTCTCCTTCTATTGAGTAAGCTCTGCTGACACTGTGATCTACTATTACAGTTGTCATTTGAGTTTATGGAAAATGTATCTTGACAGCTTCTTCAACACTTATGAGATTATAATGTTCTAGGTAAACTGTAAGACCATTGTGGGCATATTTATACATGTAAAGTTTTCCTACTCTTTTTATCCATTAATTTCATTATGACCAGGAGAAAGCTTGATTGGTTATTTTGAGTGTGGGATGTATTTTTGTTAATAACCAAGGAGGTTTTATTATTTAAAAACAAATTGAGAATGTATTAAACTGCTTTTCTTCTGTCTAACAATCAAGAATGTTATTGTTGAAGTCTCTTGAAAAATTTTTATACCTCATACTCATAAATTACTGTGATGGTTGCAGAGCCAATTGCACTACATAATTGCCATTATCAGCTGATGTCTACTCAGTGTATTCATGGCATTCAAGGTGAGGCTTGACAGGGCTCTGGGCAAGCTGATCTAGTTGGGGATGTCCCTGCCCACAGCAGGGGGGTTGGACTAGATGACCTCCAGAGGTCCCTTCCAACCCTAACCATTCTATGATTCTATGACTGTGTGTCAAATTGGCTATAAACTGTATGGCAAACTTATAACAACAGTTTAGGTTCCTCCTGAAATTAATGCTTTCATGCTAGGAGCATACAGCAACCCTCAACTATGTCATAAGGTACAAGGAAACAGTGCCATGGGAAGAAACAAGCTGGAGCTTACTGCACCCTAATGACCATGCTATTCCGGTCCCTACATACCTAAATGAGCCTTGTGCTGCCTTTCTAGGGCTGTTATAGAATGGACCCCAGAATCCAAAAGTCAGCTCTTGTTGCATTACTTCTGGAGCTGAAGGTTGAACTAGAGGTTTAATGAGTCATCTTGGATGCAATAAAGAATCAAAATCTAACTTCTATATACTCAGATTAAAAGAAAATTAAAATAACATAGGTACATCAATACAAATCAGTATCAATATGAAAAGGCCACTGGAAAACATTAGCAACTCCAGCAAATTAGCAGCTTGTCAGAAGCTGTAATGTGATGTTTTGTTTACTACCATGTAACTCAATTAACTTCTAGATGTTTCAGTGTCCATTCATTGGGCAAATGCTCTTACA
This sequence comes from Bucco capensis, assembly GCA_013396975.1. Lineage (NCBI taxonomy): Eukaryota > Metazoa > Chordata > Aves > Piciformes > Bucconidae > Bucco > Bucco capensis. Next base: position 231,562 of record VWZO01018188.1, on the reverse strand, counting down.
GTGAGACCACTAAATTAATGAAGTTGTATTCATAATGCATTCCCAGCATACTGAATGGCAAATCAATACTAGCATAAAATAAGGCCTTTAAACTAGCAATATACCAGGAAGGCTCACAAAGAAGGCTCTGAACATTCGTAGTGCTCAAAAAACCCTGATCAACCTAGATGTCACCTCTCAGCTATTAACTAGCAGAATTACAAAACCTTTCCCACACAGACAGACCTTTTATATTACGCTACTCAAGATGTCTGTTCACAGAAATTTGACATTTCCATAAAACTTACTGCATATGCATTTATATGGAGAGACTTGGTTTACAGTGTACATACAAGCAGATTTTGAGTATTTGATAGTGCTTACTCATGTCAAAATCCTACTTCTGTGTTTCACAGTAGTGATTGTGAAGCTTGTTTGGTTTAGGTAGAACTGCAATTTAATTGCCTTTATGGAAAGTAATTTAAGTATTTATTCAAGATTATTTCTGCTGCAGAGATGTGTCATATAGAACACTATTTGGACCCATAGAAGTATCAGTGACATCTGCTAGTCTAAAGCAAATCCAGTTGTCTTCCTTTTTATACTATTAGCATGATCATTGTTTTTCAGATGTTCTTAAAACGTGCTTTCATTCAATACATATCTTTTTTTAAATTTATTTTTATTCTAAATAGGATTAAGGTATGTTTCCTATTTGCCTGAAGCTGTAATCTATGTTTTTTTGTTGCTTTATTTCACCCAAATAAAATATATGATCCCTCTACTAAAGACAGTAGTTCAGATTCTAAGTCCAAATTTGAAGGGCTTTATCTTAATTCACCAAAACTGTGAAAAACTTAAGTATGTATTAAAGATATTCTTTAAGGTACTTTGGTTTTGTAATGGTGAAATTATACTGCTTTTGTATGAGACATATTGATGAGCTTTATGGCAATGTGGAGAAGGAAATAATGCCTGAGAATGACAGAGGGGTTGGTTGGTTTTTTGGTTTGTTTTCCCTAGGGATAAGTTTGGAAAAGCAGCACTACTTGAGTTTTAACTATTAAAAATTGCAGACTTTTTATCATTTAGCTCATGATTGAATGGTGGGCTGGTTTTGCCTCCTGGTTTTTTCTTTCTATGGTTCTTGGAGATGCTCTGATAAAGGTAGGAGTACCAATAAAATTTGATGATATAGATAGGGCTGCTTTACTTTTTTGTCTTTTTATAATGAAGCTCTGCATCATGCAGCATGAAGTGCAATCAGCTTCTTGTTCATTTTTCTTCTTCTCACTTGGCTTGATGAAATTTGCCAGTAGCTTCCTATTGTATAAGTAATTTGTTCCTTCATTTTGTAAATCCAGTGGCTATGTTTCATAGGTATTTACAGCTATGGCAATAGTGGCACAGGAAAACTGCACTACGACTTAATGTTGTTGTCTTACTTATTCCTTTTGATATGAAATCATAGCATATTATAAGCCTTAGTAATATATTACTATTATTACTAGAAAGCTTTTTGGCAGCTGGCTGTCTCAGTCCAGTCTATGTGGACAAAGGCCTGATTTTTTAGTTTCCCTGTATTTTCTGTACTAAATTACATGATGGAAAATTGGGTATAATGGGTCACAAAACTGCTGCAGAATAAATGACTGCATAACATAGAAGGCAAAAGCAAATCAGACCCTATATATTCTGCCAGAGTTTATGTTGACTTATTATACCTTTAATGTCGTAGTCACAGCCTAGATATGAAGAATTTTATGGGGACTGAATGAAATCCCCTGTTTTCTTCTAGAAGTGATATATTTGTGATAAGAGAATGCAAATGGTAGGGTAATCACAGTGGACTTTTTTAATGAACATGCAGTTTTCCAGTACCTAAAGGGAGATTATAGGATAGAAGGGGAGAGACTTTTTAAGCAGTCAGACTGTGATAGGACAAGGGGGAATGGCTATAAACTGAGGGAGGGGAAATTTAGATTGGAGATTAGAAGGAAGTTCTTTACCTGGAGAGTGGTTAGGCACTGGAACAGGTTGCCCAGAGAGGTTGTGGATGCCCCATCCCTGGCAGTGTTCAAGGCCAGGCTGGATGCGGCCCTGGGTGACCTGGTCTAGTGATTGGCATCCCTGCTCAGTGTGGGGAGGTTGGAACTAGATGATCTTTATGGTCCCTTCCAACCTGCCCATTCTATGATTCTATGATTCTATGATTCTATGCATTATTGCTCTCTGTTCTATACATCCTTAACTGTGGCCACATTTGTAGAAGAGGGACTGGGCACAAAAAGGATCCAGTCTGCATTTGCAAACAGAAATGCTTGTTTGCCTAAGCATCCATGTATTCACAATCCAGAAGCATCAAAAATGATGTACATATCTGTACTGTAATACTGTAAGTGAAACTATATTTAATTGATTTTAGCATATTGTGTTTCTCTTACGTCAAAATTATTTGAGGACAGAAAGAAGCATCTTACTCCTTAAGAAACATCAGTATTAAAATGTGCAGCAGATCCTGGTGCTAAAACATATTGTATATTTTTTAGAATTTTAGAAATTTTGCCTATGGAATTACATGTTTTGTAAAATATTCCATACTCCAGTCAGTAATGCTTAGTTTTGAGCTAGTAAAATAAGTATACTGTTATAAAGGATTGTATAGTTTATCCTTCTGCGTAGAAGTTTTGAGCTTGACCTCTCTTTCTTGTTGAGATTAAACACCTGTTGATTTGCAAGTACAAGTGTTTCTTCTGGCACTGGTTTTCAAAGAAAACCTTGGTGGTTAAATGTACATAGGTACTTGAGTGCAGGGAGAAGAGGCAAGCTGATACACATCTGAAGAGACTTTTTTTTTCAGAAGCACTCTGAGACTGACAGGAGTTCTAACGCTTGCAATTTTTCATACTTGTTTTCGTCTTACAGAAAATGGGAAATGGTAACATTTACATGGACTAAATAAGCAGGTGTGGAGAGTTTCAATTTCCAAATGCAGCTTGTATGGCAAATGAGAGAACTTACACTCAGTTCTGATTCTAATGCCTTCAGCATTTCAAGTGTCCAATGATTGACGATTTTGAATTGCACATGATTTCTACTTTTATATGAATATTTCTTTAAATTCCTTTTTAAAGGAGCCTTTGATTCAAGAAAGAATTCCCTCCAACCTCACGAACTTGTCTCAGTTTCTGTGTGTTCAGAACTGCGCCTCTCAAATCTCCTTCAGCAACTATCCATTAGCCAGTAATGGGCTCTTTGAAACTCTGTCTCTGCAGAAATGTCATTCTAGCCAAGACTAGTGGTAGTGCCATTCCATGTGCTACTCTTGTCTTTGATCCAAGTGTTCCCCTTGGAGTGTTACCTAGCAGTATTGTCCCAGAATAGGTTGTAAAAAGCCAGGAAGAGGCTACAAAGAGGCTACCTTTGGCAAATTCTTCTTCTTTGTCTTTTTTACAGAAATCTAAAGCAAAGAAAAATCCCACTGTGGGCTTTGTTTTGTGCAGTTGTTTTGGTAAAAGCTCAGTCTTCCATGTTTTTCGTGTCCATCCTGCCCTCAGACTTATGACAGCAGGAGTTAAGAGAATGTAAAAAGATTCCAGGAGGGCATTTGCACCCTCATCCTCTCCTCTCATAGATCAGCTTTCTCATATTTCTCCTCGATTTAGATTTCATTTGTATACCAGAAGATTTTCTCTCATTTTCAAATTCAGCAAGATTTGAGGATATAACTGAGAAGTAACAAGAAGAGTAATGTGAACAAGGAAGTGGATAAGAAGTGCTTGTGAATTATGCCCACAAACTAGAATTTCCCCTTTACTCTGTTCCTTGCAAGACCAAGACTGAGTTAAAAAAAGGGTAGATCCTGCTTGACGAAACTAGTGGCTTTCTACGATACTGTGACTACCTCAGTGGACTAGGGACAACCTGTGGATGTGATCTATCTGGACTTGTGCAAGGCCTTTGACACGGTCCCCCACAACNCTCTAGTGAGACCTCATGTGGAATACTGTGTCCAGTTCTGGAGCTCTCAATACAGAAAGGACATGGACCTGATGGAGCGGGTTCAGAGGAGGGCCATGAGAATGATCAGGGGGCTGGAACACCTCTCCTATGAGGACAGGCTGAGGAAGCTGGGAATGTTCAGCCTGGAGAAGAGAAGGCTTCAGGGGGACCTAATAGCGACCTTCCAGTACCTAAAAGGAACTTACAAGAAGGTTGGAGAGGGCCTGTTTGCAAAGGCCTGGAGGGAAAGGACAAGGGACAATGGTTTTAAATTGGAGAAGAGTAGATTTAGACTGGATATTAGAAAGAAGTTCCTCACCACAGTGTATCACTGGAACAGGTTGCCCAGGGAGGTGGTTGAGGCCCCATCCCTGGAGGCATTCAAGGTGAGGCTTGCCAGGGCTCTGGGCAACCTGATCTAGTTGGGGATGTCCCTGCCCACTGCAGGGGGGTTGGACTAGATGATCTCCAGAGGTCCCTTTCAACCCAAACCATTCTATGATTCTGGTACAAATATTTTGTCTACCTGAGAAAGATTGGTGAATACTGGCAGCTAACCATCAAAAAAACTGCTATGCTTTTCAGTTTTAACACCAAACACAGTAACTGCTGTACCAGAACAGATGTGTTTCTCTTTGCTGGACCAGGATCAGAGCTTAAATCAGCTGCTTCACTCAACAGTGTTTTTGTATTACACCACTGTGCTATTTGAAGCCCTAGCAGGCCGTTCTAAGGTATTCTGTGTGCTTTACTGATGAAACAAATGTTAATCCTTCAAAAGATACAGTAAGGTCTTAGTATCTACTTTGCATGTGTCACATCTCATACCTCTCACAAAAGTTTATTGTAGAGTCTGTGTAGTTGTCTTTTTCACACATAACAGAAATAAAAATTCAATCCCATCTGTATTGTAAGGAGGTAAACACATCCTGCAGGAATATTCGTTACAAAGTTCCCTATTTGGATTAGTGTACTGATAACTTTCTCAAAGCATGTTTGTTTTTTATTTGGAGTTTCCAGGCATCCTCATGAATACACTTATTATTATGCTATTTGAGGAAATGTCAACTATCTATAACAGCATCTAGGATGCTTATATAGGCCTGGAGGTATTTACTGATCAATTTATTTTTAAAAACAAAAACACAAACAAAAAACCCAAACCAACAACAAGACTTCCTTGTTTTTCAATCACCCTATCAGCAAAGAAAAAAAACATCATTATCAAGAATAGTTGTGCTGTTTATGTATGGCGTTCTATTTAGGTGCTTGGCACCTGCCTGCTGTTGATCTTCCCTTGACTTTACTAGAACATAGAGGCTTCCAACTTTAGTCAGTGAAAACAATACAAAATTAAATATTCTTTCCCCTAAATTTCTGTCAATTTACTGTTCATAGATAGTAAACTACAAACAGAGAATGTAATTTGGGAAACCACAGGAAAAAAAATGGATAACTGTTCCAGTTTTTAGAATTAGCTTCTTTTCAGAAGCTGTTCAGATGGGAAGAGAAAACTCATGAAAATTAAAGTGTAATAGCAGGGTTTAATGCAGAGATTTCAGGTCAGAAGAGCCCATATCTAAAGAAAAAAATCAAGAAATACATGAGACCCAAGGTTAAAGGTCTTTTGTGCTACCTTTTCTGCTCTGATAGGTGAAAATCCATAATGTACAAAGAGAAGAGAGAGTTTCAAATCTTTGTTGTCCTTCTGGCTAATGTATTCTATAGGCTGATCTGAAAGGAAGGAAAGAAAGAAACCAACACGATGCTTTGAGGAGACATTAATAGAAAAATTTATAGCTCTATTATACTAGTGGGGTATTCAGTCAAGTAATGCAAATGCCTATCTTTTATGTGCTGCACTGCTTGTTAGTGAATATGGTGTAAATATTTTGACAGTGAGTATAAAGTATTTGATAGTTTGGTTATAGAATGAACTTTAAAGGAGGCAATTAAGGGGTATATTTTCTGCAGAGTGCATAGGGAATTTATTGTAAGCCACACTGGCAACAATGGATGTAGCACACCTGATTTTCTGTAAACCTGAAGAAAAATACTGATTAAAACTGAATTACTCATTTAGATAGGTTTTTCAAAGATTCCCAGGGGAGTGAGGCACCCGTTTCCTTCAGAATTACACTAGGTTTTTATTTGCTTTAAGGAATCTCAGCCTTGGGGAATTAAGTTTCTGAGGTTTGAGTTTTCTTTATTCTAAGAACTGCTTTATCCTGACAGAACACAGAAATGAATCCATATTATTTATAAAAGCAAAACCCAGAAAACCAAATTAAAAAACCCGCCCCAGTTCTGTGTATTTTTAGATATGGTACTTGATGAATTTCTCCTGTGTATAGAGGCTCAGGGTGGTCTATGCATCACCTAAGTCTTCAAGGAGAGCTTGTTTAGGGCATGGTGCAATGTCGTTATGCCTCATCCTTGCCTGAAGGAATCTCTTGCCACCAGAAAAATATTTCTTTAAGCCTTAGTTTTCTATACATATCTGTATGTGGCCCAGAGCATACTTTCCATACTGAGCAAGGTCCACAAGGGAGGCAGCTGAGATTCACTGATGAGTTGCCCAGTTCTGTCTTTATTTAGGATTAACCAGCATTATTACAAGGGAGAGGAATGGTGAAGAATGGGGACTGAATGGACTCCTGCTCACATTTCAACAGCATAGATTTATCTGTGTCTTAGGGATGCTACTTCATTCATTGCTTCTGAGCTTGCACAGAAGAAAGGGTGGTGAATGTGGAAGAAAGGAAAGTTTCTCCAGAGGCTCCCTAAGCAGTGTCACTTTGCCTGTCTGTAGCTCTGTACTTACAACTTAGATAAGCTGTCTGTGACATGGCCAGTGTATTTCAAAAGTGCATTTTACTAGTTGATTTCTAAATGCATGCCAGCTTTGCCTCCCATTGCAGTCCTACGCAGATATAAAGATTTTTGTTTATTTACGCATATTTTAGGTTTTGCTTTCTGTGACATATTGTACATCTTTTATCTATTATAAGAACAGAGGCCTGTAGACCCTTACTTAGTAACATTTATGGATACTGTGCTTTTACTGGAACTTAAACCAGAGTACCAACATGCAGCACAGCATGAAATGTCTGTCACCAGCTGTTTAAGTAGGAAAAACATTTTGTAGGAACTCAGCACACCTTGGCTTTTGGGCTCTTGCCATTATACTTGTGGTCAGGTTTCAGGATAAGAAAACCACCACCACGACAACAACAAAATAAAAAACAGCCAAAACAAATAAAAAAAACCAAATAACAACTACTAGTCATTGTGTCGTCGTTGTGACTAGGCTTTGCAAATGAAGATCCAGGGAGGGCTCCACCCACGCTCCTCATCTGCGTCTTTTCCAAGCACGCTGATAAAAAGAGGAGAGCGGATAGCACCCTCGAGCCTGCACAAGGGATTTTTTTTAGGTGAGACCCACCCTTTAGTCCTAAGGTTCATCTGCCAGGGCTTAGCAAGCTTGGACGCTGGCAGCCAAGTCCTTAGGACAGAGGTTTAACCTCTTAGATGGAAGGCCTTACAGGGCTAAACGAGCTCCATCTGCCTGGGTTTGGAATCAGAGTTGTCCTTCTCCTAGGATGACTGCCAGAAGGCTAATGAGCACATCCTACCCATACAAGGATTCTAGGAACATGGGTATCACTCCCCACACTTTCCCGTGGGCAATGAGTTTAATGCTCCCTCTGCTGTCAGCACAGTTATCGCACCAGGGGCCACAGAAGACCCCAAGTGATTTTCAGACTGTGCCTGTAGTCATTGTGTGCTGTTTTGGGTTTTTGTTGGGTTTTGGGGGTTTTGTTGGGTTTTTAGGTTTTTGTTGTGTTTTTTTTTTTTATTGGGGAGAGGGCTAGGGAGGGAGTAGTTTGTTGGGGTTGGTTGGTTTGTTTTAAACCTGGCTATTTATTTTGATGCCTACATGGGAACAGAACTCTTTTGAAGCTCTAGTCCTGTGTGAGTTTATCCTGCATTAAGAGCAGATGGTGAATAGCTTCGACAGCTTTGTTTCTGTTACCGACCACCTTTGATTAACTCCCTTGCTTTGCTTTTCAGCCTTTATTGCTTCTGTTCTGAAATAATGGGGGCAGAGCTATTGTTATTTCTCAGCCAGGGCTTTTCTCACACAATACTATTGATCTGTACTTTCACTATTTGTTTTGTTGCACTATCCAAAAAGGTATTGTGACTAAAGGGAAGGAGGAGAGGATGAAACCTTTTTAATAGTGTGGCACACTGCAAGATCCCATTGCTGCAAATATGTGTGCATCTATTTAATTGTGTATGTTTCTCCTGGTGTAAATGCCAGAGAAATGACAAGGTATGACCTAGATATGTACATTATCCTTCGGCTATTTCAGTTGCAGATCAGTCCATAAATCACCATAACTGATAATAGTGTTCTTTAGATTATATGTGACATCTGTTGTCTCAAGGATAACATGAAGTATTCAGTCTAGACATCATAGTTTTGTAGACTAATAGTGTCATTCCCAATGAACAACCATATGTATGTTCAGTCAGCTTAAGAATCCACATATAGACTTGCACCTGAAGGAGAGAACTGAAAAAGTCAACCTCAAGAAACTATTGCTTTGAGTGTTGTAGACAGCATAAACTATAGGTGCTTTAGTTCTTGCACTGCACAGAAGCAATCACTTCATCTTCCCTGTTCTTATGCTTTTGATCTTTCTGAGTGGTTGAAGGAAGTGTTTTCCAGCATTTGTTTCAAGCCTTTACTGTCCAACGTTATTATGAGATCTGAAAGAGGTCAGGTTTATTACGAACCTTAGTTCCCCAACTTCAGTTTAATCTCAGTTTGTGTTTGTTCCTCATGTATATCTTCGTTTGTGTGGGCACTGAAATCTATGACCTGCTCTGCTAGGTTCATAAACCACTTGTAAGAACACTAGTGTATGTTAATGCTGGCATGCTAATACGGGCTGTCAGCTCTTCCTAAACCATACTGACTGTAGTTGGATTAATTCCTTCTGAAATGTGGGTTATTTTTCTGATTAATTATTTTAAAACTAATTGCCCTTATTCACATTTTGGTCCCAAGTTGGTTGGGTCTTTACTTCCAGCTGTATTTTTATTATTATANCCCAAGTGATTTTCAGACTGTGCCTGTATTATAATTATGTAGGCAGAAAAACCTATGACATATTCTCCTTTCCTCAAAACAGAACTTTTTCTTTTTTTTAATTAAAACCACCCAAGACCCTAAAATCTGTTCTACACAAATTTATATGCAGGCTTTTATAGCAATTTCTTTTGTAATTTCTTGCAACTTTTTTGCAAGGTGAGGTGTAATCCAACTTTTGAGTCTCAAATTAATCTCAGAGAGAGGAAATTTATTTGGAAGTTTTTTGAAAGGGCTCTTGTTTATTTATTTTTATTTTATTTTATTCCAGATGGTATGGTTATAGTAGTCTAGCTGAGTTTTTCAGTTCCAAAAAATGGAGGAGGCTGGCTGGTACTTAGCAAACTGATCCTTCTAACCCTTGTGCCATTTTATCACTATCTTTCAAATTACTGTTTAGATCTGCCTGTATAGTTGGACAAATATAGTTGTTTACATTGTTCAGAAGTTATCTGCTAATGCATCATAATTCCTTGTGTTTACTCATTTATTTATTGTTTACATTTGCTCTGGGTATGATGCATCTGTATGACCTTTAGCATGTGGATTATTCATGTAACGATTGCCAGGGATATTTGTATTCATATGGGCTTTGATCTAATCCCATTGAAAACAAAAGAGTTAACAGTATTGGCTTCTCTGTGTTTTGGATCCTGCTCTTAATTTTGTTTGGTGACCTAAATCACACACTTTCCTGGTTAGATGTCTTAAGTTGTATAATCAGGGTAAGTCTCTTTCCTCTTCATTGATTAACTGTGAATATTCGTAATTGTTCAACAAATCAATTTTGCATGAAATAGAAGGCTTTTCATAATGGTAATGAAATCACTTTTGGCATGAATGATATCATTCATATTTATTTATGCCAGTGTTTGTGATGCATTTGCTTTGTGAGTGCAACCTCATGCACTAGAGTGTTTGAGATCAAGCTAATGAAAAAATATTGAAAGAGAAAACATTAGCTAAGCAAATAGCTTCTACTGCAGAAGGGTAAATGAATGCTTCTGGGCTGTGTTTGTACCTACTGTCCCTATAATCTTAGTTGAGACCTCTTGGAATATATAAATGTGTATATACATATTAAAAATATACTGATTAAAGGCCAAATTAACTTTATATATTGGCATTGTAGTTACACATGGTACCTTAGACCTCCAGTAAATTACAACAATGGACATGATATAACTTTATATGTATAATAAAAAAAATAATTTTAGACTTATAGTGTATATAGTCTTGCCTTGCTGGCAAAGTATATAAACTTTTCTAGTTTGGATTCATGTTTGTTATGGCATTCTCTTACCAAATATTTATGTATTTTTGTCTTCTGACTTTCACTCAAGGATGTATGTAGGATAATGCTGAGAGAAGAGTGGGAGGTTGAAGTGTCACTGCATAATATTTCAGAATAGCATTTTCTGCCATTGAGGCTGCTGGAAGCTTGGAAGGCAGCATTAAGATTTCTTAGCTTTGCCCACTAAATTCATAATGAACTCTCCAATTCCCACAGGAGCTTAATATACTCTAAATGTTAGGATTTATTTTTTTTCCTTTTTGGAAGATTGGTGGCAGCGAAAAGAACATAATTACAACAAAAATGTTAAGCCTTGCCTATCATCTATAAACTCTCATTACAGGCACTGTATTTAAAAATGAAGCTGTTAATTAAGAACATGTCAGTTGATGATGAATGTCCTATGATTTGAACTAACTGTCTTCCAAAATGTTATTCTATTGCTAAGAAGCCAAAATGTTAATATGTATAAGCGTTGCAAAACTAGAATATTTAAGGTGGACAGTTTGTATGCTCTGACAGAAATTATTTGGCATGACAGGTAAAAGATGTGTTTCGTTGAGGTAGCTAACTGCTGTCCAAATGCCCTATTGTCTATTTGGCCACAGGATGAGTTAAAACGATGATACTGATTATAGAATTAGATTAATTGTGAGGTATTTGTTTATTTGCAAAGTTGTGCTTTTGTTTGTTTGTTTTGTTTAAGAGATTAGCAGTTGGGGGGTGGGGAATAACTTTCAAAGAATCAGTGGTTTCTTTTGCAGGAAATATTTCCAGTTTCAGAGATGTTCACTATTTTTCTACAACGTTCTCAGGAGTGAGCAGTGCCACTCTTTTTACAGTTGTCTTGAGAACAGTATAGCATTTATTTAGAGTGAAAGGAGACTGTCATTGCTGCAATCACCACCCACTGAAGAATTGAACTAGAGAAAAATAAAATAACTGGGAGGCAGAGAGAGGGAAGAGGTGGTAGGGAGAGGTGGTTTCTCATGAGCTTTTAACAGAATCAGGAGAGAGAAAGGGAAGAAAGCAGCTGGCTGATAATTTATTACACCATCTTTAGCAGAAAAGAGAGTTAAAATGAAAAAGAACTTGGCCATGAGCAATGTAGCATTTCTCACCTACTCAAAGATATAAAGCACCCAGAACAAAAATAAGGTCTGGCAAAGGTAACATCATGTGGGATCCTGCAGTGTTTTAGCTCTAATGGTGGGAGTTGAGAGGAGGTGAACATACTGTTTAGCATTAATCTCATCCATGCTAAATGGATTTCATGTTATATGTCTGATAGTGTTGGTCATTCAAACCCTACAAATATTGTAAGAATAATGTTTACCCTATAATACAAACCCTCTTTTCTTACAACCCTTTCTTTTACAAAAAAAAATGGACAGAATTTATATAGGTGCTAAATTATCTAGACCACCTTATTCCCTAGGAGGGCTACATAACAGTTCTGACGCTGTTTAAAGTTACCAGCTTGGTTTCAATCTAGAAGAACAGTAGAGATATTGGTTGTTAGAATTAATGCAGTGATTGCAGGTAATGGAACTCTTTATCCTTTCCTGTATCATTGAATGATGTGAGCTTGTTAGTGTGGCTCATTTATATGGATTTCTAACAAAGCTTTGTCAAAAAAGTAGGCATCATAATTACTAATGAAACCTTTCATTATATATTTAAATTAGGGACATTGAAATGCAGACTGGATTAACAAATAATGCGATTTCACGATCAATTTTTGTGTAATTCTTGGCACATGGCACCTGGTATTGGGATCTAGTGATACAGCTTCACATGATGTGCTGTATCATTTGGATTCATGTTAGTACTACCTTCCATTTGAACAGAATTTAAGAATTTGTGACAATTAATTTTGGAATACTTCCAATAAAGCTGGTTTTAGTTTTGCAAAGTGCAGCAATTGACATTGTTAACTTAGCAGTTATGTGTCGTTTCTAAATAAATGCATATGTTTGCTGCCTGTTTTGCATGTCTGGTGCAAAGATGATGTAATATCCTTCAGAATACAGAAGTGTCCATCATTCAGCAGATTATATATGTGTATGTTTCTTCTTACTACTGAGGATATTTCAATAGGAGCCTCTGAGCCCCACTGAGACTAAATCTTTGTCATGTGCATCACTGCACCAAACAGATTAGTAAAAGAAATTCATTTTCTCAAAGTAGACATAGCTGAAAGAAGGAGATGCTTTGTTATCTTTCCTAACATCACTGAGTGCTTGCTTTTAGGACCCAGATCTTCTCGGTCCCTTCCTATGTCTCCCAGAGGCATAATTTTCCTTGTGATCCTAGCTAGAGCATCCCAAACTTTGGTCTTTCAGGTCGGCACTTTGTATGGAATCAGTAATTCCTGGGCTATGGTTGTTATTGTACTAAAACAATGTTGCTTTCCAGTATGTGGACTCCATGGAGCTCTCACTAGGACATCTGTAGGATTCTGTGATGACAAGAAGTTAAATTAAATACTACATGTATTGTTTTGAGAGAGTTTAGCTTCACAGAGGGTAACTCTTTGAAACATACGCATATATTATTTATTGACATTTGTGCCATGTTCACATTTGAGATGGCCTAATTCAACATCTGTTTCTGATTAAAGTGAGCATCTGGTATTTGACAGATAATTATGAGACATGAGTTTACTGTCCTCTAGGCCTACCAGACAAACTGGAACCAGGTTCTCTAGGTAGATGGTAAGACCCAGTTCAGTGCTGGGTGCTGTTCTGATCACACTTTTTATGTGGGCTGTGATCAGAATAGAGTTTATCTGTTATACCCTTTTTGCAAGTAGAAGTACCAGCAACTTCAGTGTTGTGTCCTAGGATCAGAAAGAAAAACAGAGATGAAGATTTTTCCAACACAGAAGAATAAAATGAGAAAGTTCTTGAAAGTTCTACCCCTATTAAACTTTTCCCCTTGCTTACGCTGAAAATCTGAATTTGTGATGCTTCTTTTGCCCTTACAAATAAGTTTGTCATACAGCAAAGGAATGAATTCATCTATAAAATAGCAGCTTGGTGACCAGGATATGGAGAGACTTTTTTCCCTGACTCAGTTTGTCCAGAGAGGTAAGTTGATTTACAGAGAAAATGAACACAGGATGACAGTTATGTAATGCAAGAAGCCCCAGCTAATTTTGTCTTCTCTTGTCCCTGAGCAAGGTGCATAACTCGTTGTTCATTATGAATTGTAGAGAGAAGCTCACTTCTGGACAACAAATAAAATATTCAGTCTTTGTGTTGGTACTCTGTTTAACTCCCAGCTACAATTTTTAACTAGCAGAGGTATTGCTCTGATATTAAGCCTGAAAGGTCCTAGAAGGAGAGGACTGTGATCTTTGTTTCTTGTTTTCTTCTGTGATGATGTTCCCTAGAAATGCAAAGCCGTGAATAAGTAATCTAACATACCCATCTCTGTTAGCAGCTCTTAATTGCAGGATCTGACATTTTTTTGTGCTCCCATTTATCTATATGCATCTATAGGTATGTGTGTGTATGTATCTACAAAAGCAAATGCTTTTTCTCCTGGAACTTGCTTTTTTTCCTCTTCTTTAAGACCTATAAAACAGTTATAAGACAACACAGAGTAATAGTCTCCTCTAGTTAAAAACTGTAGCATAAACATAGTCTCTGTATAGAATCATAGAATCATAGAATGGCCAGGCTGGAAGGGACCCTAAAGATCATCTATTTCCAACCTCCCCACACTGAGCAGGGATGCCAATCACTAGACCAGGTCACCCAGGGCCACATCCAGCCTGGCCTTGAACACTGCCAGGGATGGGGCATCCACAACCTCTCTGGGCAACCTGTTCCAGTGCCTAACCACTCTCCTGGTAAAGAACTTCCTCATAATCTCCAATCTAAATTTCCCCTCCTTCAGCTTATAACCATTCCCCCTTGTCCTATCACAGTCTGACCGCTTAAAAAGTCTCTCCCCTTCTGTCTTATAATCCCCCTTTAGGTACTGGAAAACTGCTCTAAGATCCCCTCGAAGCCTTCTCTTTTCCAGGCTGAACAATCCCAACTGACTATCTTCATAGGGGAGGTTCTCCAGTCCTTTAATCATCTTTGTGGCCCTCCTCTGGACTCGTTCCAACAGGTCCACATCTTTTTTATGCTGAGCTGTAGCTCAGCTCCTCCTATAAACGTTCAATCCTGAGAAATTATGCCATTTTAATTTCACTTTAACTCTGTACTTGTTGCATTTGATTGACTTGGACAGAGCTGTTACCTGCATAACCATAGGCTTTTTTCTTACCAGGTATTATTAGCCGCCAGGAGGCAGAAGAGCTGTTGATGAATAAATCTGAAGGAACATTCTTGGTGCGAGTCAGTGAGAAAATCTGGGGCTACACGTTGTCTTATCGCCAGCAAAGTGGCTTCAAACACTTCCTGGTTGATGCTTCAGGTGATTTCTACAGCTTCTTGGGAGTAGATCCAAACCGACATGCAACACTGACAGATCTTATTGATTTTCACAAGGTAACAATTGCTAGGTAGAAATCAATAGCTGAGTGGAAGGGATTAATTATTTAAAGAGGAACCAAGTAATTTGAAACCACACTGGAAAGTAGTAGTAACCATAGCGGGGAAGAGAATATTTGTATGTATTCTACAGTAAGCCTAGCTGTAACATTTATAGTTTGTGTGTTTTGTTGCAGTGAATCAGGAGGCTTTCCCCTTCTTTCAGATGCTTTGGCATGTATTTATGTTCCCTTCTAAGCAGATTCTTATGCAATGGGTACTCTTCTGGGCTAAAAATGGACTAATAAGCCTGACAGAACTAACATTTTCTGAGCCTCTTTGCTGTGCAAAATTGGATTGGAAATATCATATAAAGGTATTTCAATGAAATTTCAGCATTTTTCAGCCTTTGATATAAGGGCTGTAATGTGCAAAAGCCAAAGCCCGGTGGACTGCAGTAAAAGAGGGATCATGGAGGGTTTCTCTTTTAGGGATGTGCTAAGGGTCATTCCTTATTATCCAAAATAATCTTTAAGAGTAATTTACTACTTATATTTGACTTTAGATAGGTTTGAATTACTTTGCCTCTAACTTGTGTTTCTTTTTGTCAGACTGTGACTATAAACAGTAGCACTGTTTCTGATAGCATAAGTTGTTTTTGTCACCTTGCTACTCTCCCCATCTTCATCAGTTTTAATTCTACTTCTTTCGTAGCCACCTTTACAATTTCTCTTCATCCTCTCTTTTCTAAATCCCTTTCCTTCTTTATGCTTTTCTCAGTCTTGTCTCAAACTAATTCTATTAATTTTTTTGCTTTTCCTTTTATTCACAATTTTTTTTTATTCAGTCTCACAGATGCTAGCCGAGATTATTCTTCTGATTTAACTTCTCTTTTAAATCTTTCTTTTGTTTCAGCTAAGTTGCAACATCTCTTCAGTGTTGCCATAGTGCCCCCTCACAGATCACTATGATATTATATTTCTACAAATAATGTTTCTGCTTGGGAGGATGATAGGTGTCACATTTGACTCCTCCCCTGATTTGATGAAATTCACTCTCAATGGCCACTTTGAAAGCCAAAGCCCCCTACACCCTTCTTCCTCTATCCAAGATCTTATTGCTGAGCATGATATTATAGGATTCAGCATATTCTTTGGCCAGTTTGGGTCAACCAGCTGGCCTGTGTCTGCTCCCAGCTTCTAGCTTATTCCCACCCTACTCACTGCCAGCAGGGCCTGAACAGGAAAGAGAGAAAGCTTTGATGCCATGCAATTACAGCAACAGCTAAAACACTGGTGTATTATCAACACTGTTCTAGCCACAAATTCCAAACACACCACCATACAGAATGCTGTGAAGAAAGTTAACACTGTCCTAGCCAGACCCAGTACAATTGGAGAGAGTCTAACCCCAGGGCATTGTCAGGGAAAGAAAAGCACACATACATCACCTCAAATGCAGATTATCAGGCATTGGATGTAGGAGCTCTGGCTAAAGTAGTATCCCTTGTGCTCTGGGAGAGGGATGATGGTGACACCAATTCCAGTCATCCTGGTCCGATGTTCCTATGTTCCAGCTATGTTCCTATATTTTGAGCACACCTCAGACAGCAGTAGGGCACTTGTCAGAAGCAGACTGGCTTTTCATTCCTTACACTAAATAAAATGAATAAAGAAATAAATAATAAATAAATAAAATTAAGTATAATTACTCTAGTAATAAATGCAAAGACCAAGTTATCTACTTTTCCAGTAAGTTGTCTTGTATTCCTCTTGGTTACCAGTTACTGGAATGACAGGCATATGGATATTTAGTTAATAAAAATAGGTGCTACTTCTACAGACTGTCTTTTACCCTAGCAAGGTTGATACCTTTCACCCCTCTGTAAGCAGAAAGCTGTTACTGTTGTGTGTAAGCACTCAACATTGAGCTCTTGCTCACTCTCCCTGGGGAACCTTCTTTCATCCCAAGGACAATGGAGGTAGAATAGTGGGACTGACATGTCTGTTAAAGTGACCCTTGAGAATACCCTTTATAGGCACCTGTAGCTGTTTTTCTTAAGTAGCCTAGCAACTTACAGGTAGCACAAATCACAGTGGTTTTTGTACACCATTTGATTTCACTGTTTGGTACTAGCACAAGTTACAAACAGCCTAAGTATAAGATAAACAAAGCATGAAGAAAACAAATAGTTGATAGGATCCCTTTGCTGGCCTGTACTTACTTCTCAAGCTTTTATTCATAATTGGTTACCAATTACAGTAGAGTGATGGCCTTTATTGCTATCAGTTGTTTTTCTTAGAAGACAGGGAAAGGCTTAGACCTTTGATATTTTAATTGGTTTTATCTTTCTAGGAAGAAACCATCACATCCTCAGGTGGGGAGCTACTACTGGAGCCATGTGGACAGCAGAAGAATCCACCAGACTACAGTCCCTTATTTGAATAACTGATCCAGGACTAGCGGGAATGAATTCTGGATAGCTGTAGTAATAGATATCTACAAAAGTAAATGCTGAAAAATAGTTAAACTTCCAAAGCCACTGTTCTTGTGGCCAAAATGTATCCTAATTAAAAGGTCAAAAATATTTCTCGTTTGTATCTGAATTACCATCATTATTCATACTGCTAACATTTCAAACGTGAGAAATTACTGGCAAATTACAAGTGAGGACTATTCCCAGAAATATTTCAGGGGGCTGTGGCCAGTTGCACTGAACACTAAGTTCCTATCTTAATTTTCTTAATCTTTCAGATTGAAAATTAAAAATGCAGCAAGAACTATAGGCAGGAGGAATTCATAGAGTATTGTATGAAGTACTAATATTGGTTACTAATATTGGTGATCAGATTCTTTTTTCCAAAGTGAGGTTTCTCAGTTTCTGTTGACAGTCTCATTACTCAGGGGTACACTTCTGATAACAAGAGAAGCCATCTTGGAACATCCTTCTGCAGTTTGTGATTGGTTAAATGCTTGGGTGTACCTGGAAATTTGCTATTGTGCTTTTGAATTGAGGTTTACAAAGTTCACCACAGCACAGACAGAATAAGGTAATTCATATTTTATTTACTGTATCATGCAGTCCAACAGCCTTGGAAAGAATCATACTCCTGTACAGAAAGTGGTCAGTTTATTCTAAAGTAGCTATTCTAATGAAAGCAGTTTAATCTGCAACAACAGCAACTCCTCTCACTGGCCTTGTCATGTTTTCTGCTTTCTGATGTGCAAGATATGTGCTGGAGATTCCTAGCTATACTTTGCCATAGGACCTTCCTAGCTTTACTTTGCCATAGGACCTTCCTTGAGCTATGAGTGAATGTGGGAGTGGTACATTTATCCATAGAAAAGAGCAAACCAATTATATTATCAATGTGCTATTTCATGTTTAAGAAAAGCTGCACACAATGTGTTCTTGATCCGTTTTGTAGACGTTACTAACCCATATGAAAATACAGCTGTAGCTTAGATCTATGGAGCAGTTGCTTAGTGTTTGGACTATAAAGACAATCCCTTCATGATAGTTAATTTGCCCTCCTGAAATTTGTTGCCTCACCAGTCCTTGCACTCTGAGCTGTCACAGGGTATAGATGTAGTCCTGCATTTTTTTTTTACTGGAAGGCTGGATGCTACTGAGGCAGCCAGTTCAGGAAATGGAGGGGAAGTGTTGTCCCTTCCTTACTATTACTATCCAGTGCTCCTTGCTCTGTTCCCTTAAATGGGCAGATAGAAACTGCTGAGTATAAAAGTGTTCTTTTCAACTCCAGACATTCATTTTGCAGGGCAATATTTCAAATAATAGGGCTGTGACAGCTCTGTATGCAACTAGTTTATTTCAAGAGTGAAGCGGGATATGAGGGAAGTAGTTGTGTACCTGTTGGTTGGTCTCATAGTCATGCCTTTTATAGGCAGTTTCTCAGTACTTTTTCATCTGTGATGTGTATTTTGCGATGTAAAGTGGACCAATTCCCTATGTGTTACTGTACTTCCATGGTTAATTTTCTCCTGGGTATCTCTGAAGCTGTAGGAAAGGCACACTGAATGTATATAGTGATTGGCATCCCTGCTCAGTGCGGGGAGGTTGGAACTATATGATCTTTAGGGTCCCTTCCAACCTGGTCATTCTATGATTCTATGATTCTATGTCTATATGCTACTTTGGGCGATCTCTGAATTCATATGTGGTTCTCTTCTAAATCTCAGTGTAGACTTTCCTCCTGAAGCCCATGTAAATCCTCTCCTCAAATAGTCATTTCTTTTACCTTCTATAAATTGTCTGACCTAGATGGTAAGCTCATGTAGGAAAAGAAACTTGTTGGTCAAAGCTTGTGCTGTAAAAGTGATAATGGGTGCTGTGGTAATAATAGCAACAATTTTTTGTCATAGTTAATTCTACAGTTAGCCCATATTAAAATATAGGGTTTTGCACACAAACTTCATTGTTCAGGGGAATTTTCTTTTGTTAACATTGCTTTTTGTGTGATTTCATTCATCAATGTTTGTGACACATGAAAAGAAAATTCTAATGAATTTTCCATGGGCTTAGATGGACAATTTCTGTATTACTCACTTAGGACACTGGCTCAGGAGGTTTTCTATAGTTGCTGTTAGCCTCTGATAAAAAGCAAATCAGGACACAGAAATAAGCAATGCTTATGAACTGGAGCAGCTGTTCTTACTGCACAGTGCTCAGGGAAGACAATGCTTGGGCTGTTCACAGGAAGTAGGCTTACAGAGGTAGGACATTCTTTAGCTATATGTCTGGTAGCTGGAGAAACAGTGACTTGGTAGCTAGCTAAAGGGTCAGGTTATCTACATGGTCTTTGAATTTTATTAAAGGTGACCCTTGCAGGTCACCAGGGGCTGGATTCTTGAAATGGAATACAGTTCTGCAATTCTGAACACAGTAACCTTTATGTAGGCCTCTACTAGGATTTATAGTCTGCATTAATTCAGAAGCCTGGTATGCATGGTCTGGGATAAGAACACACCTGGTACAGGTATGTACAGACATTGAATCCAGCAGCCAGAATGTAGAGGTCAGTACAGAGCAATTCACTGTGCTTCAAAAATGGACTCTGTAAGGTAACCACAGCATAAGTTGCTTTTTCGCAATAGAACGTTCACTAAGTGCAACCTGCCTCCTCCAAAGAATCCCAATATCTGCAGGCTGCTTCGTCTGAGAGACTAGCTCTGCACTTGTTTCCTCTGTATAGGCATCTTAAAAGCCACCTTGGCCTCACATTATTCACAGCTGCACATTCCATCAGAGAATGACTAGACCTCTACCTGAAAGGTACCTTTTAAAGTTAAAAAATGTAGATATCCATAGACTTACCTCTGAGGACAGAATGCAGTAGCTGCCTGTGTAGGAGTGAGGGTCTAAAGGTGGTACTGAGTAAAAAAGGTGGTATTTAAACACCCAGGCATCTTTGCAGACTGGTGTTCTGCCTTTATGAACTGCTTTGAAAAGGTGCTAGGCATGCTAGAAAAGAAGATGTGCAATTTCCAAGGTTTTGGAAAGATTACTCATCCCATTCTACACAATTTGGGGAATATAGAATGTAGACAGAATATTGAAGAACTGTTCCATAAGGAATTCACATTCAGGCACTGAAGATAATACAGCTATTTATTTCTAGCAGCACACTTCCCAGCAACTATTTGCATTGTTTAGCTGATTAGAAGGCTTGGAAGTACCTAGCTCTTTAGCCTGTGTGTCTTCTGGTGATGTAATTAACAGCACAACACCATCATCATTTGCACTTCGGAGCACATTTCCTACTTTCAGTTTTCTAATTTTTTTGGGTCTCAGTTCCACTCATTTCTCATTCTAGGTTTTACCTGGCTTTAAAATAAATTCCTTGTAAGTTCTTCTGCAAATGAAATTACTTGGAAAACTGCATTTTCATCTGAGAGTTTTATTATGCTAATAAATGTTAGAATTCTTAAGTAAAGGAATTGGACTTGTTTGTTTTTTGTCTCTCCATAGATCCACAGAAGTAATGAAAAATAGCCAGCCAGTTCATAGAGTTACCAGGAAAGAAAAACTCAACAATACATAGCCAGAAGCAGCAGCAATAAAATAAAGTGCAACCTAACTGAAGATAAACTTTGAAGGAGACAAAAGGAGATCATAGCAAGCAGAAATTAAGAAGAAGAGAAGCTTTCTTTGGTAGAGATGTGCAGCTGCTGCCAATACACTTAAGGGTTGTAGGCAAAAGTACAAGCATGGAGCTGTTTCCTAAGCTAACAAATGCTGCTTGTTGCCTTCCAGAAAATAAATGGACTATGAAAAGGTAATCAGTTAGGAAGAATAATAAGGGAAAGCAGTGAAGGAGTAAATATGGAAAATTAAGAAAATAAGAAAGGGGAAAATATACTTATCCCATTTTTTGGTAAGTATTTTGAATTTTTGCTACTCTGGGAGGAAGTAGAGCACTGCTTCCTCCCTTTCACTCTGCAAGTCTCCCAGATTTCAGCATTGAGCTAAATCTGCCTTGGAGCTAGATTGTAAACTCTCAGTCTGTAAGAGTAGGGCTGGTCCATACTGCAGCCTTGAATACAGCATCTGCTTCACACTGTCTGCTTCTACATTTAGTGCTGTCTGAAGCTGTTCATCACTGTATACAAAACCTTTTTAGTGCTGCAGTTTCATTGTCTGGCATGGCTAGCTTGATTCAATTACACAGTGAGCCTCAAGTCTTGCTTTCTGATCTGTTTTTCTGGTGGTAGCTATTGTTGAATCATAAGAGGTACATGTTATGGATTTTCGTGATAAGATTTCCTGTCAATGACACCACCAGGAATACACTGAGACATCTATTATGGTAATGCTGTTTCATAAGGCAAAATGCTACAGCAATAAGGAAAACTTCTAAACTTTTAAATTAATTCAACTTTTTTCATATCTCTTTCATGCCAGTAAAATATGGCATACAAGGTCCCAAGCTTGTTTGCATGTATCTTTGAAAAAAGCAGCTCTTGAGAGTATATTCAGCAGTGGGCCCATATTTTCCCTAATTTTCCTTTTCCTACGGATACACTTGAAGAAGCCCTTCTTGTCCTTGACATCCCTTGTCAGATTTAATTCCAAGAGCTTTCCTTGTTGCATCCCTACATATTCTGGCAATGTTCCTGTATTTCTCACTTCCCAATAATTATTCCTAATAATAAATTCCTAATAATAATTATGTAGCATGAATATTTACATATTAGCTTTATGAAAGAATAATCCAGGACAACTGTTAAATATTAAATCCCTATTGTAGTACTGAGTGAAGGAAGATAGCTCCTGCCTGAAGAAAGAGATACCTAAAAATTTTAGTTGTAACAGAGATTATTTTCAGACTTACCGGGTAGGAACTGTTTCCAAAGATCAGATTCAGGGTGAGAGTTTGTGCTAGCTTTCACTGACTTTGAATAAAATGAATAAAACCTATTTCTTTGCTGAAGTTTAATACACTCAGTTTTGTATGAACTAGGGATCCACTTCTGCTCATTTTTCCCCTGAGTCCTCACAAACCTGAAAATAGAATGTTAATGGAGTTACACCACATTTCACTGCAGTCTAAATTCTTCTCTTTGCATAATGCCACAACACAGACCTGGTCTCAAGTGAAATGTGGTAGTTCACCGTAGAAGAAATTTTTCTCTTCCTCTGTACAAATAAAATTGTTTGGATAATTTATAGGTTGGCATTTATTTTTTCAATGATTTTCATGGACTGACTTTCTTTTCTGTGGTATTGTGCCTTTGCTTTAAGATTCCTTTTCCCCTTCCCAAGAGGACTGGGTTAGTGACTTCTGTGAAGTAATAATGTGTCCCTGGCTGGGCTAACAATTGCAGACTGAGGTGTTTGTACTTGACCAGATGTTTGACTTGTGTTTTCTGAGATGAATTTTTTGCATTCATACTATCTGATGATAATGATGCATAATTTCTTTTTGTAGCTAATTTCTTGCTATGCAAGTGTGGTGTGAAATTTTCTCTTCAAATATTTGTTTACTGCCAGTGATTAGTCCTGTAGCTTGTATATTTACATTTTGACCCATAGCTAATGCAATTTTTCTGCTAGGCTGGAGCCTTCAATGAGTTTGGTTTCATCTCTCTTAATTTCTTCCAGTAGTTTTAAATGAAGGTAACATCATTTTATGGTATCTTTATTAAACACCAATAAGTGATTTGTCTTACGGAGGAGAATTAACTTCAAAAGAGATTGGACATTTAGTTTGGTCTTCATTGTGTTCGTTTGATCTACGTACAAAGAAAACTCTTAGCATGTTAATGTCTTCTTTAAAGTTTAGCTGCCATTTCTCCCCTGTTCTCAGTTTTAATGAGAACTGGATGTGGGAGAAGGTCATACACTCATGACCAATAGAGAGACAAGAGAGGAGGAGGTAGGACTGTTTTATTCCATATAATTTTGCATATAATAGCAGGCAAAGTCTTGAATTGAATATTTCCCCAGATGCAGTATTTTTCTTACTTAGTGTTCAAAGGCTCTAGGCTGAGACCTATTGTCACTACTTTTCCTTTACACAGTAGCAAAATGAAGATGTTCATACTGGGTGTAAAAAGAGCCCAAGTGGAGTTGAATGAGTAACCTTACAGTGCCATAGTATTGGTACAGAAGGAGTGCAGACCAAGAACATGGTATAATCATATTTTGTATGTAGGTGTGTACAGCTAGGAGTGATTGCAAATTCTTGTGTGGTAGAAGTTAGTTCTTTTAATTATACAGTTGTCACTAATGGTCAACCTTAATGCACTTTCTATTCCACAACTTCATAGAACACAGATTGCCTGAAAGGAAAATAAGAAATACTTATTTTAGACAAGAGTTAATATGTATTATTGTATGATATTTGGGGCAGAATATTTTAAAGTGTATTATGCATCAATGTCTGGATATTAGACTGTAGAAGGTAAACGCTGCTTACAACATAAAGCATAATGAATTTCTCAATGTAATATTTATAGCACTTAACAAGTCAGTGAAGACTAAGTCTATCCCTGGTTACAGGCCTCTCCTGTAGGAAATGCTCTCAATATTGTAAACAAGAGGATGTCTTCTCATCTAGGATTTTAAGCTTAATAATGGACTTAAATAATACAGCAAATCATTTCAGAGCTGTACACTGAACACTGCACTCCAATTAGTGAGATAGCCTGTTGCACTTACATTTGTTCTTGGTTCTCAAAGTCGCCATGCTTGTGATAGCCTGACACTAATGAGAAATGTGTTTTTAGTAAGTCATTCAAATCCAACTTTATGGAAGATGTATTAAGGTATATATTTCCTTATTTTTTACCATTAACTTTTTCTCTCAGGGAATCCCAGAAAAAAACAACTTCTAAGAGAATGATGACTAAATGCATATAGTTCTGGTCTGCCTGCTAGACAGTATTTTGTTACCTTTTATGTAACTCACAGCACACTGGTTCATTAATTTTGAATTTCAGTATGCTATGTGCTACTTTGAAACCTATTTACATTTTTTAATAACAAACCAGTAAAGAGCTGTGCATGTGAGCAAACTGTTCTATGGGATGAAAATGTTCACTGAATTCCAGCTCTGAGCTTCTTCAAAATCCACTGGAGTTCATGTAGCAGTCTGTGATTGATAAATGTGAGAGTTTTTTTATAATGTCTGCCTTTCAGAATCACTTTTTACTTCCCCAGTGAAGAAACTGAGCTACTCTAAAATCTTCTGTTAATACTCTTCAATGGAGAAATATTCTGTTTTCAAAATGCAAAGCTTAATGAAATTGTTTCATTTTTTTAGAGTAAAAAAGTTCAAAAGTATCTAAATGCTATAAAAAGTATGCACAAAATTAACACAAAAAATTTATATATATATATTTATTCAGCCCTAAAAGAAAATGTGCTGCATTAGGCTTCGAAGTCAATACAGATATTCAGTGTTTTGACATTTCATTAGGTATCCATTCTCTCCATTAATGCTAGTTTCCTTTAAAGGGAGAATGGAAATACCCAGGAAACAGTTTATTCAAAATGTCAAGCCCATTAAATATCCAATTTGACAAGTGAAATTTATGAAGGTTTAAATAAGACTCCAGATACTGTTTTCTCCAGAACAAATCAAGCTAGCAAGGTAGGTGAGTTCAGAAAAACAACTGATGTACATTGTTCACAGTTTTGAATATTTTGTGTTACATGCTTGGATCCTATAGTATGAATTCCATTTTACACACTATTAAAAGTATGAGCACTGAAAAAATAATTAAATGGAATAATAAATACAATAATGGAAATTGTCTGTTATTCCACTTTCTCTGAAAAAGGCTAATTCTGCTAAGCCTATGGTTATGTAAAAGACTAAGCATATTCATGAACTTTTGCAGGAAAAGGGAGCTAATTTTTCAGGTTGTCATTGTGACTAATCACAACAGATACCTCCTCCTAGATGAAGAAATACAAAGTTCTGACTACATGTTTGAATACTATATAGAAACATTTGCAACGAACCAGTTGCATGCAAATGCAAAACATCCCACAGAACAGCCACTGCTGTGTAGCAAAATGAATAGCTTGGGCTCCAGTTGTTTCACTTTAAGCTGGATATGTTGACTTCATCCAGACTTCTAGGTCAGTGTGATATCAGCTCCTCTGTCCAAAATCACTCGTTATATGAGGAGACATGGGGTCAGGAAAGAGAGTGAGAACTATTGAAACTTTGAAATATTTCCATTACAGGAAAAAAATAAACTTCTTCTCCACTCCAGAAAAGTCAGTTTGCTAAGGAAAATAAGGAGACTTTGTAAAAGTGTTGCAGACATCCTTTCCCTTTGGTGAGTAGACATTTAGATAATTTGTTGAAGTAAATGCGAAATAAGTAGGGAATAAGGATTTGGTAGTCAGATCATTTTTTATTCATTCTGTTCTACAGCACCACACATGCAGTTGTGAATTGCTAACCCATCTGTTCTCAGAAGTAGTTCAAATCCAATAGACTAAAAATATTCTGTCTGCCAAGGAGACAGTCAAGGTGATTTGAAAAGGCTTGGATGCTTTTACTTTGGGCCACAGTCTGCAGATTAATTAAGAGGCATCAAGGCTGGGTTTTTTTCCTCTCCTCCTCCCTATTAATAATGAAGCAAATTCACCACAACCAAGGAGAAACCTGCCTGCTGGCTAATATTCTGTTTGTAATACTGTGTCTGCACCTGCCCATGGCACTGAAATTCATTTCAAGTTACACTTAAGTAATTGATGATCGCTTGCCATATCCCTTTAAAAAGGTTTTTTATCAATGTCGTTGGTGGTTCATTTTGTATCAGCAGCAAATCAATGAAATTTTAATGGAAAGGAGTGCTCTACTTGAGACTGAATTAATATTGCTTTACCTGTTTCAATATCAAGTGAAGTTTTCAAAGACTAGAAGGAGAATAGGTGTTCAGATTTTTTTCTTTGATAACTTTGTTTCTGCACAATGGTGGTATCCTTGTGATCAGCTGTAAGAAAGATTAAATGCATTAATGAGCTTAGTTTAACATTAGCAACATGCAATGAGAAACAATGGAAAAATGTGGGGTTTGAAGATGATAGCTAGAACCTCATAAATGTAAATGCCACAAAAACATAGCAGGGAGCATATTAACTCCTAAAATACTAGCTAGGGAGATGGAGAGAATCTGAAATGGTTTTAAAATCTCCAAGGTAATGCAGTAATTAGCCATGCAGAGGGAAGTACAAGAAGGTCGTGTATTGAGTTCCCTTATTTAAAACTGCAGGAGGAGCCTGTATTGTCAGAATAATGCCATGGCACTGCAGGAATACCATCAACCACTGCACCCTGCTCAGAGCAGCCTGTGAAGTGCAGGCTTGCCTGTGAACTCAGCACAGAGGCAGTACTGGGGCTTTTGGGGCATAAATCCTGCCAGTCTGTGACTTCCAGTCATCAAGAAATTTTTGCATCTTGAGAAGCTCCAACAATTCATGTTGTTTTGGAGCTG
Organism: Bucco capensis; assembly: GCA_013396975.1. Taxonomy (NCBI): domain Eukaryota; kingdom Metazoa; phylum Chordata; class Aves; order Piciformes; family Bucconidae; genus Bucco; species Bucco capensis. Next base: position 204,660 of record VWZO01018188.1, on the reverse strand, counting down.
TCTCTACAGCAAAGTGATTAAACTACTTTATTCCCTTGTCAATATTATTTCTTTGTGGTCGTCTAAGCCATATGAACTAGTTATGTGGTATTTCACATTATTTTTGCCTATTGTAGATGGCTAAAAAGCATATGACAAAAAAATTACTTAAGCTTAAATAGACTAGAGGGAAATATAAACCTTTTCCTGGTAATTTAGCTCCAGGCTTGTGCTGCAAGTTGTGTGCAACTTCATGCACAGCTAGCCCTGTCTATTACTGGTCTAGCTGGTGACAAAGAGGTCACAGGAGCCACCGTCAGGCTCATAATCTGGAGGAACAGCAATTAAACCTAAAGACCCAACTGCCTGCAGCCTTAGCATGATGGGGAAAAGGAAACCTTTATCGAGAGATTTTCTTAATGTTAAACGTTGCCAGAAATCNCAGCTGAAAAGCGCGGGAGAGCTCCCGGCCTCGGCCTGCGTTGTCCCTGGCGCCCTGCTTCAGGCTCTCCCTCAGGCGGGGAATTCAGCCGAGGCGATGCCCACATGCAGCACTAAAACTGTAAGTGGGTTGTGGGCACTTTTCAAAAAGAGACTGTTAGACTTTATGCTTCAAATCTGGCAATTTTTAGCTGTTCTGAAAATCAACAAACAACACTTCATGTTTTGCACTGGATAAAATTCATTCAATTCAGCTAAATTCACCTCCACTGATCTAGATTCATTGCCTGGCTTTGTTTTGTCACCAATTTTGAAACATTTCCTTCTTTTTACCCTCCTGCTCTGCTGGCCCTGGTCTCTCTGTAGCAGCTGGATGGAGGAACTGTTCTCTAGCCCAGCCTTGTCACAGTGTGGGCTTTGAGATGAGAGGTGCTATGGCACTGCTGAGTGGCTGGAGGAGCTGGCAACTACAGCAGCAGTGGAGGAGGACACAGGATGGAGCTGTCATGGTGTAGTCTGCTCATCGGTGCCTCAAAGTGAAGACTCTGAGTTTGAGGGCTTAATCTTGCAGCTTTGCTGAAGGAAACTTTCAATAGCAGTTTTCATCTGCCAAAAGTCTCCTATTTACCGAGTTCTAGCTGAACCAGGGCATGAAATGCAGGCCTGATAAAAACTTTCTGCATAGGTTGATTCAGGCTGAACATAGCAAGATTGGTAAGATAAAACTGGAAGTAGGAAACACACCAGGGGAATGCTGAACTATCCTGATTTAAGAACTCTGTCTGCTGAAGAGGACTTCTTCAGTTGTGCTGCTTGTGGCTGGGTAATAGAAATAGGAAGACCATAAGGAAGAAAGCTGCCATATGGCCTCCAAAGGCAACACGAAGGAGCCCTCTTCTCCAGTAATACTGGCCTGATGGAGGCAAACCGGTAGGCAAGATGTGTTTTGTTTTTGTTGTTGGCTTAGCTTTCTAGAATTGCCAGGGTAATGGTGCTGGAATGCAGGAAAAATATTGGCTGATTCTTGAAATAAGAAAACCCACAGTGATTGCTAAGGGCATAAGCTGGGACTGGCCCAATTTTTTAACTCGAGTCTTCACCTAGAAAGAATCTAAAGGAAAAAATTGTCTAACCTCTTTGTATCTCTGTGAATCACTAAAAGAAAATATTAGTTCAATATTGAGGATACTTACAAAAATGTAAATGTTTTCCAATGTTTCCAGTGGGTGTTGGATGATACCTTGTACACAAAAGAAGATAAATGTGCCTTCTCACCTTTGCAGTCACAGCTTGAACACATTATCAGGGTTGCTTGTGCTTCTCTTAATGGAACTGGTTTTATTCAATAAAATAAAGCATATCAATCTCTGAAATTGTAAATTTAAATCTTATCACTAACACCTTTCTCTATACAGCACTAAACAATTTCAGGTACAGGAGAGGGAAAGCTGTCTGAAGACAGAAATGTCAGAATAAGAAACGTCTCAAACAGAATTGTGGTACAGAAAGTAGGGTGGCAAGTTGCTGTGTTCTCGTTGATGTGTTTTGGTACAGCCTATAAACTTTCAAAAACTGAGACTACTGAAATATTGCTTAGTAGTATAAATGTTTTGCATAATAAGGAATGTTGTAAATAGCTACCAAGAATACAATGATGCCTGGCTTTCACAATGAAATTATTCTGTTTTGATTTTTTTTTTTCCTAAAGTAATCTCAGTATGCATCCTTTCATGACAGAAGAACAAGCTAGAGACCATCTAAATGAAGTTAACATTTCCTTAAGTAGTTCAGATAGAACGTTTATGCTTATTTAATATTTTGTGGGTATTTTCCATGGTAATTTAATTTTCAAGAAACCAAGGAGTCCAACAGAGAAAATAAAATGTAGACATATGCTATGGTAATTTTAGTTGATTAAAAGCAGCAGGTAAAAGATGAAGGGTCTCCTGCCCTCATTCTGTACAGCATAATACTGGGTTAAAGGGCTACTTCATAACATGGAAGAAAGGAATTTGCTTTTAACTCAGAATGGAAGAATTGTAGAACCATAAAATACTCTGAGGTTTTACGAGGTCTCTGGAAGTCATGTTTGTACTAAAATTTGAGGATGGCGGCTTCCTCTGGACTTGTGTGGAGTCTTTCCTGAGTATTCTTTAATCTCTCAGCATCTGGGATGTTTTTTTTCTCCTTCCTTGTCACCACTCCTCCTGGAGAACCATAGTTGACTAATTTATTGGCCCAGCCAATACATTTTCAGACATGTTGTTATATTGTTACAAATTTCTTTCACATTGTCATTCCTGGAGCTCATCAAGCTCATCTTTCAGTAAAGTTTTTGTCACACACAGGTTTTGACTTTTTTTTTTGCTTGGCTGGTTTGGTTTTTAATCTTGGATTACAACAGAGATACTGGAATTCATTATGTGTGAGTATGGGCAGAAGTTCTACTGAAAGAGGCTGAAAAGTATTTTACAGAAGAAGGGAATTTTTGCCCATTTTTAATTTTTGCGGCATTAAAGTTCTTAATATGTAATAGAGATACAGAGGTGGGGTTTTTGTGTTTGTTGTTGTTTTTTTGTATATTTAAAATGTGTTTGATGGAATACTAGAGGCTTTATTGAAGGCTTCATTTTAGCCTAAACAGCTAGAATTTCTTCTTCAAGCTCAATATTTTACAGTGACTATTGTTGTTGTGTATCTGATAAAATGTTGCTGCTCTGAGTTCTGTAACAGCTACAGATACGACTGAGAAAGTGTCTGGGGTGTTGGGAGGTGCATAAGGAAAAAAAAAAACAAACAAGGCAGCTCATTTCTAAACAAGGAACACAAGGAAACTGTTCATCATTATTGACAGCAGGGAATGAATGAATAAATGAATGAATAAATATTGCAATAGATATATGTTTACCCAATGAATTTATATAAGCATCTGAGTGATGTCCTGTCTCAGGAAGGCTAGTAGACCAGTGTTACTAATGTCCATGATGGAGATCTTTCCTTTCAGGCAGTGAAGTTGTGGTGTGCAATCAGCATCTTGTTTATTGTTTTTCTTGTATTCTTTTTCTTCTTAAAGGAGTATGCAAATTGTTGCATCATACTATGTTTAAAGAAAAAAAGTCTTAGTTGCATGTCCAGAGCTAGTCTCCCAAAATTCACATTTCGGCACCAGAACAGAAGTGGCCAAACTGAAACACTGTAGATACTCTACGTAACTTTCTATGTACAATGTAGGTTCATCATATTGGAAAAATTTTAATTTGATATAGATGCAAAATAATAAATTTAGAGGCTATGTTGAGGCATAGAAAGTTGTGACAGTTCTTGTCAATCTATTCAGACACATATTATGAGTCCCTGATCAACAGTAATCATAAGGCTATAAAAAGAGCTAATGGATCATGCTTTCTGGGACAATAAACAGCTAAGTGTAGCACAACGCAGCCTATGAACTAGTTCAGTGTTTCTACTTGATTCTTCTTGTTACTCCATTTTCCAGGTCCAGGACCTTCTGCTGCTTTTCAGAGATATAGATATCTTCTTCCCCTTCTTTTATTTTTCCCTCCTAGTTTTTTGTTTGTTTCTTTTTTCCCTTTTTTTTTTCTTTTACAGTCTAGTATTTGCTGTTACGTTGTAGTCACTTGAGTGCACCACTGAAGTGTGCTTGAAGCATTCCTTTGGCAACCATGCTAGAATACTAAGTGGAGAGAAGTTATTGTATAAAAAGAAGAGAAGAAAAACTCAGATAAATAATTTAGTTAAACAAAGGAAAACAATTTTAGGCAAGCTGAACTTGGTCTGGTTTTATAGGTAACAATACTAGAACTCTTTTGAAGTTAGAGAAAAGCTCAGTCCCTCCACTTCCAATCTCTCTTTAGGCTGTCCTAAATTCCTGATTCATACTAGTTCTGAACTGTGTGAAGGGATGCATGGTTAGCGCCTGTGTGATCTCAACCTCCTAAAATCCACAGAAGTCTGCTTTTATCTTCATTTTCCAACTTGTTAGAGGTCTAATATAAAAAAGATATATAAAGAATGAGAAGTCTCAAAAGAAGACCTTTCTAGGAAAAGATCCAGTGGACCCCAAAAACCTGAATTCCATGAAACAATTTCAGATGAGTGTCTGATGTGTGCTTCAGATAAAAACATCTGACATTTTTGACAACAGCCAATCTCTAATGAAAATATTCTTATGTATTTTTTAATCTATCTTGCTGCTTTGGATGACAAATCCTTTAATAAGTCTTCAGAATACATCAAAATGTCATGCTGTCCCAAACGCCTAGTATTTTCCCTTTGGATCCAAGCTTAAAAATGAATGCTTTACAGTTGAAGACAATTGTGGATTACAGAATAACTTCTCAAAATGTCAGCGGTAAATAGTCAGTAAATCCCTCATCAATAAATGGCGCTGATATTCAGTAAAATGATGTTTGTAATTCTTTTAAATCCATATCCTCACAAATATTTTCTCTTGTACCAATCTCACCAGCACCAAGCAAAATACAGTATAACACAAGAGGGACCTTTGGGGTTTTTGCATCCATAATGAACTTGAGTAAAAGTTTTAGAAACTCTTGCTAGACAAGGAACTTTGATTTCAATAATGATGTTTTAAATGAAACCATTTAAACATATTTTTAATTCCCCATCTTTCGTCAGTGTAATAAATACAAAATTGTTTTGTATATGTTCTGATACCATTCATTTTCTGAGTAAGAGTCTATTATTGTTTATGAAATTTCTTTGCTGTGAATATTAGCTTGAATGTCACTAAATCAATCTCGTTGAAGGCTTTTTGTCTCTGACTTACATTTAGTTACCTTATTCATTTACATATATTCCTTGAAAGCTCTCAACCTTGTGTGAAGTTAAAAAAACACCTCTATAGTGTTACTTATGTGGAAAGTGTAACTCAATAGGCCTAAAGCCAGTATTTCTTTGATGTAAGGCAACTGTAAAATTCCCATTGACTTCATTGGCAGAGGAGTTAAACCCATATGAGAAGCAGAGAAAGAAAACAAGTCAGGGGAAAAAATACTAGGAAAATTATATACTGTCAGAGAGAAAGTGTTGATGTTCAAGACAAAAATGTGACCACAGTGTTGGCGTTGGACTGAAGAGTGTAAGCTTCTCTAACTGAAGTGCTGGGCTTTCAGCACCACATTACTGTGCAGTTTGTCTTGGTTCTGTAGATTTTAAGACTGGGAGGATGAATTTGACTCTGCTTTTGACTTACCTGCTGAGATTTCTGACTGGTGATTAGATAGCTGTTTACTGGGAATCTCATTAATCTTATATTAACTTCTATAGCTCATCAGCCTGTCCTTGAAGCTGTCCTTGAATAAATGACTCACAAGGGCAAGTCTAGGTATCTGGTTGCAAGCTACTAGCCAGTCAATCATATGTGAAGTATTAGGAGAGCAAGTAAAACATAACTCATAAAAAAAAAAAAAAAGTTTACCAGGAGATCTATACAATTTTTTGTCAGAAGAACAATGAAAATAATCATGTAAAATACCATCTGCTACAACTTAGATATTGTTGCTTCCAAATAAAAATTCTTTCAGTAACATGCAGAACTAGGTCTTCAGATAAAGATGTTTTTGAAAGAGAAAGCTCTCAAATTTTTGAATCAAAATTGGCTAGATGAAGCTTGCAGAAATTATCCAGTCTGAGTAAAACAGTGCCACAAATGTGTCAAAGTTGTTCTCAAATACCAAACTGCTTTAAAATCAGATTCATGAATAGTAGCTAAATTTCAAGGATATACGTTCTTTTCTATAGCTCATTACTCACATGCTCATGACAGAAGTTTGTAGATCTCTGGTTGACTTCACTAAAGCCTATATAAAGCATAGCTTATATTTATCAAACTTGTGGTTTCTGAAAGTGTTTTATGATTCTTTCTCCAGCTTCTTTTTCTTTCTAGGATAAATGTAACCCTGTTAAAACTGATGTAAAGAGAAGTGCTGTGACAAACTGACTCCCTCATAAGTTCAGCATATCTAACTTCTTTCCTTTTGAGCCTAGTGTACAGAACCTGAAAATGAGCGTATAGTCTAAGTAGTCTTATTCACACAGACATGAGCAAACTCTTTTGCTTTCATATTCCTGATACAAGCAGACGTGAATGTATTCTTTCTGTGCTCAGATATCTGAAGCAAGTGAGCATAGTGAAAGTCACACTAATAGTCGCAGAACCAAATAAGTATATATTAACTCACCTCTAACACTGTGCAAGTCATTAAGCCTAGTTCTTCATTTTTGGTGCTTAACTTGATGATCATTTATAACTTGGAATGCTGGAGTTGAGAAACTCCTGATGGACCAAAGCTGAAGAAGGAAGAAAGGGGAATGAGATCTTGCTAGAGTTGTTCCATTTACTTTCCATTTTTTTTAAGTATGTCAACATGCTACTTGACTTTGTTCAACTTGGGTATTTCAATATTGATAAGTATTCTTGGCTCTCTGTTACCCTATTTCTTACAGGCTTTAGCTTTCTTCTAAAGAATATTTTTGTATATCATAGTATTTTTTCAAATGTTCAAGACGTTTAGTCACTAGGACAAACCTGATGAATTAGGGGTGTCCTGCTCACACAATCTCAGTACTTTGGCTAGTTGCCATGTCTTTTTAAATGGTATTTTATTGAACCAGGCTGCCAGATCAATTTTTTCCCCATTTGTTCTTAGTATAATAGGAGATCTTTGAGTGATTGTAGCATCCTCTTGTAACTGGCTTTGTTTTGTAAAACGTTTATATTGGAATGGAGCCTTTCTTCTTATAAGATAGGGAACCTCCTGCTGCAATATTTTGCCAAGATTTGATAAGGGTGCATAACTCAAATATATAACAAGAGTAGTTTTGACAAGCATGGAGTCAAGTCAGTTGTGTCCTGGTTTTGTCTGGACATTCACAATTAAACCCTTCTCAGGATTTGGCAGACACAGCCACTTTAAAATTGGAACAACCATAAAAGCCTTCTTAGCTAGTGTGTCACTGTCACTGCCACTGCAAAAGGCCTAAGTACTGAAATGTCATTGAATTCACTTTCTCATCACCTTTCTACCTGTGAGACACGCAGGGAGCCCACTGTTTTAAAATAAATATATTTTAAAAGTATTTGGTATTTAGCTTGCATGTGGTGTTAAGCCTTTGAATTTAAAGCCAGAGAAAAAGACAAAGGTTGACTTGTTTTGTAGAAACAGTGACCATTTATGAAGTAGGATGATTATGTTCTCTTCCAAGAAATATAATAGACAGGGCTAAGCATCTTGGCTGATAGTGCTCTGCAGTTCATGTTTGTGTCTCAGTGTGTATTTCAAGCACACTCTTTGTTGGGAACATACTTCAGCCCCACTTTTTGAATGTGATGAGTGGTTTTGCGTTGTCTTACTTGGTTAGTTAGAGACATTTTGTAAGGTTTTATACATGCTAGTGCTTTGCAGAACAAATCCCTTCAGAGGAACTCAGGCAAAAACAATGAGGCATCCAAAATCATTAGTCATTTTTTAACAACCTTTCTTTCCTTGTCATTTCATAAAATGCTTCTCAACAGTTCTTGATAAGAGCTTCTAAGGGAAATTAAGTGTCTGGAATATGGTTATCAACAAGAATGCTCAATTGATGGTCTCAATTTTGATGGATACTTTTTACATACATTAAATATAATACATAGATGAAATGCTGTAAGCCAGCATAATAAAGATTGAGAGTCCAGCTGCTATGTGGCCTACCACCATCTTTTTGAGAAGACATAGGGATGTGTTGCCAAAATAGTAAATGCTACTCCTGATCCAATGGTGCATAAAGAGGTTGTTTGTGCAGGAACAGAAATGTGTTTGCCTTTCAAGGAGAGAGATGCTTAGAAATATATCAGCCTTTTTTGGCTTATTCACTCTGAAGTTAATGTGGAGCAATTGGAGGACAACACCTGCTAGAGCCCTGGTACTCAGGTGAGAGGAATGATGAAGGCCAACGTGCCCCACCTGTCCACTGGTATCTCCATTGGTTAATGCAAATTTAGGGCCTCTCCTCATTCGCTGTCCCCTTTGATGTAAATGCATGGGAAAGTTCAGTGCAAGGTAGAAAGCCTTCAAGTCTGAAAGGAAGTGGAAAGAAAATCAATTCCTGTTGGCAAGTCCCTAGGTAGTAGTTCCTCTAGGAGTCAGGCTAAAGTTCTTGTCCCTTTTTCATGGTTTGTTGCTACTGCTTCTCCCTTTCTACATTATCAGTGCAAAGAGGTGTCCTTTCAATTGTGCAAGCTTTCTAAGTCTCCAGGTAAGTGTTATGAGGAAATCTATTTCTTTTTTTCATGAAGACTATGATTTATTAAAAATATGATTTTTCTTTTGATATCTCAAATCCATTTCAATATTTGAACATGTAATTAAAAATGTGAAAGGAGATTACCTAGACTTTCACTATTGAAAACAGTCAACTCCATAAAGACCGTGGAGAGCTGGTTTAAAACAAGAACTTGAATTTCAGTCTCCTACATCAAGCTTTAATAATTAGCAGTTCTTTTTTCCTATTGGATAAAAGCTTTTACTCTGTTCCTCCCTACCTTTTTTTCTGTAATCAGAGAAACTGAATTTGGGTAATCAACAAATCTTCCTATGTACCTTGTAGCCTTCTAGCTGTGCTTCCAATATTGGATTAAAATGTCAGAAATAAATTTGTTGTTTGTTTGTAGTGGATTTTGTGTGGTTTTGGTATATGTTCTCCTGAATTTCTCCCGCAACTTGAGTGAGAGATTCCTGATAAGAAAAACTAGGTTCATCAAGGTAATGAAGGGAGTAAATAGAGGATGATTGGAAATGGACGGTGATGAAATTGATTCATCATGTGATCAGGAGAAGGCAGGTATATATGTTTGTTTGCATATCTTAACTGAATACTTGCAGAGGCAGTAAGATTGCTAAGAAGCCCTAAATTTGGGGAATATGTTTGTAATACACCACAGCACTGCCAAGGCTAAATTACAGGCATAATGGCTTGAATAGCATAGCATTATTAATCATGTTTACTAATTAAGAAAATTGCACTGTTCCCCCCAAATATCATTAGAGGGAAATTATACAGTATTAACATTTCCATGAGAAACTGACATTAAAAACAGCGTGTTTTTTCTTCATAATAGAAGTAATTAAATAGGGAAAACCTGCATCAGCAGTACATTCAGTAGATGGAATAGATGTTGTGAATCAGGGTTTAAAAAGGAGCACATCTACTGTGAATACTTCATGTCTTTTTTACAAAATGCACCTACAAAATACTAGGCAGTTTTAAACTATTTGTTTTGAATAGCAGAAAAGGGCTTAGCTATTACTCAAACTCTTTCAATGACTTAAAAGTAAGCTTAAAAAAGCAATCAAATAAGCCGCTTATGGACAAAATTTCTATTCAGGAGTGGCATTTGCATTAACCAGTCAAAGATTATTATTACCTATCATTCTCACTGTAAAGCTGCATGAATGGCTACAGTGCAAAAAAAGTGTAGTCTGTATGCAGAAGAGGTGATGATCAGTACAATTTAAGCACTTCATGGAGCATCTGGGCTTTCAGTTGCAGTGGAGAAACAACTGCTTGGCATGTTGACTGTGAAACTGGAAATACTGGTATTGTACAATATGTTTCAGTGTTTAGTTTTATGTCCTTTAGTGAAAGAATGAATAAAAACCTTAGAAATTCTTTCCTTAGGAATTGGAAAGAGGCCTTTTTATCTAGCTCATCTCCTTTGAGTAAGGTAGGATTAAATGACAGATATTTTGTCCTTCATTGTCTAAGCAGTGACAGAATTTCCTTGGCTGCTCTAATGATAAACACAGAAACACTCTGAATTAGAAAACTTCTTCTAGCGAGACTGGAGAACAATTTATTACTAGAATATATTTACTGACCTTCATATTAGAGAACAGTTGTGTTACCTGTAAGATTTCTGTTCTCTAGACTAACCCTACAAAATTCATTCAGTTTTTCCTCTTAGCTCACATTTTTAAAACCTGTTATTACTCTTAATATTCTCTTCAGGACTCAGTAATTTGCTTTTGCCTGCCTTCAGCAGACTGGCCAAACTGCAGTCAGTGTTCTCTCTGAGCTCTCACTGAGATGCAAAGCAATGTTCTCCATTTCAGATTTACAATATTCCTGTTAGTACAGTTCAGAATAAGTGTCCAGTATGGCTAATACTTATTCAGGTTTAATCTTAACATCAAGAGTCTTTTGTAACATAATCTGATTGTTTGTTTCCCTCCTTTATATTTATGCTCTCTATTTCCCCTTCCTATGGGCAGTGCTTTGCACTGGTCCTAAGTGAATTTATCTTACTGACTTGAAACAACTTTTCTGACTTACCAGGGTCATTTTGAATTCTGATTATCATCTCCAAAGTGCTTGTAAATTTTCCCAGTGTGTTGCCATCTGTGAATTTTGGGTATTTATTTCATTACTCAAATAATTTACAGATATGGCTTGAATATTTAAAAAAAAATAAAACCTCAGCACAGACCTCTGAAAGACCTGACTTAGTTTCTTAGTATGGTAATGAGTCATAGGCTATTATTTTTGGAGGTGATTATTTGTGCTTGCCATTCTGTAAATAATTTCAGTTTATTGCAGTGTCAAATACCTCACTAAAGCTGAGGTGTGGCACATTTATTGCTTAACCTTGTTCATTAAGCTAGCTAGAAAGAAATTCAATTGCTCTAGTAAGATGTTCTTGATAAGACCATACATCATGAAGGGTTATTTTATTTACTTATCACTATTCTTAGAATGCTTAGCAACACTTCCAGGATCTTCCTGGGTATTGGATGAGGTTGTGTGATCTGTGATTCTCAGATAATAATTTAATCTTTTAAAAATAGATATTATTGTTTGTTGTGCCTGGAGAAAGCAAAGCTTAGGGGAGACCTTATTGCTTTCTACAAGTAACTGAAAGGAATTTGTAGTGAGGTTGGTGTTGGTATTTTCTCCCAAATACAAAATGGTAGGACAAGAGGCAGTGGCCTCAGGTTGCATCAGGGAGGTTTAGGTTAGATATTAGGAAAAATTTCTTCATTGAAAGGGTTGTAAGGCACTGCAATAATCTGTCTAGGGAAGTGACGGAGTCACTATCCCTAGAGATATTTGAAAGACTTGTAGATGCGATGTTGAGGGTGTTGGACTTGGCAGTACTAGGTTAATAGTTGGAGTCAGTGATCTTAGAGGTCTTTTCCGACCTAAACAATTCTCTGTTTCTGATTCTTCAGTCTTAGTCATACTTTTCCCTAGAGATCATGATAGGTTTCTGATCTTGAGGCACAACTGTATGCACCTGTGCTTGTGGTGGAGCTACTTGCAGCTGTAATTTTATTCACCTTGCAGGCACCTCCAGAAATCTTAGTATGAAAGGACTGACTACAGAAGAAGCAGGTTAGATCCCATAGAACTATACAGCATTTTCAAAAACTATCTCACATGATCAGTATTTTAAAAATAAAGAAATGTTATCAGAAATGGAAATTTACTTGTACCCTGTAAAATGGATGAGTTACTTGCTAAGTTTCCATGTTATACATAGATGTAAGTGAACATACAAGGTACAGGATATTGAATAATTATTTCCTTCACTTCCATGTCATAGATTCATAGAATGGCCCAGGTTAGAAGGGACCTTAAAGATGATCTAGTTCCAACCCCCCTGCCATCCTAAACTTATGAAGGAAATCAACAGAACCTCAGAATAATGTGAGCTATGACTGTGATGACCAGATAGCAAGAGCTCCTCCTCAAGGTAGGAGCATGCAGAAAATATTGGAAATTGTTAGCACAGGAAAGCCATAGTCCCTGTCTAAATTATTTAATTACAGTAATAAAAGGATTTTTACTGTTAAGCAAAACTAAAATGGTTCATATGGTTTGTATAAATCAACTTGGAACTGCAAACACACTCTACAATCCCCCAAACAATCAACAAATATTTGTCTGCTCCATAATCTGGGGAGGGGGTTAAGGGCACAGGGGTGTTTACATTTTTATTAGATATCATGCATTTGATGTAGTCTGATTATAGGTCACAGTCCAGTGGCTGAATTAAGGTATTTTTAGTGAAATATGTTACAGGAATTTCCCAATTGAATGAGACAGTGGCAAATGGTATCAAAATAATAAAGCATGAGTTAAGGAAGTCACAAAAGCAAACTCTGCTCTTAATTTTTATTTTAGATTAAGCAGGCATCAACATTGTTGCATGGGTGGTTGTTTGCTACTGTTTATTTCAAAATTGTAACAAGAATGCCTTCATTGTTAGAGTACAGTCATTTTCACTGGATATATGCAAGCAAATAAAGTGAGAGCAAAGGCATAAGAAAATGTTCAGTATATTCTAGTTTATTTGGTGAAAATGATTTGGAGCATATCTAAGTCCTCAGTGGTGGTCAGAGGAAAACTGTTAAGCGTATTATGTTGATATATAAAGCTTATCTTAATTCCATGGAAGGAAAATGACAAATGGAGGTCTTGCATAAGACTTCAAGGAAGCACTACAGTAGATTGACACCACTCAACCAGGATTACCATCTCACGGCACTGTTCCTGATGTTTTCATGTGCTGACACAGGTCAATCGAAAGAGCCATTGAATATGGGAGATTTTTTCATGTGCTGAAATTGTGAAAAAGACTGGTTAATATTATTGTGTCAGAATGATGAGAAAATATGCTCTTAAGAAGCTCTGGCAAGATCCCTGTGGCTTGATAATTGCAGGTGAAATGTATTAGTTATAAGGAAGTGGAGCAGAGCTTTGTCAGCATGGTGTGGGGTTTCTGATTGTTTGGGTTTTTTTTTGTTGTGGGTTGCTTTTGTGCAATACTTCTGAGTACTGCCTCCCTTTCAGTGAAAATCTTTGTGGGAGGCTGAGACTGCTACAAGGTTAGACAGACTCTAAAAACAGGATTTATTTTGAAGTGATCTGCATGACTAATTAGGTGATCAATATACTGCTTGGAACAGGGCACCTAGAAGTATCCAAGACTCTATTCCAAAGTGAGAACTCGGAGTCTTACAGCAGAAGAGAGTTTTGCAAATTCTCATCATGAAACGTTAAACCCTCAGTGCAAGTTGCCCAGCTTCTGTAGAATCAGTTTAGTTGTATCAGTGTACACCAACTGAGAATTTCTCCCATGGACTTGTTAAAACAGAAGCATGGACAGTAAGATAAACAAAATTGGCATGCCAAATTTCCTTTTCGGAAGCTACAGTTTCTCTGGGAACTAAGGTTTAGCATTATAGGGTAGAAAAAGCCTTTTTAAACATGAAAATAATTAATGAACATTAAGCAGCAATTAAAGCAAACTTAAAAGTGGATAATCATGCCTTTCACCAGTAGTTCAGATATAATGCGTTGTTATTTTTCTTTCAAAATGCTCAGTCAAAAGGATTGAATTAAGAAAGGAAAGCAAGATAATAGCCTTCTACTTTAATTGCAAATACTGATTTCTACATCAAAGGCTCCATTTCTGCTTTTAATACTAAACAGAAAATGTTTTGAGGATTAAGTGTTTTTTCCCATGCCTATGTTTTTCAATTCCAGCATTCCAAAACCAATTCCACTCTCCCAGTATGTGGCCTTTCATCACACTGTTAACTTTGAGGAAAGTCTTTCCAACATTTCAGAAATTCTTTAATAGAATAAATGGCTACAGCTACAATAACTTGTTCTTCTAGCCCATGGGGGTTCATGCTTCTGATAGCTGAGGAGTAAACATCTTTCAATGTGTTAGAAGGGAAGACAGACATATTCAAGCTGTGATATGTTTTATTGCCTGAGACTTCATCATGTTCATTAGGCCTTGAAATTAAAGTTTCTTGTAAAACTGAAGATTTTCCTGGATAGTTGTACTGACTACCACTAAGTGAATGTCAGTGCCATGCCTTCTAAAATTATTTGACGCTTCCAACAAAAACCTTAATTTTTGGAAAATTAATAAAAAATGGTTTTTGATTTTCGTATGTGGGATGAAGAAGAAAAAAGGAGAGGTTCCAAAAAAATCTGTGTCAAACTTTCCATCTTGTAGCAAATCAGATACAAATTTTCAATGACTGCAATGTAACTTTTTCCTCTAGCTATATTTTTGCATTGTTTCAAGCCATACGTACTAGCTTAAAAAGGAATGCCATTATGCCAGAGAGGACCATATTGAGTACACCAAGTTAAATAAACTCTAATCCTCGGTGATTTGATGGAACAAATTGTAGATTGGACTACAAATTGTAGTCTGCTGTAAAGGTGGTATATTCTAAATTGTAACTTTTTTATTTCTAGATTTGTACATACCCATACTTGAACAATATGTATCTATTAAACGTGTATAATCTGCAGTGACAACTGTGGAACATATTGGAGACATGCAACTGGAATGAAACCTTACATTGCTTAGCAGGATACCTTAAGGAGCTCAGCACGTTTTTCTGATACACTAAAGTCATTGAGTGGTATCTTCCTAGGAAGTTCCTAGTGTCATGCAGCTGTTGACACTCGTATTAGTTGCATTTCCATAGTCTTGGAGCACATGCTTACAAGCACCTATTATGAAGTTCATGTTACAGTGGCACAGTTGTCACATATAGAGACATAGTTTTGTGCTGCTTCTGCTGGGACTAGAACTTGAGTGGAGTAATCAAGCTATTTTTCTCTATTCCATCTGTCTGTAACGCCCATGGTTAAGGGTCAAGACCTGTAATCAGTTCTCTGGGAGTCTTGTGTATTTGATTTCATGCTACCCTGAGCTCTTCCATAGAGAATTCTTGCACTCTAATCTACTGCTATTACCATCAAGAATTTCTGTTGGCACCCAGCAAGATGAGGTCAACAGAACTGAAGGCAAATCAGGAAAAATCTTGTGCATTTTAGATAATTGCTGTTGTACATCAGTGGACACCTTGCAGACACGCAGATAAATCTGATTGTTTAGCACTTAGACAATGCTGTTTGTTTTAGCAGCTCAACAAGAACAAAATTACAATCTTGAAAAGAAGATATATCATAGAAATAACATGTCTATTACCATCATCATCATGGCTAGGCTTCACAAATGAAGATCTGGAGAGGGCTCCATCCCAGATGCAGAATTGACAACAGCATGCAAGAGGAAACCTTGTACTGTATGAGATGTCCTTGATAAATTGCAGCTTTTTCTTGCATCCAGTTATGTGAAAGACAATCTATTTTGTAACACTGTTGATCATTGCATACCTGCCTGTATAGGCATAACTATTTGTAGTTGTGATTTCATACTGTTTCTAGCTCATTTCTACTATTTGCAGGAGTTCCATGATTTTCTGGCATGGTATAGCATAATGCAATACTGGTAGGGTATATGTTTCCTTTACACAATAACAAAACAGTTGTACTACAAAGGTATTAGGCAGTGACTTATATTTTTCAGATTTGGGCAGATTATGGGTTTGTCAAAATACTAGATTATATAGCTGTGGGAATAGTGGAAACTGTGGTGATGGTTAACTGTATTTTAACAGAAGTATGTTGCCTGGGAAGGTATATTGACATTGTGTGTTGAATGTATGTGAAATTCCTAGGGAGTTCACATTCCTGATCAAGTTCCTCAGGAGACTGAGCTAGAAAGACGTATGGTTATTGCTGTTCTATCCCTAGTGTATGGTTATTGCTGTTCTATCCCTAGTGTGAGTACGTAAGTTGAAGCATGAAGTCGTCTTTACTGTATCACAGTGCTCTTATCTTGGCTTATTCGATCTCCACATCTAATAATACTCTCAACTACTGTTGCTCACACTTCTTTTCTAGTGTACAATGTGTAGGCTTTCAGAGATGTATCCTTTTTAATGAGCTGTTCTGAGAACATTCTGGCTTCTACCAATCAAGTATTCATCTATCCAGCACAGTTTCTATATGCTAGTCTAATATTTTTCAGGGTACTTTAATGTGAGGGAGTCTTGCAGCATTCATAGTTATGGAACAAAAATGGCTGTAAAATAATTGAGAAAATTTAGAGGAAAGTCAGTCCTTACTGAAGCCAGTGACAAAATCCCCAAAATAGCAGTGAGGCCAGTGCTTATGGTCTTAAAATATCCTAATAAATCTTGTAACAAGGATAAACGTTTTAGTTAAAATCCTGAGGACAAGTCAAACCACAGTTAGATAGAATCCTGTTTTCTGTTTAAGTTCTCCAGGAAAACCTCGCATTTGAAAAGCTCATATTACCAAAGAAAAATAGTCTGTACCTGTAAAGATCTGTTCACTTCTCTTCACACAGGGTGGCTTCACTGGTTAATGGATATTTAGTGTGTATGTGCTTTTCAGCCTTGAGAACAGGTCATGGAGTAGAACTTCAATGTGTTTTCCCCTGTAAAGAGTTTTGGTTGAATTTGGATATTTGGTAAAGAGTATCTCACTTTATGTATCTAGCAAAAAGAGCTTAACTTACTGTTGTTTTCCAGAGCCTTTGGTTTTGGTCCCTTCATTATTATTCATGTAACAGTTGTTGTTGAACTTTCTATCTGATCAGAAACCGATCAAACTGTTACAGGTAAGTACTTTAAACAGACTTAATTTGAAAGTGGGTTAGCCCATGTAACTATAATTCCTATCATCTTGGCATGTTTGGGAATAATAATGATGGACCACAGGACAAATAAATCTTTTGGGAACAATTTATCTCAGTTGTATTGGACCAAGAACTTGCAGGAGGGGTTAGCCATCCCCTGATAGGTGGTAGGGGTAGCTTTCTGAAAAGCAGGGAGAGGATTTTGTCAAAAGGTGCATCTTTGCCAATATCCAACAGAAAGATATAAGATCTCAGGTGATGAAATCTATTTGGAATCTAATTTAGTAAGCTCAGCCTTTGTTTGAGCTGTAATCCAAAGGTTTGATTCCTCTGGAAAATTACTAAAGTTCTATGTCTTGATTCTGTTTGTAGAGTGGAAATAATACTGACAGGTAGCAGCACATGCTGTGGAAAGACAAAGGAAACTGATAGTGAGTGCCTTTCTGGATGCCCAACTAAGCATGATCCTTCTGGCTGTTCGCGTGATTGGTGCCACTGTTCTGCATTAGAACAGCCATCTGCATTTCATGCCAATGTTGTCATATAAATAGACCTGACATCCCTTGACTGTTTTTTTGGTTCTCTTGGAAATCAAAGTAAGATAAAATTGCTCTTAAGAACAGATACTTCCATGACACTGTTCATCAGGCTGCTCATGTGCCTCTCCAACATGGAGAACTAAAATTGCATAGAGAGAAGCTTCCTATTTCTTCTGTCAGCACCATCCAAAGACAGGAAACAGTTATCCTGAAAAACAAGTGAGACTTTGCTCTGCAAAGGTTTTCAGAAACTGCTATCGGCAGAAAAATCTTTCCCAAATGAAAAGGTTTGAAACACTCACTCTACCGTTGTTTCGGCAATTAATGAGTTTAAATGAAGTTGAACTCAAACAAATTCATGCTGTCCCCTTTATAAGGAAAACCAAAGTAATGAATAAAGGAGATTATTATTTTATATGATTATCTGATTGAGTTTATTCTGTCTGTCCATATTGTTTTGGATATGATTCCCTTTCTCTCCTTCAATTCTAGCTGAATAATATAATGCAATTCTGAAGGTCTTACAAAGTGAATAAAAAAAATCAAGTTTAGGTAAACTTATGAGCCCACAATTCCACTGTCTTAGGTATGTAACTGACTTACAAAAGAAGCCTAAACATCATTAAGAAAAATAACTCTGGCTTGAAGAGTAAGCCAAAACTTCATCTTAATTGTGGGTGGTTTTCTTTTGTTTTGTTTTCAGATAAGGCATATGTCAGGTAACTTTAAGACATACCAGCCCATGTATATAATAAATCTCAGGGAAATGTAGATCTGTGGGTTGTACCTGCACCTCTCCACCATGCAATTTATGGAGTACAGAATTCATAGAATCAATCATAGAATCAATCAATCATAGAATCAATCAATCATAGAATCAATCAATCATAGAATCAATCAATCATAGAATCAATCAATCATAGAATCAATCAATCATAGAATCAATCAATCATAGAATCAATCAATCATAGAATCAATCAATCATAGAATCAATCAATCATAGAATCAATCAATCATAGAATCAATCAATCATAGAATCAATCAATCATAGAATCAATCAATCATAGAATCAATCAATCATAGAATCAATCAATCATAGAATCAATCAATCATAGAATCAATCAATCATAGAATCAATCAATCATAGAATCAATCAATCATAGAATCAATCAATCATAGAATCAATCAATCATAGAATCAATCAATCATAGAATCAATCAATCATAGAATCAATCAATCATAGAATCAATCAATCATAGAATCAATCAATCATAGAATCAATCAATCATAGAATCAATCAATCATAGAATCAATCAATCATAGAATCAATCAATCATAGAATCAATCAATCATAGAATCAATCAATCATAGAATCAATCAATCATAGAATCAATCAATCATAGAATCAATCAATCATAGAATCAATCAATCATAGAATCAATCAATCATAGAATCAATCAATCATAGAATCAATCAATCATAGAATCAATCAATCATAGAATCAATCAATCATAGAATCAATCAATCATAGAATCAATCAATCATAGAATCAATCAATCATAGAATCAATCAATCATAGAATCAATCAATCATAGAATCAATCAATCATAGAATCAATCAATCATAGAATCAATCAATCATAGAATCAATCAATCATAGAATCAATCAATCATAGAATCAATCAATCATAGAATCAATCAATCATAGAATCAATCAATCATAGAATCAATCAATCATAGAATCAATCAATCATAGAATCAATCAATCATAGAATCAATCAATCATAGAATCAATCAATCATAGAATCAATCAATCATAGAATCAATCAATCATAGAATCAATCAATCATAGAATCAATCAATCATAGAATCAATCAATCATAGAATCAATCAATCATAGAATCAATCAATCATAGAATCAATCAATCATAGAATCAATCAATCATAGAATCAATCAATCATAGAATCAATCAATCATAGAATCAATCAATCATAGAATCAATCAATCATAGAATCAATCAATCATAGAATCAATCAATCATAGAATCAATCAATCATAGAATCAATCANATATCATTTATAAAAATATTAAACAGTACAGGCCCCAGTATTCATACTTTGCTCTAACTGCCTGTAATGTGCAACTGAATAGATATGTTGGTTTATTATTTAAGATAACACCTTATTAGTCCACAGAAACTTGTGGTTACCTGTCTAGCTGGTCACTTCCATGCATATATTCTGTTTTTCACTTGTGCATTCACATTTTCATGAGCAAAACTGAAGTCAACTGACACTGTCATCATGGTGATAATTCTAAGAAAATTTCCTCATCATGTGAAACAATGTTTTGACAGAATAGTCATCATGATGGGATGAGTACAGACTGAAACATGTCTGGGAAGAATTAAGTACATGCACCTGACAAATAAATTCAACTTTGTCCAAATAGCATTGCGTTTGTTTGCATGTGGTAAATGAAATCAGGAGATCAATAGCAAAACAGGATCTTTTTTTCCTTGTAGAACAGTGTATCTTATATGGCATATCAGATAATAAAATTCAAAATAATTATGAAAGCTTTCACACGTATTGTGTTCCTGTGTTTACACTGAAAGTGCATGTCAGTTACACAAAAGAAAGACATTGGAAGGAAGACTAGGTAATAATGTGACACTCAATGATAGTCTGCCTGGGAATCGATATAAATAGTTAACATGCTGTTAGCATCTTCTTGTTCAGACTGCAATTCATTCTTCATCACGGGGAAAAAGGAGAAATCTGTGTTTTTTCCAGAAATTTGTTAGTAAGTCAAGAAGTGGACAAATCTAGTGCACCCACCTATGTGTAAATCACTTAAATTCATAGGCATCATCACTGTATATGACTGCAACTTAAGAACTTGAGTATTTACAGGAAAGAACTACTTTTTCTCACTGAATGATGTAAACCATATCAGTTTAAAAGTGCCATACCGAAGGAGCGGACCAAGCACTTTTGGTGATGTGATTTTTGGAACACAGCATTTGAAAGCAAAAACCCCACAGAAATCCCTTTGTTAGAAAGCTTGTAGTGCTCTTTTTCATTTACTCTGAGATTATGGGAAATAGAACAGAAAATTCAGATGAAATCAAATAGAGTGGATCAAAGCACCTGTGTCTACCTAATTTTGTAATTTGATAATTATTTAAAATTATGGTAGATTTCTTGCATGGAGCCTAATCAGTACCTTTTGTAATGAAGCGAGTGGCAAAGTAAACCTAGCAACCGGGGTTCCAATTGCGGAGAATTTTGTCTTTCCACAACCCCCCATTTTTTTTCTTCTTTTTTTTTTCTTCTTTTTTTTTTTCTTCTTTTTTTTTTTTCTTCTCCCCAAGCACCTATAAAGACTTCAAGAAGGATCCTTAGATCTCACTTACTGGGTTCAGTGCAGTGAAACTCAGTGCTTTCTGCTTGTTTGTATTACATGTTGAACCTTGGCAGTTAACTGAGTTTACCAGTTCATTTTAAAATGTGTGGGTCAAGTTGTCCTTCCTTGTACCTCTAGAAGCTGTGTACTGCAAACTGTTAGAGCTTATTCTCTTCAGAACACTTCCTGAGTTAGACTTGCTAACAGGTTACTCATGTAGGCTTGATTTCCATGCCAAGAAGTACAGTTTACAAACTGTGAAACGGATCTCCCTGTCTGTAACCTTGTCCTTCTTTATGGTTCCATTACTTTGAAAGGAGATGTGTGGTTTGTGGTTTTTCCCCTCTTTTACTCTCTGCCATAAGAAGATGTTGCGGGGAAGAAAAAGCAATATTTATGTGCTTCAGGCTTCTGAATTATCCTTCTATTCCAGGGCAATGCATATCAAGTGTAATGATAACTATATTCATATAGGCATAGTAGGCTAAGTCCCACAAACAGTAGTTTGTGTCTTCTGGAAATATGCAAGATTTCTGATGCTTGGACTCCTTTCAGGTGCTTGAAAACATCATTCCTTGTTTCCGAGTGACCATAGGACTATGGTGAAATAAGTCCAGCTCAATATTTGGTTATAGGTCTTCAGCTCAATATTTGCCCTTTGGCAATGCATGACCTTGACTAAGAATTTTGGTTTGAGTTTTAACAGGAAGGCTGTTAACTGATGTAGAAGCTGAGTGGTGCTGGCATAGATTGAGATCTTTTGATGTTAAAGCACAAGCATTCACTTTACAGATGGCAATCTGTGCACTCTTCAGTTTTTTTGAGCTTGACCGTGGAAACTGCGTTTTATGTCTGTTTCCCTTCCTTTCCTTACCTTCATGCACACTGTGGGTGTATCTCTCTCTAAAATAACTTGTTTCTTAGCTGTAACAAAGGAAAAGAGTGTCTATTGCTTGAGCTGCTAGCATCTACTAATACAGGATGAGAAAAGCCTGGATAAGAAAGAAGCCCATATTAAGAATACATAAAGAAAGTATAGATCCTTAAAACCCACTGTTGTGAGGAAAAAACAGATGGGTAACAGACCACCGTCTAAATCCACAGCTCACTTGCACCTCAGCTGAGACCGATAGATGCTGTCCCCATTTGTGTTTGCCCACTTCTAAAAAAGGATGAAACACAGCCAGGGGAAGGGACCCTTAGTTCAGCATGTTATGCAAAGCAGGGCTGTGAAAAGATCCGATCGTGAGCAGTGCAGGCAGTGTGAAGTGTACCATTTGAACGTGCCGCGGGCCTCGGAGGCGCACGTTTTGAACATTTTCTCAGCAGGTGGCACTATTGAGCTTGTCATGTTAGCAGAGCAGGTTCCTCACTACATTTCTCCCTCCCCCCAGGCTTTTTTAAAAAAATAATTTTATTTTCAAATAAAGGTGATGTATTCTGCATGTATCTCAAACTGCAAGTCATGACAGAGTGTTGTTGTACCACTTTAAGTGGCAAGGGTAGCAAAAACACTGTACAGGAACAAGGTTTGTCATATTGTTCGTGCTGGAAGTCCATTTCTTTCTGCTACAAGAATAAAAACCTTTCAGATTCTGAGTAGAGCCTATTTGTATTATATTCTTAAGGACTAATTTTATTTCTTAGTTGAAATAAATTGCATGTATAATGATAGAAAACATAATGGCACAGTAAACAGTGTTTAAGTTGGCTAAAGTCTCTAAGCATCTAGTCCTGTACTCCAGATCCAAAATACATCCTACAAAGGGGACCTGCATGGTCTTTTTTAACGTTGACCCCAGTCTTGTAAGTAGCTACATCCCAAGTAACCTATTGCCAACACTTTCAGTGTCATTCTGCAGGGTACTAATGTATGAAATATGGTTAAGACTGGAAACACTAGGATTACTGTTGTTACATTTTTTTTAATTTCCTTGCACCTGTCAAACCAATTTCCAAGGGCTGAATGCTCACCTTTCTCCCCAGGTGGTTCACAGCCTATGAGATCTTATGGTTGTCATTGATGTAAAACTGAACATAATAAAGTTCTAATCTGCTGAATTTGATTTTTTTTTTTTTATTACAACAAGGTTTGGGTGTAAAGGAGCTAAGTATTCCTGATTCATTCTTGTGCAGCTACTGACTGAATTAGCTTCTGTTTAAAAGAAGTGTAAGCTAATTCAGATCTATGTACTTTTTTTACTTGAGAAGAGCAAGACCAGTGACAGATGATGAATAAGAAGAATCACAAATAACAACTAAGAATAATTACCTCTGCAAGTAGTTCCTTGGTGTAATTTGTACAAGACATTCTACATTAAGACTCAAGAGGAAAAAAAAAGAAGACAGTCACTTGGGTAACGACAAACCCATGCAAGGCTACAAGCTCTGGGCAGAGTGGCTGGAAAGCTGTCCAGTGGAAAAGGAGATGGGGGTATTGGTTGACAGCTGGCTGAAAATGAGCCAGCAGTGTGGCCAAGAAGGCCAAGGGCATCCTTGTCTGTGACAGAAATGGTGTGACCAACAGGACTAGGGAAGTGATTGTCCCCCTGTACTTGGCACTGCTGAGGCTGTACCTCAAATATTTTGTTCAGTTTTGAGTCCCTCTCTACAAGAAAGACATTGAGATTCTGGAGCGCTTCCAAAGAAGGGCAAGGAATCTGATAAAGGGTTTAGAGAATAAGTGTTATGATGAGTATCTGACGGAATTGGAGTTGTTTAGCCTGAAGAAAAGGAGGCTAAGGGGAGACGTTGAAAAGGAGGTTGTAGCAAGGTGGATGTTTGTCTCTTCTCCCAGGTAACAAGCAATAGGACAAGAGGAAATGGCCTTGTGTTCCACTATGGGAGAATTAATTTGAACATTAGGAAAATTTTTTTCACTGAACAGGCTGTCCCTGGAAGTGGTGGAATCGCCATCCTGGAGGTATTTAAGAGGTGTAGATGTGGCACTTATGAGCATGGCTTAATGGTGGAATTGGCAGTACTGGGTTAATGGTTGAACTTGATCTTAAAGGTATTTTTCTAATCTTAATGATTCTATTATGATGTCTTATTTAACAACCATTTTCTGCAAATGTCAGCTGTATTGCTCTACTCAGCAACATGAAGCAAGAGCACATTGCATATTATGTGTTCATTTTTGCCTGACTTTGTATAGCTAAGTGAAAAGTGACTAAGAGGCATGGCACATACAGTTCTGATTGTGGTCTGTCCTACCTGCTCGAAAACATGGGTGTAGTCAAGATATACTAAAAATGTCTAATGAAGAGCTGGAATAATACAGACTGCTTTTAGGAAGGTTCTTGATCTCTTGTTCAGAAACCAACTGTTGACCTATCAGTTACTACCTGTGTTTTTCATTTCATGAAAAAGAGCCTGCTTCTTTACTCATCACTTCTGAGACACTAGCAGCTTTTCAGGCAGGTATTTCATCTAACTGGAGATTCAAAAGATACAGGCATTTTAGAGCAGATGTTGCAGCACCATCTGATATGACTCATCATGGGCAATTGCTTCAGCAACCTAGAGATGCTACTGGAATATCAGAACTTATCCTCTCAAGACCAGTAAGAAATAATCAAACTGCAGAGATGGTGCCCAGAGGTAGGAAATACTACGTTTCAAGAATGTCTCCAAACCTTTGTTGCTCAAAGGCCATGTGAAGCCTCTAGACAAAACTGTTTCCTAACACAGCATAGAATAACATCAGCACGCTCATAATGCACAGCTGTGTATCTTGTACCCTGTGGAGTTCAGTGTCTGCTCTGGAGAATTGCTTACATGACATTGCCATCTGGAGGCATACAAATTATTTTGTTCTTAGTTTTATAAAAACATAAGCCTGGTTGCTGAGGGGAGGTCATTCAGGGTGTCTTTATCAACATGTACATAAACATGTGTTCCCTGCCCAGGCAAACTTACAGTACACTGTTGCAAGGACACAAGAATTGCCTGATGGAAATGATAGTGATCCTATAGTTATGTAAAGAATGTAGTAGTTTACCTACTTTATTTTACTAGTGAAGGCTGTCATTGCAGAAAGCCTCTTCTAGTTGTCTGTTATTTTTTACAAAGTACATCTGTTCTGTGGTAAGCCCAGTCTGCTGGACACAGTATGAAAAGCTCTCAAACCATACATCTTGGTCAGCCTGTGCTCTTACTTGTCCCATGCTGACCTTGCAACTGCAAGACGTGCTCCTCATGAGCACAGTGCTTGATTTGTTGCAATTCTCCTTCAGTCAGGCTTCCAGCAGAGTAGGTGCTCTGCTTTGTGATTCATCAAAGCTCAGCGATGTATTTGCTCTCTGGTTTTGAACAATCCTGAGCAGATTACACCTGTTTTGTCATCTTTGTATTGGCTGCCTGTAAATTAGCAAACAGACTGCAACAAGTGCACATAAAGGGTAATTCAAAACATGATGTTGTCCAATCTTTGTTGGTTTCTTTTGTGGGGAGAATGGCTTATTTTTTCTTTCTTTAAAGAAAGTCTTAATGGAAAAATGTGTTAGGATGTGCTTATACTTGCAACACTTGCCTCAAGAATTCTGCAGGTTTTGTGGTATGCTGAGATGTTTGCCAACCTTGGAAAAGAAATTGTGTTTTCCTGTATTAGTGATGGTCAGTGAGGAGAGGGTGTTTGCCACCTTCAAATCCTTTTGTTCATGGAGAATTTTTTTTTACCCAAGCAATTAAAATGTAATGATGATAGCAGTGCTGTGACATGTGGGTTGAGAATTCAAATTCCTTTTGGAAAAAAGTCTAAAGAACATCAAAGAGCTTTTTAGCTGTGTCATCCTGACAGCTGCTCTTGAGTAATACATTAATTCCACACAGAGAAATGTGTAGAATTTACACACAGAAACTGAGGCAGAAATTGGTTGATTAAATATACTAAGTCTGGGTTATTCCAGAAAACTACAGCTTGGCTCCAGCTGTCTGGGCAGAGGTCAGCATCATAGAAATTTTGACTGGGAGTAATCTTTAGTGATCATGAAGTCCATGATTTTGCTCAAAATAGGACTTAGGCCAACAGTAGATCGAGGCTAATTGAGGCTTTATCTAGCTGAGTGTCAAAAAAACTTTTAAAGCTGGAAACTTTTCAGCCCTTCTGGTCACCTGCTCCCGAGCTGTGCCATCCATCTATGAATATGTTTTTCTCCTATGTTCACCTTGTGCTTGCTGATGTGCAGTTTGTAACTGTATGCAAATAACTGAGAAAGGGGTGATGTCTAGCAGAAGTATCTGTTGGCCATCCCACTACAGAGAAAGAAGTTCCATAAAAACTATCCCTCCTTTGACTACTGAAAGGGACAGTTTTCAGATGCATGAGTTCTTAAGCTTAGACAATTCTTTCATTTTTACCTATCTGATGAAAAATTAAACAGACATTTAGGCTGTTTGAAGAACAAAAAATGAAAAGAAATATCAGGCAAAAATATGGAAAAACCGCTTCTCCATTGTCCAGTGCCAGGACACTGAGTCTGCCAGAACAATGCAGTTGTTTATTCATGGCAGAATAATAAAAATACTATCCTACATGGACATCCCTCATTTGTAAATAAGATGAATTTAATATCATTGCTTTTTACTTTTTCATGACCACAGAACTTGGTAAACATCAAAGGATGAATCCATTTCTATTTATTGTACCATGAACCATTTAAAGAACTAGGAGGGACTAAAATGTTGATAGGTTTAAACACTATTTATATATGTATTCAGCAGCTCAGTGAAGAATGCTCTGTTGATCTTAGAACCACAACTGCAAAGCCATTTGACTGAGGAACAGTAGGTAAGGTGATGTGGAAATGACCCTCATAAATACTACATAGAGCACAGACTGTCCATGCTACTGAAGTGAACAAGTAGCAGATCTAGAAAATTAGCTGCAGCAGTAGAATTAGTGTGACTGGCTAGGAAGTTTCAGAAGAGATGATCTTATAGTGTGTGCTCTTGGATAAAAAGACAACAAAGCAGAACATTTTTCAGATTGCTGTCATTCTTCAGTCATTTTAACCTGTGCCAGCAACTCGACAGCACTATGTATGAAGTATATTTCCCTACTGGTTCTCCTGGTTTGTAGTATTCAGCTGCTGAGGTCCACTTAAGCATTAAATGATTCCACCTTGAGATCAAATTAAGGCTTAAGTTCTTGAAACTTTGACATGAACACATGACAGGTTACAAAATGGAGCTAACCTATGCTTATTTATCTGGAAGACAGTAAGAAAGGGTATGGATTTAGGAGAACAGGAGAACCCTTGTGACCTAGAGGCAGAAATAGCGAAACCTTCTTGTGATACTAATTTTGTCAAAAGATTACTGAACAAGAGAAATACATACAAAAAGACAGCTGATGTGTTTTTTTTCATCTTTCATGGAGTAATTTTCTGGATGATTTCAGCAGGGTATATGAAGCTAAGCAGTGCTAATGTTGTCTCATTTAAATAAACCACTATCACTGAAAATATTCTAGTTACCCTTTGTCCCTCCAACAACTACGTTGTGTTGTCTCAATGTAGCAAGCAAATATGACTGCTCTTAAAATATAGTACTCAGTTTTCTCCTCATTCTACAGGGAAATAAACAAGCTTTCCAAGTTGTTTTTTTCACCCATGTAGGTTCTTCTCTTTACTGTCACTGCTTTTCTGCCCAGTGTAACCCAGTTCTCAGTTCTCTTTGCAGTAAGACACTAAAGTCTTTTTGGTCAGAGGCTATGATAAAAAAAATGCCTAAGCAGAGGTTTAAGTAGGAAAGCTTTCTTTTGGCAGCCTTGTGACAGAGCATTTCCTTTATTCTTCCCTTCTTTCTCCTTCCTTGGCTTATTAATATGCTGACTTTTACAAGACATGACTGCCAAGAGTATTTTCTGATGATAGAGAGAAATTACTGGAGGTTATTAAGAGCTCTCAAATTCTGCCTTTTGATCAGTAATTACCTAAACTACATTGGATTATTCTATCCCTGATCAGAAAAATTATTTGACCACTTTATTAGGTGTGGATTATGAATAATAACTCCATATGGGTCTTCCTCTAAAAAGCTGAGATTGTATAAGAAACACAGATGTCAGGGTGGACAGACAAAACTGACCTTTCAAGGTAAAGCTGTGGAACAAGGTTTGAAGGAGTCTGGCTGTTTACAGCAGAGATTGGTGACAAGGGAAGGAAGGACTTTCATCCCTTTTTGCCACATGTAAGAGCGATACTGAAATTCTGTGTGAAGTTCCAGTAATCATGTTATTCAAAAGGGTGTTGAAAATCTTCTGATAATGCAAAAAAGAAACAAACCCTCTCTATATATGAATTGGAGATTGTTATGTATAGAGAGAGACAAAAGAGGTCAGTCTGATTAGCTGACCACTAGGGAAGACTGAAAGATGGCATTTTTTGCAATGGATGATTAGCTTTAAAATAAAAATAAGCACTTTGTAAGAAAAGCCTGCTTAGTGAAGAATGACTTCATGAAACTGGATGCCAGGAAACTGAAACCTGAATGAAAGTAAACTAACTCTAAAGTGCGAACTTCTAACTTTGAGGTTATGTTTTGCTGTCCCTTGTATCTGGGTCTAAACGAGAGGACACTTTTTATCAGTCTGAAGATGGTATGGGTTCATCAGACCCTACCATGCTACCAGATATGAAAATGTGAAGACCAGGAATGCACACTTAGCATTTTAACATGATAAAATAGTTCTGTTATATGACTGTGTTCTCCAGTGACTACCAACAATGCTTAATGAATCACCTATATTGTATCTAGACTTAATGTTCTGCAATTGCTTAAATAAGGTATTTTGTGATTGCTTTCTGCTATGCTTGTTTCACTTGGGACACCCAAACAAATTTTCACCCTATACTGTGCTTCCTGGACTGCACTAGACAATACTTTTAAGAGTGGGGATCAGGACAGGGAAGCAGAGTGCAAAAGCGAATACTGAGAAGCATTTAAACACGTCTTGCCAAGGGTAAATCAGTAACAGTCTAAACAATAGCTAGGGCTTCTTATGATGATTTCTTTCCTGTTCATTCTACGAATTCTAGACCAGCATGCAAGGTGAAAGCTTAACTACAGTGCTTTGCTTCAAAGATGCTCCTAGGCAGTGGAGCGTGCCAGACTTTATTGGAATTTGAAACTGTAGTCAATGGCATTTTCTGCCATTCTGATGCTCATCCTATTCAAACAGTAAATTTACTATCTAATCACAAGTTGCCTTGTCAGTCTAAACAGTAATGCAGGGCTTCAATGCATAAGATAATCCAACAAGAATGACAGCCAGTAAAATTACTCTAATGTTTGCTTGTTCATTATGGAGGTAGCCTTTGTGCTTTCAGAATTATTGGCCTTATATACTTTGGGACTTCCTAGGTTCACAAATCTACATTTTATATGGCAATTGGAAAGATGGTCAGCTACTACTTTTCAAGGCTAAATAGTGAAATCAGACTTTGATGGAAAGCAAACAAAAAAAATGTTATGATCACTGTATAATTGCTTCACCAGAAGCAATAGGCCTCATTTTTTGCTCCCTTTCACTTTGAGTATTTACATGCAGAGATGCTGTAATTCATCTGGGCAAAGAGTTCATTGCCCATGACCCAGTGAGTATTCTTTACTCAGTGATGCCCATTGTAACATTTTGTAGTCTCTTGGCAGGAAATTAAGCAGACACAGAAGATTAACAGCCCTGGAGAATCAGGCTGATGGTGTTGCTGGAAGTCATTATCGACCTTTTAATTTTGTGCATTATGCACCCTCAAGGACACCCTTGGGATAATGATATTTTGAAATAACATCAATATTTTGACATGAAAACCAAACAAGGACACTAATACAAACTTAGATCAAGAGTGTTACAATTAATGTACAGCCAGATGCAGAAGGGGTATGCTCAGTCCTGGAGGCCATTTACCTTTCTGTTGTGCAATGTTACTTCTGGATTTATCTGTCTCAAATGTAATGTTACTGAAATAATTTTTAAAGTACACTTCTTATGATTTACACAGATATTTAGAGGGAACAGTAAACACAATACGTAAGAGTGAATTCTACTGGGAAATGTAACTTTGTCCATTCCTTGTCATACTGTCTATAATATTAGTTTCTCAGGATAAGATGTGCTTATTTAGATGTTGAATAAGGTGGCCTAGCATACTGGACACCTGAATCTATAGAATATAGAAGTCTAATCAGTTAACTAAGAATCAACAACTTGACATTGGTTTCCTATTTCTGACA
The DNA here is from genome assembly GCA_013396975.1 of Bucco capensis. NCBI lineage: Eukaryota > Metazoa > Chordata > Aves > Piciformes > Bucconidae > Bucco > Bucco capensis. Next base: position 174,492 of record VWZO01018188.1, on the reverse strand, counting down.
CAATTTTGCCAGGTAACTTGACTTGAGTCACTTCATCTTGAGAGGTATTTTTATATTACAGATATAAGACTTTCAGCAGCAAGAAATAAATATTGTGGAATAGGAAGGACCATATATGTATTTCACGTTTTGTGCAATTGTCATCATGGTTTTTGATGTATACCCTAAATATGAGCATTTATAGAAGATCATTGGTCTCCTGTCTTGAGGACACATATCCCATGGGAGAGTTCTGTGCAGAACTAGCTGTCTGAATGATTGCAAAAATTACTAAGAACAGTTGACATTGCACAAGGTATTTAGACTTAGTCCAGTGAGTCTAATGTTGGCCTAGATTCCAAGATTCTCCATTGTTGCATTTAAAGCACAACATTTAGGGAGCTCGTGCTTCCACTGTATATGCTACGCCTGTCCTGAGATGTATGAAGAATTCATTTTCTAGAGCTGTTCATCTGGCAGTTTTTGTCCAGAAACAGATTTACCTGTCCTTAAACCACTCTGAGCCAGAAGGAAGCAGCACATTACTTTTGGAAAGGAAGCAACAATGGTACCACCATCTGTTTATCCTACATTCAGTCCTTGGGAAGTGGGCATTGCTACTGTTTACTTTTAAGCTGCTGCTACTATTACCATGGGGTAAGCGAGATTTTAGAATGGCTACAACTGCTGACTGCTACTGATAATTGCAGCAGCATCAGTCACCAGCAAGCTTGGCTCTTTAGATCTTTTTCTGCTGCCACTCAAAACACAGTTGAACCTAGCTTTTTCTCTCCCTTTTAGTCCTTCATCTCCACGGTAGCTAAATTCAGTGTCACCTTCAAGTTTCCTTCCAACCATTCATTGTAGTTTAATCTGAGCTTTTTTGAAAAGTACTGCAAAATGTATGAAATTAATATTTTAATTAATGGAGAATATAATTATATTTTGAGATGGCAATGCAATACAGAGTAGGATGATTTGGGTCCTCACTGGCCCAAGTTTTAGAAAATAACATACTAATGGACTCTTAAAAGGAAAAAAATGTGTAACAATGTAATTGAAGTTACTTTCTCTTACATAAAATAAATCAAGGCTGTAACAAAGGCCAACACATCCTATAAGACTGTTTGCATGATAACAATCGGGAACAATGACAAAAATAACCACCACTGGAAAAGTGATTTATAACACCTGCTTTTAAATCTACTCAATTTGTACTAGCCCAGACCTTTTACTCAAAAGCTATTTCCTGAGTCTATTAATTTAAAAGGAACTGGAAAGAAGGATAAATGTTTTAGTAGCAGACTATAGCTGTTTATATCAATGTGCTTAAGTACAGCAACAGGGTTTTGGATTGTCTGACAGAAAAAATCAAGTAATTATCTAGAAAGAGGCATCTAGTGGTTAAGACCTAAGGTGTGATTTTATGCTATTTGTAAATAGTCAGGTGATACTCTATAGAAATAATCCATCCTCTGGATAAATGACATGAAAGATCTAACTTTAAACCAAAAAACACCAAATAATCTACACTTACAGTATTATGAGAACGAAAACATCTAACAGTATAAGTCACTTTACACTTTTATTCCTGTTTCTGAATTTATCTTCATTTTTAAAATTAAATGTGGGTGGAAATCATTGTCTATTGTGCCTTTAATGCTCAAAAAAAACCCCAAACCCAGCTACAAAAAAGAAACAGCTTCAAGGAAAAGATGAAAGAGTCCATTTTTTAGAATAGCAGAACTGGAGTAGTTGAATGTAGAGAACTTTGTTTGGGTCCGTTATCTGGTTTGCAAAGAAGGAATTAGGGACTTTAAACAACTTATTTGTCTGACTTTTCTCCACAGCAACAGAATTATAGGGTTATTAAAGCCACATGCTATTCAACAGCTGGAAAGAACATTGAAAGGCTTATTTGTTTGCACCACTATGTAATTAATAAATTGTTCAGAATAACTGATTTTTGATCCACGTCCATTACGGTCTTTTCAGAGCAGACACACAATGCTGGATGAAGGTCTAACATGATCCAGCAATTTTTTTTCTAGACTAGTAACTTCACAGTCTGTGTGATCTTTCATAATTCTTCTCTGCAGTAACTTATCAAGTAGAAGGTATGACTCTTTCTGTGAGTGGCACTTATAATGAATAATGACAGGGTACGCATTCAAGTTCAGGCAAAGCACCAAGAAACTTCATTGAACAAAATGTGTTAAAGAATTGTAAAAACTGATCTCCATTGTTTTGCTAAATATCAACTGATCCTATGCTGAATCTATATTTTTCATTGTTCTATATATGAAGAGAGCCATCTACCCTTGTATAACTTGCTGATGTGTAAGAAAACTACTTAGATGAATGTGTGCAGAGTTCTAAGCCTAGAACAGTTCAAACTTGGAGCACATGACTATACGGGACTTCAACACTTTTGCATCCAGAAGAGGACTAGTACTTGTCCAACTTAAATAAGAGACATTCAAAGCATTTGAAGTAAGATTTGTGGAGAGATTGTATTGATGAGACCAGTTCTGCTGTACATACCTTGGGAATCAAGTTTATAATGATAACTTACGTTCATATAATCTTTAGTGAAGACTAAAGCTACAGAATGTAAGCTGTTATCACTTAACATTTTTTTCCACTGAAAAAGTATCACAGTATCACAATACAGATTAGGGGTTGGAAGGGACCTAGAAAGATCATCTAGTCCAACCCCCCTGCCAGAGCAGGATCACCTAGACGAGGTCACACAGGAATGTGTCCAGGCAGCTCTTGAATGTCTCCCGAGAAGGAGTCTCCACAGCCCTCCTGGGCAGCCTGGTGCAGTGCTCCGTCGCCCTTGCTGTAAAAAAGTTTTTCCTCATGTTAATACTAAACCTCCTGTGGTCCAACTTGCTCCCATTCCCTCTTGTCCTAACATTGGATGACATTGAGAAGAGCCTGGATCTCTCCTCCCAACACTCACCCTTAACATATTTATAAACATTAATGCAGTCCCCTCTCAGTCTCCTCCAGGCTGAAGAGAGCCAGCTCTCTCAGTCTGTCCTCATAGGGCAGATGTTCCACTCCTTTAATAATTTTGGTGGCCCTGTGCTGGACTTTCTCTAGCAGCTCCCTATCCTTCTTGAGCTGGGGAGCCCAGAACTGGACACAGTATTCCAGGTG